>PVJD01002745.1:0-189800 GCA_004026545.1 Mormoops blainvillei | reverse complement strand
CCTTCATTGCTTTTCTACTCTTAATTTACAGTAAAATTAATTCATAATTCTATTGTAGAAACTTACTTCCTGAGATCATCATGAAGCACTTGTCGGGCCCAATTTAACCTTTCTGCAGTATTTTACACTGCTGACCATTTCTAGCTTTTGGAAATTCTTTCACATTTGCCTTTCATGACACACTTCTTTTTTCTGCATCTCTGCTTATATGCCAGGAAGTGTCATGTCAGAAAACAAATGGAGCACTAAAATAAGATAATTTGAGATTTTAATGCAGGGGCTATTTACAAAAATGTGAACAAAGAAGATGGGTAAGATAGTGCAGTTCCCTAGGTTAAATATCTGCGGTGTCACTACCCCTAGGCATAAAGCGCAATAGCGGAAAGGGCTCCCAGAACCTGGAGACTGAGAGAATTGTGTTTGTTTCTACAGGAAATGTGACCTTAAGACATGGGACATGTCAATGCTTTGAGAACCCACAAGGACTGAGGTAAGGGAATAAAACCTCTGAACTTGCACCTCCTCCTTCTGATTTTGTTTAGAAGTGCCTCCCCCTCAATTGTGTGAACAACACCTAATGCTAGAGGGCAAGGAAGTCATTTTATGTGCTCCGAACAGGTCAGCTTCTCGGGGCAGAGAGGAGTGCAGAGTAGATACGAAAGAGCTAGAGCTAACAGAAGACATTCTGCCCATTTATTTTTTAAGTGGTTTTTCTGCAGGATTCCAATTTGGATCCTCCTGTCTTCACATTTTTTTAAAAAAGATTTTATTTATTTTAAGATAGAGGGGAAGGGAGAGAGAAAGAGAGAGAGAGAAACATCAATGTGTGGCTGTCTCTTGCATGCCCCCTACTGGGTACCTGGCCTGCAACCCAGGCATGTGCCCTGACTGGGGAACCAAACCAGCAACCAATTGGTTCACAGGCCAATGCTCAATCCACTGAGCTACACCAGCCAGGGCTGTCTTCACATTTTTTGAATATCCTCTTAACCCAGGATCCTTCTTATTTTCAATCTAGGCCTATATTACTACTTCTATGCAGGGGATTCCCCAATCTCTATCTCCATTACAAATATATTTTCTTAGGCTTCATATTTTCAACTATTTAAAAGGTATATCTTGAATTCAACATCAAAAATCTAAACTCATTTTCTTCCCATATAATGTGATTTTTTTTTAATATTATCTCTCTTTGAAACTGAATGTCACCCAAGTCCAACCAATCCCCAAAGTCAAACACTCAGGATCATCCTTGACTAATTTTTGCTCACTAGGTAAAGCCAACTGATCACAATTCTTTATAGACTATCTCCTAATAAATATTTAATTCACCTGCTCCTCTGTACTATCACCATAGCTATCCTAGTGAGTGTAACAAAAACATACATATCAGAAGTTATAGAAATTGATTACACAAACCATTTACCTAGTTTGGGGATTAGGGTAAATTCTTTCCAAGGAAAGTACATGTTAGCTAAGTCCTGAAGGATGTATGAAGGGAGCCTGGGTAAATGGTGAGAAAAGCACAGGATGTGTAGGAATTAGCCTGTGCCAAGTTTCCTAGGGGAAAGAATAACTTAAATATTTGAGACACTAAAATAAGGCAAGTATACGTGAAGAGTAGACCGTTAGGATAGGAGAATATCTTAAAATATCTTCAACCGAGACCAGAGAATTAGGAGGATGCAAAATTGCAGAGGGCTTTGAGAGGAATAATGTGGATTTGGTATTCAAGACGATGGAAGAAGTAGTGAATTAAAATATACTCTAGGAAAATTACCTCTATTTAAGGTCTCATAGTCTTAGTCTTTAGAGTAGGAGAACTTATCAAATCAGGTGATAAATGATAATCTTAATGAAGGTAACTGGCAAAGAAGACTTTTTGGAGCAGCACATCCTCTTTATGACTCACCTAACTCTCCAAACACAGCTCATCTTTGTGCTGCAAACATCTGTGCATATTTGACATTTTTCAGATTATATGAGTCAGTAATTCTTTGAATGGAATTCCTTTGCATTTCTAACTTGTTCCAAATCTTAGAACTTAATATGACTGTCATATCTTTCTTCTAAAAGTCAGGATGGAAAGATCATTTAATTATGCAAGATTTTAAAAATCTTAGGTACTACATTATTGTTGTTGTTATTGTTATTATTTGTTGATCATAAATTTTCAGGTTGCTAAAAACTAGGGAAAGCCACTTGAGCCCTGTGGTTTTATTTCTTCTCTTCTAAAAATAAAAGAGTTGAATAAGATAATTACCAAAAGCCTTTCAAGGTCTGAAATTTTATGAATCAAAATAAACAAAAATCAGGAAAGTGGATGAAATGATCCTTTTAAGACTACCTCCAATCTTCCAAGCCCTATAATAAATAACATAAAATAAATGAAACAGACAATCACCAAAAATCATCATCACATGTTTCCAAATAAAATCAACATTTATTTACGTATAACATCATTTAATCCTTAAAGCTTGACATCAGATCTAGATCTGCCAAAGTACTTATCTGACTGTTGAAATTCCATCTCCAGAAAGATCTTAGTAATTAGATGGAAGATAAGTTCCAAGCTGACACCCTGAGGCAATTCATCTGGCCCTAGTGGAGTCTGTGTCTTACCACAGGCACAGGAACACAAGCAGCACTTGTTAGAAGCTAGACTAGAAGGTAGCATGTTGGCATAACGGTCACGTGTTGATCAGACATCAATGGAATGACATGAGAGAAAACAAATAGCAAAGCTAACCTAAAATAAATAATAAAAAATGAAGAAGAGGCTAAACTATGTATTTCCACAGAAAATTGGGAACAAAAAAAATGAAGATGATAGGGAAATAATGAAATAAGAGAAAAGTACATTGTCTTTTCTCATTTTTATATCTTAAGCTATTTTAAGTAATAACTTCTGACTTTACTCTTAATTTTCTTTTATCACCTCTTGACTTCAACTTAACACTGTCCAGTGGAGAATTATTAATCTCCTAAATGATCCTAGGCTTAATTAATATAGGAACCAGCCAAAGGGATAAAGCTAGAGATATCAGAAGTAATTACAATTTAATGAAACAAGAATGAACAAATTACCACAAAGCCCAGTAGCCTATTAAATGACCTGAAATGAAAATTTGGTCATCAGACTGATCACCTCTCTTTTTTCCTCTCTTCCTAAAATACTATTCCCCTTCACTCTTTCACATCCTATTCTCTTCACATTTTGTAGAATTTGTGACATAATCATAGTTATGATTACAAATAAAAATAATAAAAATATTATCATATATCTTGTCCTCAACATAAACTCACATATGGAAATGGAAACTGAGACATGGTCTGTAGGGGGAATTAATATTCAACTTTAATAAAGTAATTTAGAGTCAGAATTAACTAAAGAACTGTTTGGAGGAAAGTTCATTTTTATTTCAGTAATACTATAAACTCTTTGGAATATTTAGCCTATTTCAAGGCCTACTCATTAATGCCTCTCAAATACAGTTTCCAGGGTGGTCTTCAGCCCAGAAAATCCCCACAGCACCACAGCACAGATTAGCTGTTTGAATTCAGCCTCAGAAAGTGTTTGGAATAGAGCAAATGTTTGCAGACCCGTGCTGTTTATTTTGACAAACACAATCTCTTTTTACACTGCAGGAGGGAAAGAAAAGGGGACCAAAGAAAAAAAATCTGTGTTTTAAGTCAGTTGCTATCAAACGTTAAGAACTGAAAAGGGAAAATGAACTCCCATCGCTCTCCCAGGCAGCAGCAGCCGGATGAAATTAACTGGGAAGGCAATCACTGTCCTCTTCATACTTCTGCTGGGGCTGAAATGAAAGTGTGTTCCAGAATCCTCTTGAGCTCGTCTCCCAGACATGCAGCACCTCTCTGACGCTAGTCAAGATGCCTGTGTTGTGCTATGAAGTATTTCAATTTGGGAGGAGTGGGACATGAGTTAGCAAAAATCTAGCCAATAATAGAGAAGTTATCCAATGCAGATCATGGCATTCTTTATTATGAAACTGGATATTAGTGAGAAAATTATTCCCATCTATCAGCAAGCACCAGAATAATTTGCATTTGAATTTTCTTATGTTTAACAGTTCATTGCATCTAAGGACAGATAAGGCTTTCACAAATAAGGAAACTGAGACAATTAAATGAGGGTTTAAATTTTACACCAAATTTCTCACTTGTCTAATAACTCGTAGTCTAAGAAACTAATTTGTGTCCAAAAGAAGTTATTTACTTGTACAGCAATATTTCCTTCTGATGATAGTTTTAGAAATACATTGAAAGTAACGTTATCTAATCACATCCTCGAAGAATTATATTACAAAGAAAAATAATGCTAAATTCTGGCAGGTTTGAAAATAGTGGGGAGGAAAATTAGGTTGCCAAGAAAAAGGGACTGTTAGATAAAGCACTTTATTAATAGTGCCTTTTAAAACAAGGTTATTTAAGGTTCAATATAAAATTCACTTAAAGACACAAGATATCGAGAAGTTAATAGGTATAGCTTCCAAAGTATATGAAAAGGTATTTAAGACCAATCCCAAAGTATTTTGTATATGAACATAAACTTATACATATTATATATTATATAAACATAGCAAGGATTTGTAATGAAAAAGTTGTCATATCAATGGGGAAATCACTGTGCAAATAGACATTAAAATACGTTTTCATATTTTGTGTTAAATCATCCTTGCTGTGCAGGCATAAGGCCAGATGGAAGCTTATGGCTGTTATATCGATACCTACATTGATGTCGCCTTAGCTAGTCCAGATAGAACCATTCCATCTGCCATAAACAGTGGGCCCAAAGGCCACATTTATAGATTGCACTAAAAAAGTTAAAATTATTTTTATAGTGAAGGCATTTTTATAGGTTGAGGGAGAAAGGGAACTCTGTGTGTGTTCCAAAATACCCATTCTCTGGTGATTGTGAATGCATTTTCACATACACATGTGTAGAGAAATAATAAAATAGACTTAATAGGATATTTTTCATGAATACCAGCATTAAATTAATTATGTACTATTATTGTTTCCCTAGGTGTGACTTCGCACTGATTCTCTTTAGTTTCTGCATCTTGGATTTTCCCATGATGGCGATTGGTTTTATTTCTTTTTCCCCCCAAGTGCTTGATGGACTCCTTCTCCAGATGGAACCTATAGGGTCCGTCCTTGTCAAACAACCAGAAGATAGTCAAGCAGAAGACAATGGGGCAGATCAAATTCAGTGAGAATTTCAAGTTGCTCCCTTCAAAATGAGATTTTTCACAGTGCATGAAAATGCCCAGAAATCCTGCATCCAACTTCTTAGAACCTATTAAAAACTCAAAAGATCTAAAGGAAAAGATGGCTATTAGTTATTAACTGTCTCAAAACCTACTTTGTTGTAATATACCTAGCCTCTCATGGAGGGGAGGCACCACCGTCCGGTGCATTTGTTGCCACTTGAAGTGAAGCCAGTGACAAACACCACGTGTATACTCAGCATTTATCTGTGAAATATAACATAGGTGAAGGAAATCTCGTGATAGTAGTATATGACTGTGGTCAAGCAGGAGTCATAAATCTTTGGTCACATTTTTAATCTTTTGTTCAGTGCTACATAATTTCATGTTACAAATATCAGACTTAAGTTCATTTAATTTGATTTCTGTAAAAGACAGAAGCATACATAATTAAAGTAAAGAGTAAAGAAGAAATAAAGAGGATTATTGGAGGCTCCTATATTATAAAAAGGCACTGGATACTAGGTCATGTTCTTTAGAATGCCAGATTCCACAAGGAGAGTGAAGAAGAAAAATCAACTCTGAGGTCATCTTTCCCTCCATTTAAATGTTAGTGTGTAGTTATTTATTTTTGGTGGGTTTGTTTGTATGCATCAAATTAAATAATCCATTTGAAGAAATCTGAAAGTATCAAATGCTACAAAAAATAAATTGGATGGAGAACAATTTTAAATATTTTTATTACCACAAAAGTGCAAGTTATTCATAAGTATTCAAACAATACTAGTGTAAAATGGTGGAGGGAAAAAAAAAAAGGGAAAGGAAATTGCCTGTCCAGGCAAGCAAGTTGAAAGAGTCTTAGAAAACGATGCCAGACCAGTGTTAAACTGGTACACATGTTTGTTAACCTTCCAGACAATACCCTGTTCTGAGAAAGGTTATTACCCAAAACTGCTGGAATAAAGAGTATCACGTGACTAAAGTTGATTGGTGTGGACCTGTGACCAAATTTTTAAAATTTCAGGTACATTCTCTCTCCCAAAAATTTGGAATTAGGATGTTAAAAAATTAAATCTGTTAAATAATGATATATCCCTAACTGAAAGGTTGTGTAGTCCTAGCCAAGGGTAGAGATATGGTCAGTAATGCCATGTGCAAGCTGAATTTCTAGGAAAGAGGGGAAAATCTAAATTCAAAGAGGTGGGAGAGGAGAAATGGAGACAACACAGAAGCATAGAACACAGCCATGTGGCTCCGTGAAACAGGAAAGATAGAGCTTCCTTCAGTTCCTAGCTTCCTACTTCCGATCTTGCTACAATATGGCTAACTTCATTCTCAGCTTTGGAATTAAGTGTTCTTGGTTTAAAATAAGCACTCCTTTTAAAAGCCATTTAAAATTATTTCATTATATATGCCACATGTATAATATGAGCACACTTCTTCCTTAATGCCCTTCATACAGTCTATACCGCACTACTGAGTATATGCAAAAGACTGCAATCCAGCACTTTTATGTCTGCTCCTACTGGCTTTAACTTTTTTAAGAGAAAGAACTATGCCTTTTATATTCGAACATACACTACAGAGCCTGACATTCTTCTAGAGAAACTAGTGACACAATACATACAGATTCATTTGAGCATTGCCTCTGTTCAATTCTTTTCAGTCAGTGGTAGTCGCTATGAGAGAAACATCCTAGCATAAATGCTCTCAGTCTAGATTTCCTCTAAAATATAAGATATACTTGAGATTAGATGGGTGTGGAAGGCCTAGTAACTAGAATTTACTGCTCCACCTTAATGGTATCATCACATATATGTCTTATAAACAAGAATTTCATTAAGGAAGAGCCCATGTTACTAGGAGAAGCACCACAGGAAGGACCTGGCCTGAAGAATTAAAGAATTAAGATTAATTAAATAATTAATACTAAAACAGATAATCTAAGAAACTCTACAGATATAAACTAGTACACAAACTTTGAAAGATTTCCAAAAGCTCTGTAACTTGGCAATATTTATTCTTTGCATTGCTCACTTTTTCTTCATGGAAATAACAGATCAGGCTCTTAAAGGTGAAGGAGCTACATGCTTTTCAATAATAAAAAGGAAGAAGCAGTGCTGGGCAAGATCAACGGTTTTTTAAGTCGTATTTTATTTAAAATACGGAACTACAAAGCACAGATAACGTGGTGTCTGGAGCATGTGTCTAAGGGAGAGAGGGGAAGGGGGGTGGGTGAGAGGAAGGGAGACCCTCTGAGGCCTCTGTCACTCCCCATTTCATCAAGATCTTCAGGATGCCTGGAAGCTCCAGGATCCTCTAAGAAGTTCAGGTTACCCTCTGCTCCTTGTTTTCCCAAGAGAAAGGTACCTTTTTAATCATTAGAAAAATTTCAGACAGTCTCCAAATCCTGATTATCAGAGAATTCTGTGGGAAATTTATCCATTTGTCCCTGGAACTACCTAAAGTATAATGAGTGCATGTTTAAAATGTATGATATTTAATTTTAAACCCATCAATGACTAATTAATGTACTTTAAAATATTCCTGAAGGAAAATATTAAATTCAAGTTGTGACTGATAGAGGTCAGATGCCCTCTTTATGTATACAGCATAGAGTGTTTTTATGCTGCCATCTTGAAAACACCAAAAGCTAGGAGCAATGGTTTCACTATGGGTAAAAACAACTTGACTTTACAACAGCCAAATTTATAGAAAATAAATTACTAGCTTCCCCCAAAGACAATCTATTGAAAACATCCATATGTATGCGAGAAATATTTTACATTCTACCCTTATGTTATAATGCAAGTGCCCAACACTGAGTCAATAAAACCTTTCCAAATCAAGTCTTTGTAAGAGGAAAATGCTTTATAACCTTTTTTGATTCCTTGAAATGTGGTGTCCCTTAACCATTCCTGCCCTTCAACCCTATATCTTAATCTTCCAATGGAGTCTGAGTGAGGGGACAATTGGTCTACATATCTCTTCTGGGAAAAGTTAGCCTGTAAAAATCCTGAGCACAGAGATTTTCCTTCAGCCTTCCCCTCTAACTGGCCCAACAACAGGCAAGGACATAGACTGACATTGCTGCTCTGAAAATACAAATTTTCGCTGCCAATTTGGACAGTGGAAGAAACAGAGAGTAAAAAGAGGTTCATGGTATCGCTCCCCCTACTGTTCTCCAATTTACTCTTTTACTGGCAATCAAGGTGATGTTTGGGCAATTCATTTGTTAACATGTTTTTTCAAAAATTCATCAGGTAAGGGGATACTTTATTTGGCCCTGCAGTCTACAGTGGCAAGGAAGGTGTATTTTTATATAAATTTGAAAATTTAATTTTAGATTATCAATTAAAATCTGTAAAATAAATTTAGTAATATAGGAAGAAATAAATTACTGATTATCCATAAAGAACATAGACTAATTAAGGTAATATGCTTTCAAAATTATTTTTGAAAACAGAAATTCATACATAATTATTTGAGATTAAGAAATAGATACTCTATAACATTTGGTGCAGTCAAACATAAAGCCATATTTAAGTCCATAATTATAATTTCAATTAATAATTAAAAGATTATGAGCAAAGGGAAGGTATATATAAAGCAGTAAATGGCTTTTTCAGGTAATTAAACATCTAAATGATGTTTCACACTAAAGAAAAAAGAAAGTTTATTGTGACTATATTCCTGAGCTTGAATAAATATCCTACAACACAATAAGAACATAATTCAATGAGACTAAAATAGCAGAAAGGGGAGTGGAGTTCCTTTTGCTTATAGAGCTTTGAATGGCTGGCCTGAGTGCTTTCTTCAATTTACTAGGGATATCACAGTGACTGCAAGTAAGAGGTGAGTAAAAGAATGAAGGGAGGGCAGGTATGAAAATGGAATAATTATGAGAAGCTGTATTTTAAAAATGTGCATAATATGCAGCCAAAATGATCTGTATAGAATGGCAGTTATATAATTAGACATTTTAAAGCCAATATGAATTTCAGGGTCATTCATGAGTGGGAGAATGTTTGGATTTTTTAAGCTAGCATTAGTTAAATCCTTCTCTTGACATAGTGCAGCAATTATCCTCCCATAAGCCTTTCAAGGATTCAAGCTGGACAGTGTACAGGACATTACTGATGAAAGTGACTGTGTTGCTCAGTGATGAAATGTTTTCATAGAAACAAGTGAAGTAGACATAAAAGGTATTCTTATTGACTCTGAAGAGATATATCCAAAGATAATGTGTGTACTACAAAAGCTTTGAAAGGTGTTTCAGTAATGTTATTATAAAGGGTCATTTACACAGGCTTTTTAAAAGCTCTTCTTATTATAACATCCAAGATATGATATATAACAAACAATACACACACATTTTAGCATTTCAGGACTATATAGATACTAAATTACCACTTTCTATTCCTTTCAAAACTTTGATTTTTAAAAATTCCAGCAATTGGATATTTAAAGTCTACATAAAATACCTTGTCATAACTAATGGAAATTAAACACTAAATTTCTTTCCACTTCAATAATTTTTTTTTTACTTTTTATTTTTTCCTTTTCATCAGAGTTACTGGGGTGACATTGGTTAACAAAATTATATAGGTTTCAGGTGCACAATTCCACAACCCATCATTATACTGTAATGATGTTCACCACCCCGAGACTCCTTCCATCCCATTTATAATCTTTGCACCCTCCCCGACTTCTCCCCACAACCTACCCTCAGCAATCACCACAATTTGTCCATGTCCATAAGTTTTTCTTCCTTTTATTTTTCTTTTATTCTCAATCCCTCCTCTTCCCCAACAGAGCTCCCCAAACACCTTCCCGACAGTTGTCAGCCTGCTCCCTGTCTATTAGTCTATCTCTACTATGCCTCTTAGTTCCTTTTGCTCATTAACTTATTTTGTTCATTAATTTCATATGAGTGAAATCACCTGGCTTTCTCTGACTGACTTATTTCACTGAACATAATGCTTTCCAGATCCATACATGCTATCACAAAAAAAGTAAAGTGTCTTTCATTTTTCACAGCCGAGTAGTATTCCTTTGTATAAATGTACCACTGCCTTTTTATCCACTCATTTAATGATGGACATTGGGATGCTTCCAAATTTTGGCTGTTGTAAATAGTGTTGCAATGAACATAGGGAAGAAAATATTCTTTCAAATTAGTGTTTGATTTCTTTGGATAAACTTTAACAGTAGAATCACTGAGACAAAAATCAGACTCATTACTTATTTTTGAGACAACTCCTTACTGCTTCCACAGTGGTTGCATCAATCTGCATTCCCTCCACATCCTCCAGCACTTATTGTTTGTTGATTTATTGATGATATCCATTTTGACAGGTGTGAAGTGATATCTCATTGTGGCTTTAATTTGCATTTCTCTGATGATTAGTGATGAGTATCTTTTCATATGTCAATTGGCCATCTGAATGTCCTCTTTGGAAAAGAGGTGATTCAGGTCTTTTGCCCAATTTTTAAACAGAATTGTTTGATTTTTTAGATCTTCATAAATTTTGGATAGTAACCCATTATCAGATGTATCATTGGCAAATATGTTTTTCCATTCAGTGGGTTGTGTCTTTGTTTTGTTGATGGTTTCCTTTGCTGTGCAAAAACTTCTTGGGTTGATCCGGTCCCATTTGTTTATTTCTTCACTTGTTTCCCTTATGCAAAGTGATATATCAGAAAAAATATTGCCATGAGAAATGTCCAAGATTTTACTATCTATTTTTTCTTTAAGGATTTTTATGGTTTTGAATCCAACATTTAAGTTTTTAATCCATTTTGAGTTTATTCTTGTGTATCACATAAGAAGGAGGTGTAGTTTCATGTTTCTGCATGTATCTGTCCAATTTTCCCAATTATTGAACAGACTATCTTTAGCCTATTGTTTTTACCTCCTTTGTCAGGCACTAATTGACTATAAAGGCATGGGTTTATTTCTGGGTTTCTATTCTGTTCTACTGGTTTATACGTCTTTATGCCAGTATCATGCTGTTCTGATTACTCTGACTTTATAATATACATTGATATTAGGTAGTATAATTCCTCCAACTTTGTTCTTCTTCACGATTTCTGTGGCTCTGCAAGGTTCATTTGGGTTCCATATAAATCTTTGGAATGTTTGTTCTACTTCTGTGAAGTATTGGTATCTTGATAGGATACCAATGAATATATTGATTGCTTTGGGTAGTATGGACATTTTAATTATGGTAATTCTTCCTATCTTTGAATACAATGTATTTCCACTTATTTGCAGTGTCTTCAGTTTCTTTCTCCCATGTCTTGTAATTTTCTATGTACAGGTTTTTTACATTCTTAGTTAAATTTATTCCTAGGTGCTTCAGGAGTAATTATTAATGAGATTGTTTTCTTAGTTTCCCTTTCTGATAGTTCATTTTTGGTGGATAAAACTGCAACTCATTTGGGAATATATATTTTGTATCCTGCTACTTCACTGAATTCATTTATCAGTTCTAGTAGTTTTTCAGTGGGATATTTAAAATTCTCTACATACAGCATCATATCTTCTGCAAATAATGATAGTTTTATTTCTTCCTTTCCAATGAGGATGACTTTTTCCCTTCTTCTTGTCTGTTTGCTGTTGCTAGGACTTTCAGTATTATGTTGAATAAGAGCGGTGAAAGTGGACATCCCTGTCTTGTCCTCGATCTTAAAGGAAACACCCTTAATTTTTTGCCCATTGAGTATAATGTAGTCTGTACATTTGTCATATATGGCCTTTATTACGTTGAAGTATGTCCTCCCTATTCCCACTTTGCTGAGAGTTTTTATCATAAATGGGTGCTGGATTTCATCAAATGCTTTTTCTGCATCTATTGATATGATCATGTGGTTTTTATATTTCATTTTTTTCATGTGGTATATTGCATTTATTGATTTGCAGATATTGTACCATCCTTGCATCCCCGGAACAAATCTCACTTGATCATGGTGTATGGTCTTTTTAATGTGTTTCTGTATCTGGTCTAATATTTTGTTGAGGATTTTAAAATTTATATTTATCAGGGAAATTGGCCTATAATTTCTTTCTCTGTAGTGTGTTTATCTGGTTTTAGAATTAGGATAATGCTGGCCTCATAAAATGAGCTTGGGAGTCTTCCCTCCTCTTCAATTTTTTGTAAAAGTCTGATAAGGAGAGGTGTTAGTTTCTTGAATGTTTGGTAAAATTCACTTGTGAAGCCATCAGGTGGAGGACTTATGTTTGCAGGGAGTTTCTTGATTACTGCTCCAATTTCAAAAGTTTTAACCTAACTATTCAGATTCTCTGATTTTTCCTGATTCAATTTTGGGAGATTGTATGTTTCTATGAATTTATCCATGCCATCCAGATTGTCCAATTTGTTGGTATAAGTGGAGTTTTTTTTTTGTTGTTCTAGCACAATTTTCCCTCCACCGCTCTCCCTCACCCACCCACTCTCACCTCCCACCCTCAGTCTTATTCCCCTTTGGCTTTGTCCATGGGTCCTTTATATTACTTCCTTGGCAACTCTTCCTCTTTTCTTTCCCCTGTTATCCCCCTACCCCTACCCCTCTGGTTACTAAGTGTTGGTTCTATACATATTGGGAGGGACTCTACTGCAGACTAATGTAATGCTGCCTGTGACTGGGCCTCGACAACCTGTTTGGAGCTACAAGTTATCCACTGTTTGTGGCTACTTCTATGCATGAGAGACCAAGCTGTACACCAAGGTTGGCTTTTACCATCACCAGGCCCAGGTGTAGGCCAGCAAAAGTCCCAAGCCACCCCAAGTCCACCGCCACCTTTGTCCAGCTGCTCCTACCTCTTAGGCTCAGTCACTGAAAGGGCCTATGGCTGTGCTCGAGTTGCATGAGGTAGGTTCACAGTGAGTCACCAGGCAGGGGCAAGTGCTATTCACCAAACTGATAGTTTCAAACTCAGTACCAGTTCTTGGTCTGAGGCCCCTTAGCAAATGTCTCCTTGCATACAAAGTCTAAATGCCACCTTCTGGGTGTTCACACATTGTTCCCTTGAGGCAGGGTGTCAGGGAGTTGTCAGGGTGAGGACAGCAGTTTTTATCATGTGTGAACACACCAAGGTTTGGCCATGTGAAGGGAGGGCTCTACTCTGGTCAGGGGTGTGAGGAGAAAATGTGCCCTGTTCTATAGCTATACACTCCAGTCTGTCCCAGTTCCTGCCAGCAGGAGATGGAGCTCAACATGGTGGAGCTGCCAGGAGTTGAGAAGATGGGCTAGTGGATCTCTCAGGAGGGGAGGTATAAGTCAGGCTTCAGGGAAGACAGATGGTGTGGGCCCCACCCCAGAGCCACACAACTCAGCCTGTCCCAGGCCTTGCCCAACCTCTGCAGGGCAGAGCCACTAGAAGTCAGGTGTGTGGAGCCTTTGAAGCCAGAGCCTGAGTCCTGAGGTTGGTTCTAGCAGATCTCCCACAAGGGAGGAGAGCTACTCAGGCTCAGAGGAAAGTGAAGGAATGATCCCTGCCCCAAAGTCACATTACTCAGTCACTGACACCCCCTGAGTCTGCCCAGACCTCTACAACCAGAGGGAATTGACTCCTCAACAGGGCTTACATTCCACAAGGTGTAGCAAGAAGGAATCCAAATGGTGGGGCTATTGCTTTCTCCCATGCTGATGCTGCACAGAGGTGAGTGGTTCACCCAAGAAAAACAGCATCTGCGATATGGGAAAATGACTCAGCACAGGGATTCTGGCAGCTGTCTCTTCAGCTCTCTCCCCAGAGCCACAAAACCAGACTCCACTCATATGACTATAGTCTGCTTTGCCCTCCCTCCTTTGGAACCCGGGGTGGATGGCTGCAAACGAAGCCTGTCTCCAGCAAACTCCAATGTCTCCCTGGTAAACAGAAATCCTGCTGCTTTTCTCAGCCAGATGTTATGCAGGTACCTCTTCCTGGCTCTGATGCTCTGACATAGGGATCCTAGCTTGGGATTTAGACCCCACACTTCCCAGAGGGAACATCCTGCAGCTGAGATATTTCTCTGGAACCTCAGCTGCTGCCTGTGGGAGAGGGGCTAACCCTTTTCACATCTGAGCCCTTTCTACCAGTCTCAGTGGGGTTTCTGTAAATCTTTGTTATGAGTCTTCTCTTTAGCTAATCTTCAATTGAGTATTTCAGGGTGATTATTCTATAGTGCAGCTATAATTCCAGTTTGGTCCAAGAAAAGGTGAGTATAGCTTCCACATACTCCTCTGCCATCTTGGATCTCATAACAGTCTTTTTTAGAGGTGTGCTTAATTTCATTACAATTTCCTTGCAAAACAGCTGTACAGGTTGGACAAAAGTAGGTTTACAATTGCTTTATGGAAAATATAATAATACTACAAGAACAAACTTTATTTCACCTACTCACAACTGTAAATCTAATTTTGCCCACCTCTGTACATTCTCAAATTAATACAGCTATACATATAGTTTAAAAACATTGTTATTTGGCCATATTTGGTCTACCATCCTTGCTTTATATTGCTTTTTCTTTCTGTAAGCATTTATGTTTTAATGTATTGAATTTATTGGGTTGACATTGGTAGGTTTCATGTCTACAATTCTATAATCCATCATCTGTATGTTGTATTGTGTGTTCACCACCCCAGTTAAGCCTCTTTCCATTACCACTCATCCCCTCCTACCCTCTTCCGCTACTGCTTCTTTATCCTTTGTGCATTCTCTCCTCACAGCCATGGAATTTCACAGTTCTCATGTGCTGTGGCCCCACAGAGCTTCATCACATTCAGTGCAAGGAAAGAGCCCTGAATTTTGAAAACTTTCTGCCAAAATGACAGGACATGTTCAAGAATTAAAATGAATTTTCTGCATTGGCCTAAACTCTGCACTCTTCAAAGAAATAAAAATACAAACTACAGTCCAGAAGACGAGACATGTTCTACAATTAAGGTTTATGTCACAAAATACTAAATTATTTACTATTTGATATACCACTTTAATAATGCATTAAATCAACTTCAGAAATATGCTAATGCCTCAGCCACCCTCTTTTCAGAGGGCTGACTGTTATCTCAATGAGAGAGCAATCTTAGGAGCTAAAAGGAGAGGAACTTCCAGAAATATTGCCAATACATAAAACATCCTACAGAATATCCTTCTATCCCTTTCAAGATAAATGACCTCAGGCAATTTGAGCTTTCTTGACTTGTGAGGATTGTTGTGGGAATTAAATGAGATGTCAATAAATATTTAATCAGAATGCACAGCCACTTGCCTTAGTGTGCATAGTATTTGCTAAGAGCTGCGAAGAGGCTAGGCTTGCTATTAAAGAGTGGCTCATCTCTTGCTAAAATTGTGTTTGTAATTGTCTCATTTTACTGTCAGATGGGTTTTGTGCAATATGATTCTGATGATGAAATATAAAGGCTTGTGAAAAGTATGGAGGTACCTCAAAAAATTAAAAATGGAACTGCCTTATTAACCAGTAATTGCACTTCTGAGAATATACCCAAAGAAACACAAAAACACTAATTCAAAATGTACATGTCCCTATGTTCATTGCAGCATTATTTACTATAGCCAAGATTTGAAAGCAGCCCAAGTGCCCATCAGGAGATAAGAACATAAAAGAGTTGTGGTATATTTACATAATGGAACACTATTTGGTCATCAAACAGAAGAAAATCTTACCTTTTGTGGCCACGTGGATGGACCTGGAGAGCATTTTTAAAAGTGAAATAAGCCAATCAGAGAAATACTAGTATCATGTGATTTCACTTATATGTAGAATCAAGTGATTTTATTTTTAATATCAAATTGGAAAGGTCTTAAGGTACAAGTGTAAGGTATTCACTTTTAAGATGCCACTTTGAATGGGAATGAAAGGGGTTGAGTTACAACTATTGTATTAGAAGCTGCCACAGACCTGTCTCCTCCAAGGGAGAGTCTCTCAATGGATGTAAATATCATTTGCCTGTGTGTATTGGGGGCAAAAATTGAAAACACTCCTTCAAATGATTGCTCTTGAACTTCCAAGGTTTTAAAATTATAGAAAACATAAGAATATTTTTCTTTTTAAATTTTTTTAATCTTCACTGGAGGATGTTTATTGATTTTAGATAGAGAGGAAGGAGGCAGTGGGGGAGAGGGAGACATAGAGAAAGAGAGAGGGAGAGACAGAGAGACAGAGAGACAGACATTTATGTGAGAAACATCGATCAGCTTCCTCCTGTACACACTCCAACCAGGGATCCAACTCACATCCTACATATGTGCCTTGACTGGGGATGGAACCCTCAGCCTTTTGGTGTATGGGAGGATGCCCCAACCAACTGAGCCACCTGACCAGTGCAAGAATAATATTTTAGCAGTAAGTGAAACAAAGAAAATCCACAGGGAATCTTAAGAACAATCATTTGGAGGTCCAGAAAGTCAACTCACTCCATTTAAATTTTCATACTTTTCATGTAAGTCTGTGCTTTGAAATATTCTGAGGCATAGGAGGAAATTTAAGAGAATTGAATATATTAGGTTATATGGTGCTTTTTGCAAGCAGCACATGTCCATTGAAGAAATATTTATTAAGCATCTTCCATGAGCCAGATGCTACTCTGTCCTGGGTGGCAGTAATAGAGCATTAAAAAAATCATATATTCACATGTGTGTGTGTGCATGCTCTTGTGGGATGGAAGAGACAGCATTTCACATAAGTGAGGAAAAGAAAGATTATTCATAAAATGGCACTAGAAAACTTGGTAGCAATGTGGAATAAAATAAACTTGAATTGAAAGCTCGTATCTTACATGTGTACATTCATATACACATACAAATCCAAATGGATCAAAGATTTAAACATATAAGATAAAATGAAACATACTAGAAAAAATTCTGGAAGAAAATCTGAATAAAACATTCTTTTATCCATATGAAACAGTATGCAGAAGTTATAAAGCTAGAGATTAATATTGTATCCTACAGAAAAATAAATAAAAACACTTTTGCATTCAAAAATCCATCATAATCAAAGTCAAAAGACAAAGCAAACACCTAGTTTTCTCAGTATGTAAAAATCACCTTAAATTCAACAGAAATAAGACCAACAACTCAGAAAAATACAATAATGGATAGATTCTCTGTAGTTAATTAATATATAAGAAAAATTAGATGAACAGTTGGAGTAGAAATTACCATTATAAACATGAAAGCAAAACACTGAAAATATTTTTTTACTTCATACTTAAGCTCTGATTGACTTATGTGCTTTTTGCTCTTTAATAATAGAAGATATTTTACAAAACAAAATATGAACTAATCATTTTGAGGATTTTGAATTCTGGAGAAATGATTTATGGAATTACAACAAAAATATTACTTCAATTTGATTCTTAGTTAAATGTATAAATAATATGTCATTGAGCTTTTTAATGTCTAATTTTGCCTCATTTAAAAAATTATTTTATTCCAGCAAGCTGTTATAATAAATAACAAAGGAATAGTCATAAGTAAAGAAAATCTTTAATGTTGAAACATATTAACAACCTCCTTTTCAGGTATAAATTATAGCCTTATCCTATATTAATTTTTGTATATATTGAACTATAAGGAAAATGCCAAGATTATAGGAAGCTATTTTCAAGTGACCCCAAGGCTGCTGGTAAAACACAATGCAAAGATTTACTTGGTTGCATCACATTTAAAATAACTGTAAAAAATAAATTAAAAAAATAATTGTGATGTGTAAGGCATCTCTTTACACAAAGACAAGAAAATAACTTTATTGGTATTTCCCAGTTCATTTTTTATTATATATTTTATTTAATTAATAATAAAACAAGTGAGATTCCACTTATTTTCCATCAATTTTATAATGTTTTTCATGAATCCAAAGCTTTAAAAATCATAAAGATTACAACAGTACTTGACCAAAACTGATTGTAATGGAGACTTATATTAATCCAGGTCTTGAACACCAAAGGTGTAGACTGTTCTTATAACAACTTTCAATACAGATTTTATAAACTTTTAAGCAAAATTCAAAAGAAATAATGTGTACTGTAATATTTCAAAAGTGAAAACTGTAAGATTTATCAAAATCTTATAGATCTATAGATCTGTATTTTATTACCTACTCTGTAATGCTTTACATAAGCAACTTTGGAAAGAAACCCCACAAGCCTCATGGAATAGTCAGGATTCTTGCTATAGTAAGTGAAAAAAGCACAACTGAAACAATCTTTAAAAAATGGGAAAAAAATAAGAAAAGGAATGTTTTGGACATAATGGCATCAGAAAGGATCTAGTTGCTAAAACAATGTCACTGATAACTCAATTTAGCTCTCTCCATATCACAAATGGTCAGAAATTTGCTATGTCATATCTCCTAGCAGCTCCACATTTTATTCTACTATGTTTCAATTTATGGATCTAGAGAAAGAAAAAAATAATAATTCACAAGACTGGTAATTTTTGGACCAATCCAGGCATCAGTCTATCCCAGTTCGACTTGTGATATGTCAGGTCTGAGTCATGCTGAACCCCTGAAGCCAAACTGACCCTCATCTGCTAATACAGGGGAAGGAGTGGTTTCTCATGAGTAATTTGAGCTGTTAGTTTCAGAAAAAAAATAAGTGGATGTGAGAAGGTAAAAGTATTTCCTTCACATCTGTATAATGCTCATTACCACATTGTTTTTTACTTCCTATTCTTTTTTATCTGCACTTTCTCCTGAAACTCATCTATTCCTTCCTCTACAGATATTGGGAAAGGTACTTCATTGCTCTTCTAGACTCTAATCTTGCTTTCTCTTATATACAGTCTCCTCCCTGTAACCAAAGTGATCAATTTAAAGCATAGACCTAACATTGTCATTATTAATAATTCGAACCCAATAAATACTCTTGCTCATGTCTCAAATCTTTGACACATTAATTCTATGTATTACTTCAATACTCAATCTCAGGAGATAATTTTGCTTCATGATATAAAAACAAAATATTACAGAGAAAATAAGTTATTTGAGAAATGATCCATTTCTCTAAAAATAATTAAATAAAAATCTGATATGGGGCTGAATTTTTCTCCCTCTTGATATTGTACTTCCAGTACAACTAAATTGAATATTTGCTCAAAGATTAATTCACAGATATGTTATAATAATAAGACACTTTATAGTGCTCAGAATAAACCATATTCTCCAAAGTGTAGCTTTGAATATTGATTCTTTCTTCTGTAGGGTGGAAGCACCTCAATGTTTGAAGTTTTTTGTAGTTATTATAAATAAGAGTAAGCTATTATAAACCTCTATACCCATCACCATGTTTTCTACTTATACAAAAAGTCTGTGCTATCATTTTCAGTAATGTTGATTTATAGTCTCAAGGAAAACTTTGCATGAAATAAAACCATATTACCATCATACTACACTGAACATTTTTGAATTGTCAAAGTGCTTAATGCATTATAGGAACCCCCACTTATCTGAAAGAAGAGAGGTCCAATGAACACATTTATAAGCCTAACTGGTGTAAAGTGAAGAAACAATTACCATTGATTTATATAGAAGTTTTTTGAGCACTACTAAACCCAAAAAATAACCTATGAAATAACAGCAAATAATACACAGACCTAAAAAAGAACCGACATAATAAAAGTAGTACCACTTTCATTTCTTAGAGTGCATGCTGCCTCTATAATGACTCATTGAAAAACAAATGTTAAATTCTATTTGTGCTTTTCACTTTTTTTTTTGTTGTAAAAGTGAAAATCCTCTTATGATATTTTTCAGTTAATGAAACCAGGTACTGATATAGGTCTTTCATAAAAACGAAGTGGCATAATGTGACTTTTCTAAAAGTGAAAAATACATGATCATAGTTCTTTCCCTTCTCAATGACCTAAGAATACAAATGCAGTATCTAAAATTATTTTGCAGTCAATTCATTTGAAAAATGAGTTTTACCAAGCAGCATTTGGCCAATGCCTACCTTGTACCTTTGGCTAAGTGGCCCCAGACCTGCTGGTATCAGAAGACTGGCCTCTCCTGGGTACCTCCAAGCCCAGCAAAAGTAGCAGCCATCTGTAGATCACTCTGTAGCTCATGGTATGTGGCCCTGGGAAGGGCACAAGCACAGGGTGACCTTGAAACTCCGAGGAGGCCCCAGAGCTGGTGAACTTGGTGGACAGCTATAGAACACACCAGATTACAACCCAACAACTTCAAGTGACACATTCAAGGGCACTTGGTAGACCACAAAGACCCAATGAAGTGAATCCTGCTCCATGGGGTAAGCCCCTGCACAGCAGCTCCTGGTTATAGTTGCAACCAGTTCTCGCAGCTGCTCGGCCTGTGGGTAATTCCCTCCCAGTGATGGGTCAACAGCAATCAATGTGAAACTATAAGAAGACAGTACATTCAGCTCACACAGGGTACACCTGGAGTACCCATGCTGGGTAACCAGAAAGGCAGTGCCACTAGGTCCTAAAGGACACCTACTATATAAGGCCACTCTTCTAACTACTGGATGTGTAGCAGCTCTACTAAATACATAGAAACAAACACAGGGAAGCAATGGAAATAAGGAGACAAAGAAAAAGGTCTCAAATGAAAGAACAGAAAGAACCTCCATAAAAAGAACTAAATAAAATGGAGGCAAGCAATCTACCAGATACAGAGTTCAAAACAATGGTTATAAAGATGCTCAAAGAACTTAGTGAGAACTTCAACAGCAAAAAAAAAGGACATGAAAAGCTTTAAAAAGAATCACTCAGTAATGAAGGACACACTAACTTAAATGAATAATTTACAGGGAATCAACTGTAGAGTAGGTGAAGCAGAGAATCAAATCATCAATTTGAAATGTAAGAACACCCAATCAGAAAAACAAAAAGAAAAAAGATCCAAAGAAATTAGGATGTTTTAAGGATCCTCTAGGAAAAAAATTAAATGTATCAGCATCCACATCATGGGGGTTCCATAAGAAGAGAGAGAGCAAGGAACCAAAAACCAATTTGAAAAACTAATGGTGGAAACCTTTCCTAACCTCAACCTAACCTCATGAAGGAAATAGACATACAAGTCCAGGAAGCACAGAGAGTCCCAAACAAGATGAATCCAAAGAGGCCCATACCAAGACACATCATAATTAAAATACCAAAGGCTAAAGGCAAAGAGAGAACCTTAAAAGCATCAAGAAAAAAGTAATTAGTTACCAACAAAGGAGCTCCCATAAGACTGTCAGCTGTTTTCTCAACAGAAATTTTGAAGGCCAGAAAGGGCTGGCAAGAAATATGCAAAGGCATGAAAAGCTAGGACCTATAACCAAGATTACTCTACTCAGCAAAGCTACCATTTAGAATTGAAGTTCAGCTGAAGAGCTTCC
The DNA here is from genome assembly GCA_004026545.1 of Mormoops blainvillei. Taxonomy (NCBI): domain Eukaryota; kingdom Metazoa; phylum Chordata; class Mammalia; order Chiroptera; family Mormoopidae; genus Mormoops; species Mormoops blainvillei. Next base: position 168,204 of record PVJD01002745.1, on the reverse strand, counting down.
CAGACAAGAAAACGCTAAAGGAGTCCCTCACCACCAAACCAGTATTAGAAGAAATGTTAAAAGTGTCTTATTGAAAAAGAATGAAGAGGAGGAGGAGAAAGAAGAGAAGAAGACAAAGAAGAAGAATAAAGATAAAAATATGAACAATAATAGGGCAACAAATATGAAAATAGCACAACATATCTATCAACAATTTCTTTAAGTGCAAATGGATTAAATACTCCAATCAAAAGACATATGATGGCTGAATGGATAATAAAATAAGACCCCTATATATGTTCCATACAAGACATTCACTTCAGACCAAAATACACACACAGACTGAAAGTAAAGGAATGGAAATTGATATTTCATGAGAATAGAAACAAAACAAAACAAAACCAAAAAAGCTGGGGAACCAATACTTATACCAGACAAATAGACTTTAAAACAAAGGCAATAACAATAAATAAATGAGGACCCAGCAACTCTACTTCTGGGTATTTATATGAAGAAACCTAAAACAATAATTGAAAAGATATATACATCCATATGTTTATAGCAGCATTATTTACAACAGCTAAGATATGAAAAACACCTAATTGCCCATCAATAAATATATGGATAAAGAAATGGTGCATACATACAATGGAATATGACTCGGCCACACACAAAAAATATCCTTACCTGATATCAAACTATACTATAAGGCCATAGTACCCAAAACAGCATGGTACTGGCATGAAAACAGACATGAGATCAATGGAACAGAATACAGAGCCCCAAAATAAACCCACATCTTTATGCTCAATGTTTGAAAAAGGAGGAAAGAATGAACAATGGGGAAAAAACAGTCTATTCAATACATGGTGTTGGAAAATTGGACAGATACATGCAAAAAAAATTAAAATAGAACACCTACTTACACCATACAAAAGAATAAATTCAAAATGGATTAAAGACTTAAATGTTAGGTCACAACCTTAAAAATGGCTTAGAAGAAAACATAGGCAGATGGGATAAAAAATGATGTCAGAAGACTTGATTTGGGGTTGTGAACAAACAACACAATATACAGTTGACATATTATAGAATTATACACCTGAAATCTATATAATTTTATTCCAAATGTCACTCCAATAAATTCAATAAAAATAAAATTTACTAATTGATTTGAAGTATATAGGTAATAAAATCTTGGACGTTTCTCACAGCAATATTTTTCCTGATATGTCTCCTTGGGCAAGGGAAACAAAAGAGAAATTAAGTAAAGGTGACATCAAACTAAAAATTATTTGCACAGCAAAGGAAACCATCAACAAAATGAAAAGACAACCCACTGAATGGGAGAATGTATTCCTCAATGATACAACTGATACTTGGATAAAGGGTTAATATCCAAAATTTACAAAAATGTATACAATTCAATACAAAAAACAAACAATTCAATTAAAAAATGGGCAAAGGATGTGACACATAGATGGCCAGCAGACATATTAAAAGGTGTTTAATGTCACTAATCATCAGCGAAAACAAATTAAAATCACACTGACATTACCTCACACCTGTCAGAAAGGCTATCATCAATGAATCAATAAACAACAAGTATTGGACAAGATATGGAGAAAAGGGGCCCTAGTGTTCTGCTGGTGGAAATGCAGACTGGTGCAGCCACTGTGGAGAACACTATGGAGTTTCCTCAAAAAATTGAAAAAGCAACTGCCTTATGACCCAGCAATTCCACATCTGGGAATATATCCAAAGAATCCTGAAACACTAATTCAAAAGACTATATGCACCCCTATGTTCATTGCAGCATTATTTACAATAGCCAAGATTTGGAAGCACCCCATGTGTCCATCAGTAGATGAGTGGATAAATAATCTGTGGTATATTTCACAGTGGAATACTACTAGGCCATAAAAAAGAAAGCAATATTACTCTTTGGGACAGCATCGAATGACCTGAAGAGTATTATTCTAAGTTAAATAATCCAGTCAGAGAAAGACAAATACCATAAAATTTTACTTATATGTAAGAGCTAATGAACAAAATAAACTAACAAAATAGAAACAGACTCAAAAAGACAGAGAATAGACTGATGCCGTCAGAGGGAAGAGGGGGTTGCAGGGCTAGGTAAAAAAGGTGAAGGGATTAAGCAAAAAACAAACAAACAAACAAACAAAAAAGAAACTTCTCATAGACACACATACCCGTATGGTGATTACCAGAGGGCAAAATGGGTAGGGAGGTAGAAGAGGTTAAAGAGGGTGTAAATGGAGATGGAAGGAGACTTGACTTGAGGTGGTGAACACACAGTACAATATACAGGTGATGTATTATTGACTTGTACACCTGAAACCTGTATAATTTTATTAACCAATGTTACTCTAATAAAGTAAATTTAAAAATAAATAAATAATAAAAAAAGAAAACCTTGCAATCTCCACCATGAATGGACCTAGAGGGTATTATGCTAAATGAAATAAGTCAGATAAAGACAAATGCCAGATAATTTCACTTCTATGTAGAATCTAAAAACCAAAATAAACAGTCAGAACAATAACACACTTATAGGTACAGAGGACATTTTGATACTTGCCAAATGGGAGAGGGGTTGGGAGAGATGAGTGAAAAGGGTGAAGGGGTTTAGAAGTACAAATTGGTAGTTGCCTAATAGTCACAGAGAAGTAAAGTACAGCATATATGGCATGAAGAATGCAGTTGATAACAGTGAAATAACTACATATGATATCAGATGGGCACTTGATTTACCGGGTGATCACTCAGTTATATAATGGCTAATCACAGATTATACACTTGTAACTAATGTTAATATTGTACATCAACTGTCATTGGAAAATCAAACAGTTAAAAAATTTTAATGAGGTTTGCAAATGCCTAGTGATGGGCAACATTTTGCTACGAAGATGGTTCAGTGCATGCCTAATATATCAGCAACATTAAAGAGATCAAACAATGCAAAATTGTGGTACACAAGATCATGTAAAGCCACATTACCACATCAGTTTATCTTAATTTCATTTTACTTAAAAATGCCTTATGAAATACCCATGAAACCTAGTAAGCCTTCAGTTAGGAGCAGTGTTATATTCTATAAAGGAAAAAGACACACTTGTGGAATTTGTGAAACAGATCCATTAATGTTTTCACCTCTTATTGCTATATAATAATCAGTAATTGTTGTTTTTCTTATCATTTTGACTCTGTTTACATCTTTAATATTTGGCATACCACTTGAAGTAATAATTAAGAGCATGAGTCCTGAAGTATGTGGTTTCAAATACTGACTCTATCACTAGTTTCATGCTATTTGATAACACATAACTCCTCTGTGACAATATTTCTGCATTATTAGCAGACAGGAATAACTGTACCTAATTCACAGGGTTGCTGGCAAGTTTATGCAGCATTATGCCTGGGAAGTGCTTAGGCAGCACTACACACACAGCACACACTCATACCTACTAAATGCAGTTATATTTCTGCAGCACACCTGATATAAGAAGGGACATCTTAGAGTCTATGTGTGGTATCAACCAGAACTCACAAAAAAAAGACAGAGGTATAGGTTCCATGTAAGCTGGTACACTGCCTTAATGTCAGAAGAAACACTGTAAATTTGGTGATACAACAATATGCATTCAAGAAAATAATATATAATACTGGTAGGTTATCTATAAGAGGAACAATATATTTTTTGAAGTGTTGTGAGTTCCTAGAACACCTTGGATACACATATTCCAATATATATTCTTCCACTGTGTTCTGTATCTTATCTCCAGTTTTCAGAACAGAGTCAAAGGTATTGGCTTTAGATAGAAGGCTAGACAAATCCTCTGTTATAGCAAGAGACAGAGAGAAAGGCTGGGTGTGGCTGTGTGAAACTCCAAAGTGTAGGGATAGGAAATTGATGGAGTTTTTTGTTGACTCAGTTTGATGGTAAACTTCTAGAAAGATGGTAAAATGTCGGCTATTTTTTTAACATCATTCTCCTTTCCCAACAATGATGTGTTATTTAACTCTGCATATTTTGAATACTCAACAAATAATCTGCAGTTTTCTGAAATTTTCATTACTCTTGGTCATAGAATGAAAATCCAATAACTGTAAATTAGTAAAATATTTCTATAGTTCATAGCCATCTTCCATTGTAATGGATTTTCTGTAAAAGACAGAATAGAATTTATTCTTCCAAATTATTACCAACTTATTACCAACCAAAGAGCACTCATCTGAACCTTAGGATGAAAACAATGCTGCAAACTCATTTTTAGGTAGAAGTCACTAACAAATGTTATTTTTGTTTTTAGACTATAAAGATCTATACTACAGCAAGTCACAGATAAAAATAACATTTGGATGGTATTTGAATTCAATATTTATTCATTTGAATCATGTCTTGATTCCTATTTTTCTTCTACTTTTAAGAGCAGTTATCTAAAATGTCCACATACAAAAGCTTTTAAAATAAAACACAAATAGTTTGGTAGATTTCACAAGAACATTACTGTTAAAAATCTTTTTTCAGAAAGTATCAACTTTTTCATTTCCTCCAGATTAAAATAAAATTGTGTAAATCAGAATTTGGCATTCCTTAAAAACTAACTTCTCTTTGTTCCTTATTTGACTCTCATCCCCCCCCAACCATACCCTCTTTTCACTTGTCCTACCCTGGAGCACTTCATCAGCCACGACGCACACATCAGCCAGGCCCTCTCAACAAGCCAGCTGTGCACACTGTCAACATAAATTTGAGGGTACAAACAAAAAGTCAAAAATTTTAGGAAAGACAATATTACTCTAGCTCCCATCAGTCAAACTAACAGGAAGGTGATGAAATAAATCCTCTGGTTCATATGAAGACCAGAGGGGTAGAAATGAAGTTACCTAGTTATCCCAAAGGTTTTCTTTTGTGAGTTTTGAGGTGGGGGTTTTTACACCCTTTCCTGTGATTTTTGTGAGAACGGTGTTTCAGTGATGCATGGAGAATAGGACAAAGTACAACTGATAGAAGAAGCATAAATCAGCAAGTCTGAGATATCGTTACCAATTACTACCAAATGGCTTTGGGGCTCTTAAAATCACTGAGCTTAGAGCTGCTTAATTTAAGATAAGAGATGATAACGCTTACCTGTGGCAGACTGTGTTTTCCAAAAGGGGACAGAGCAACATTTCTGGTTCTACATGCTCTTCTAGAATTTATTTGTTTCCAATTGAGAGGCCAGCTACTCACCACCTGGAGATAAATCTATTTGAAATTTCCCAGATAAGGCAATGGATAGGACAATGAAGAAGTCTTAGCTGAGAGTAGCATAGGAAACTGAGAAGCCAAAGAACTGATATGTACAACCTATAAACATGAACTAAGAGATGTGGGGATGATGGGATGGGGTGAAGGGCAGAGGGGATAAAGGGGAGAAAAAAATGGGACAACTATAATAGCATAATCAATAAAATATACCCCCAAAACTTCAAAATTAAAACGAAAAGAAGTCTTAGAACTGCAACCTCATGAGAGCCCCTAAACCAGAACCAAATACCTCTTGAATTCCAAATCAGTAGACTATGCAAGATAATGCAGGATTAGTATTGTTTTAAGCTGCTAAGTTTTGTGGAGATTTGTTATGCAGCAATATGTAACTAATGCACAATAATTTAGTTAATTTGTAAAGATTAGAAGGCACTTTTAAAACTTTGTTAGAGTAGGTGCTCTGTAAAAAGCAGAAAAATGTTTATTAATATTGCTAAATGCACTAATAGGTCATCCTTCCATTCTCTGCCACCAATACTAATAAAAATAAGAATAAGAAATAGAGAAAACTATTCCTCATCTGCAATAAGTTTTCCTGTTTTTGAAATTCTCTTCCAAGCATTATTTTTGTACAGGATAACAAAACATTTGGTGAAAAGAAAAGATACAAACCTTTTTCTGGTGCCCTTGCTTTTTAACATACTGGAAAACTGCTTTGAAAGAATAAATTATGACTCTATCATCATTATTTCCTCATATATTTTTTCTCATACTCTAAGTCTACAAAGCAAGTTATTTTCTTGGGGCAAAGAATAATATAAGTATGGCAGCACACCAAATAAAATTTATTAGAATATACTTAAGAGTAAAAATTATAAACCACAGCATTCTATAATTAAACCAGTAATCATTTTTTGGCAAAAAAGGGCCATACACTGATGCAGAAAATACAAGATGATGTAACCAGTGGATGGAAATTGCCTCTAGAGACCAGTGTGCATTTGCACATCCTAGAGTTTAGTTGAGCCTTTAGAGGAAGTACAAACCATCACGTATTGGCCACATTTTGTTGGGTGGAAACCAACTAAAACAGGTTCCACATAAGAGATACAAGAAATAAAGACTTTTGTCTAAGAGTGAGGAAAGAGAGACTGTTTGGTGGGGAGAGAGTGGACTGCAAAGCAACATAACAAAATATCCCAAGAAGTAAAAAAAAAAAAAAAAAAAAAAGCCAATTTCTACACTTTGACCCCAGATTGTTTGCACATGTGCTATATTATCATTCTATCTCCACAAAACACAGTAAAGTTTGCTGTATATTCCAAACAGCATCCAGGTGGTTTATCAATTTCAGATGATGAAATTGATACTAAAAATGATTCTATCTCAGGAACAAATACAGGCTGGTGAGAAAAACATTCATGATTTTTGGATTTAAAACAGCTCCCCATTTCTTGCAAATGCCATTCAGTTGCTTAGCACTCAGGGAACTTTCCCTGTCTATTCTTAGAGATAGTTGAACTATGTTGAAAATTATGGCATTCTGATTATTTTTGTTGGTATATGTATACTCGACAATTGCTATAAAGTCAAATGATTTGTGTGGAGGAAGTAACCATATTAATTTTTCTGTAGCAAAGTACAGTGTTGGCACTATAGTCTCATTTTGTGAGCATTAAAATACATATTTTAATTGAGCTATTATAGTTTATTTTAAAACTATTGGAAGGATTTTATAGCTTTACATTCTGAGAGTTACTTTATAGTATACATGGAGTCATAATTCTAAATAGAATGAAGAGATAAAATCTTTGCTTTTAAATTGGATATGCAGAAGTCAAGTACTAGCTCACCCACAGACTAGTTATGTGATCTTGATCGAGTTACTTAATCTTTCTGAGTCTTGATGATCCCCTCAGTCAAGTGTAGACAACAGCATCTATCCAAGGGGTTGTGGTGAGAGTTAAATGAGATGATTTATATTCTGGCCCAAAGCAAGCACTCAATAAGCAGTACTACTTAATCCTGTATTTTTAAAGCTATCGTACATGTCCACAATAACATAGCATCAGAATGTAAAGTCAATTTCTCTTAATGACTAATAGAGAAAACTGCCATTTCTTTGAGCATTTTACACTTTTAAAGTATTTCAAATGCTTTATTATACCCCTAGCAGTGGATATCCTTACTATCTGCAGTTTAGAGATGAGGAAATTGAAGCTCAAGACACTGAAGTGACTTTATCAAGGTAACTCATGTAGTCAGTGGTAGACTGCAATAGGATTCTGAAGCGCCACTTCAGTCCCCTCATTGTGTCATGCTGACATTGTAGCCACAATATCTAGTCTCAAAACTACTTTTAAAAAAAACACAAAAATGTTTCACAAACATTTCAATTTACAACAACACACCCTTATTGGCAGTCCTGACATCTTCATCTTATTCCCAGGGACACATCGGGATAATTTCACTTGCATTATCCTCTTTCCTGCCCTTACTTGTGATAGTCGTCATTCCATTTGTGAACCTTTGGTATCCAATGCTCACTCGTCTATCCTTCCTCCGCGATCATTTCAGCCCACTGGAATGATCACATGCAGTTTTGGGAAGAGTAGCTGTATATCCTTCTCCAAAACAACAGGAACACACAGGGTGTCAAAGAAAACTGTCATCCACAAAGTGCATTGTTAAAAGTTGAACATAGCATCTTGTCAGGTTCTGTAACCACTTTGCAGAATGTGAGTAAGAATGCTCAGTTAAAATACTAGGTGGGTACTAGGTAGAGCAATAGTGGGTGAAAGATTTGCAATCCTTATTGGGTTTAAATAAAATTTCACTCATCTTTTCTGATCAGAACATAAGCTTACTTTTTTGAGCTAGATGTTTTGTTTTTCTTGAAATTGTGTTACTGTGGGGTCAGCTCATTTACTGACCTCTGTCTTCTTCACCCTGAATATTTCTTTTTAAATGCTGAACTGTGTTTCAAAAAGATGCATAACATAGAGCAGAGTTTAAAAGGCAAAGAGTCAAGGGTCCTTGAGGAATTGTGAGTAGGACAGTCAAGTAAAAAGGGCACTGGGAGCTACAATTAAGTAGCCTTAAGGAACTGTAAAACCCGTTCTTGGATAGCATCTTGAGACTGCTGTCAGTCTCAGAATTGTGGCTGAAAAGCACTGAAGATTTTTCCACAAATGGATGCTTTTCTACCTCACAGAGTTATGTGGTAATAGTTTTATGCTTTCTTATAAATTTATCCTATAATGTCCTTGACTATCACTGCATTCGGAAGGGTATAGATAGTCCTTCTAAGCGGAGAGGCGAGCTCCTATTCTACGGCAGCAAGGTCTAAAGTGACTAATTGCATATTTCTTATCTCTGATTTATTCTCTGGTTTATTCATCAATTCTTCACCATTTATGGGGCCAAGCAAAAACACTTGGGAATATCTTTATAACCTTATTGTGCACAGCTAGAGATATCATATGATTCATTGCCAATATCATCTCTCACAGATATGCATTCCAAGAGCCTCCCAAACAATGCTCTACAGAAAGAGTGAAGCCAATTACTGGTCACAATGGCCAAATCTTCAAGATAATGAATAAGGAGAATTGTGAGTATTGAAAAATATTTTAATTAATACTTCAGTCCTATTGTCCCTAAAAAATGGGCATATTAGTCATGGTCAAAAATTTTTTAATTGTAAAAGACTTTCCCACCTTCATAAGTGACATCCCCTATCATGTTTCCCTAGCCAAAAAGTTAAGTCTATCTTGATTCCTCTTTCCTATATTATCCATGAAATTCTTAAGGTCCTTTCAGCTGTAACTACAAAACTTATTTTGAATCTCTGTCATGCTACCTGCATGGCTGCTAGGCACGTCCCCAAAGCTATCACCACTGGCCTTGATTGCCTTAATCTGCTCTCTGTTGATTGCCACCTTACTATTTGCCATTCTCTACGCAACACTAACATTAAAATCCATTCTGTATTAAGGCTTTTTGCTTTTGGAGGTCTGATCCCTGCCTCACTCTCTATCTAGCCCTCTCCCTAGCCAAAGTGGTCTTTTAAAAATTTTATCTAAATACTTTAAACTTCTTTTTCTTTCTTCAAGGGGTTCTCACCATTCCTACATCTCTGCATGCCTAGTTTCTCTGCCCATGTCAGTCTCCTTGCAAAAGTAACTTCCTAGGATCCTTTCCTGGCACTCTTTTCAAGTAATTCATCCCAAGTTATTGCCTATCACCTGATTTTACTTTTGCATTACATCTATTATCTTCTTGTTTTTACCTGGTTGTTGTACCTCTCTGCCACTTAGCTCAATGAGTACAAAGTGTCTGTTGTGTTGTTCACCTGCTAAAATTAGTGCTTGGAACTATTCACACTATGTAGTAGTAATAAACATTTTTTGAATGGGTGAATGAAGAGAACCATGAGAAAAGATATAATAAAGAAGAAATAAAAGGATAAACCATAAACTTTTTATCATAAATTCACGGTTTACAGGGGCATCCAACCTGAGGCCTGCAGGCCACATGTGGCTCAGGATGGCTGTGAATGCGGCCCAACACAAAACCATAAGTTGACTTAAAACAGTATGAGATTTTTTTGTGATTACATGTCACAATGTATTTAATATGTGGCCCAAGACAACTGTTCTTCTTCCAGTGTGGCCCAGAAATGCCATAAGGTTGGACACCCCTGGCTTAAAATATTGCCAATATTTTATGAAGGATGTTAATATATCATTAATTATTTTGCCATACTGTTTTATGTAGACATATAGAATAGGGTTTATTCATTGCACTAAATTTATTCCTGAAATGCTTATTAAGGAAGTAAAGTTTGATTACAAGCAATGCCAAAAGACAGATTTAGTTAAGCTTTGTTTCTTGATGAGACTTGTGAAATGCAAACATCCTTGAGAATACAAACATATTTTTAATAATTAATGATCATTAATGCCCTCTAATCAAGGCAAAATTTGTTACTTAAACAAATAATTATATAACTGAAATGTAAATAAGAAAAAAATTCATCTTTATTTTTTTCTCTATTTTGTTTTTAAACAGGTAGCAAATACTCCACATGTGCAAGTGAGCAAGTACATAAACAGCCACACCTATCTGCAAACGAACTGAATGACCTGTCACATGTCAGGAGACTTTTGGGGCATTCCTCCACATGAGGGCTGTTACCCCAGAGTTTAAAAGAAGCCAAATTATATCTGCTTGTTATTTTTCTTTGTTATCCCTATTCATGGAAGCTATTTCATTACCTGAAATTCATAGGTGCTTCTTCAATGGGGACAACGTCCCATTTGTCTCCCTTTTTCATCACATTGAATATCTTATTTAGTTTTGAATAACCTTTAATACACACTCTATGCCAAGCACTAGTAGATCTGAAAGGCAGCATGTTGCAATGGACAGACTGTAACTTGCAAGGTCGAACAGATTTTGACCCCTTCTAAGTCTGTCACTTCCTGGTTTTGCATCTAAGTTATTTCACTTCTGGAAGCCTCAGTTTATTTCCAGTGAAAGAGCATCCAATCTCACAAGGTTTCAGTAAAAATTAAGTAAGGTGGTGGATGTAGAAATGCCTAACACAATGTCGGGCACACACTGTCTTCTCTATCCCTCTTCCAATATCATTTCTGACAGTTACTAGCAATGGGAACTTACTAACTCACTCATGAGATCTGGGTTTAGTTTTCCACTTTCAAATGACATCATAATAGCTTGCATGTTTTTAAAATAATTTATTTAGTGAGAACGTCTAAGCCTCTTATGTGTGAGAGTAAATGCTTGATTATTCATATGGGAATGCCATGTTCACGAACCAAATAGATGGCAAGGAACATCCCTCCCTCCTTAAAAATCCCCTCCACTTCAGTTTCACTTTTGCAGTATTCTAGAGCCCGGTTTTGCTTGATTCTTTTCATATTTTATCATGTAAGAATAAAACATAAAGAAATATGCAGTTGAAAATGCATTTGTATTTAATCGAGAACTGTGTGTTCAGGAATTATCACTCATGCAGACGGAGATTGTCATCAATCATAAGTGCTCCTTGTATCTGCAGCGACTTATTACAGTGAGGAGAAGTATTTCTGGAGTCTGAGAAATCTGCTGTCAGAGATACGACACAGAACTCCTTTCTTTTGTTAATTTCCTGCTAGCCTCTGAAAGGAGAAATGAAGTAGGAGGGATGTTTTTCTCCTTTGCTGTGACCTGAAAATAGAAAAGAACAGGCACTCGGTAACACTGCTACTTAAATCAAAACTCTGGGAATAACATTAGTCATCATTTCTACTTTGTATTAATAATCACAGTAATATAAGCATACTACTTTACGGTTTATAAACAAATATACATGCATATGAGCTTTTGTGTGTTATACCACTTCATTTATACAAAAACTCTATTTTAATTGTGATTCAAAGAGAGCAAGGAACCCAGGGCTTTTGTCTATATATCCTATGTTATTTCCAAATTACATTTTTTTATTTAATTTACAGTAAAATCAGATTCAGTTGAAATAATACGAATTTGAGAGATCTGAAGAGTAGTTTATTTGTACATATACATAACACACACATATATAATTATTTTCACATCCAATAATTAAGAATTTGGTTTATGTATTTGCACTTAAAATATTTTTACTATTTAGTATAGACCCACTTTCAACCTCTATTTTCTATGTTTCAATTTTCAACTTTGAGAAATAAGCAACACTTTTAATCCCCAATCAGCATAACCCAGATAGGAGACTGAAGTTCATCTGCAAGCTGCTTTGTAAATGTTCTTAAATCTTTTCCACATGCTTCATCTTTTGTTTCAGACAGTATGCAAACATCTTCATTATGTGGATCATACTTTATTTTTTGTGATGCCTTGTGACATGAGTACTGAGAGATGAAGACAGTGAGATATTAGTAAAATGTGGCTGTCTGAATTTAATTGTGTAGGTTCTTAACATCCCACAGACACTTGAGTTAATTGTCCCCATGTTCAACTCATAGTTTATGAAGTCAAGAGCTAAGCAGAAGAACATTTTAATAGTGGTCTGATATTAAGTAGAAATCATGTCTGCATTCACACCATCCAGAACATGCCAAGCCTTAAGGGATGAGTGCTAAACAGGTTCAAATCTTCCAATATTTGTATGGGAGACATGGTGTGAATACCAAGCCCCACAGGCCTTTAAGACAGCAGTGCTGTCCAATGGTTAAGAGTACAGTATTTAGATTTAGGGAATCCTAGGTTTATATTCAAACTTTTCCATGTGAACTTAAGCAATTTACCTCAACCATTCAATCCTCAGTCTCTTCTTCCATAGAATGGGAACAATAATAGCTCCTGCTTCATTGGGTATGCATAGTAAAAATTTACATTAATGCATGCAAACCACTTTGACCAGTGTCTGCATATGGTTACTCTTCATTTGATAGTATTTAATCATTATAGTTTTATCATGTTATTAATGTTTTCTTTGATACTGTTTGCTTTTTGCCACTTTAACAATTCCTTACTGGGCACCGGTTATGTGAGAAGCACTTCTCTAGGTGCTGGCTGCACAAAAGCACACATCTCTATTCCTGTGGGCTTCACGGCTAACTGCCGTTTGTACTATTACTCTTCAATTTGTGTTATGCATTCTCTACTCTGTTGTACTGCATTGATGCCATTATTCAAATAACCTGAAAAATAAAAGAAAAATTTTTACTGATAAGCAGTTCAAAGGAAAGTAGGATAATGCTATGAGAACCAACTGTTTTTCCATACTGAGTACTAGAACTGAGACAAAACTACCATGTGCAGAGCCTCAAGATCAGAGAGAACTGAAACACTACTCAAAGAAGTTTGTTTTTGTATGTTATTTATTTTCATCAATAATTCTCCCCTTTAAATTTTCCATCAGTTAGTCTAAAGTTAATTTTCTCAATTTCCTGTTACTTTCTCAACTTACTATGACGTAAGATGAGTAATTATGACCCAAAAATAAGGGTAGGATATAAATGAGAAACCAATATGGTAAAAATCTTATTAGTCCAGTGCTCATTTATTCAAAATAACATTCCAATTGAATCAACAGTTATTCCCCAACTAGATATGGTTTTCTCATTAAAATATTCATTTAATACAAAACATGCATTATTAATTAGTCGAGGCAGAAATTAGGTCCCAAAAGTATCTTGCATTATTAAAGAGGTATAATAATTCCAAGGGATGGCAGGAAACAGCTGTATATCACCTGTAGTAACACAGTGCTTGTGGACCACTGTGATTACTTGAGGCTGCAGAATTTGATACATACAATAATCACTCTTTCACCTCTCTTCTTTAAATAAACATCTAGGACCATTTCTCTAATTCTACAACATGTTCCAGAGGAAGAACTTCCCTGTTCATCCTTACAGTGTTCAGTGTCTGATAGAGAATTACTCATTTTTAATAATTGAAGGCTTTTTATCAACTATGATCTAATTTTTTAATGATAAGCTGGTTTTTATGATCCTGAATCTCTAAAAACTGGAAATTTTCCAGTGCTATATTTATATCACTGTTATGAAAAGGTTTTAAGTGCATTTGGGGAAAACATGGAAGATGCAAGGCTGCATTTTCAAAGACAAATTTACTCATCTTTGCTATCTTTGCAATGGAGCTACTATGATTTAATGCTCACAGATCTTTGAATCTCAGAAGATCTAGATTTAATATGATTTTAATGTTTAAAAACCTGAGGATCATCAAATTAGGAGTGTTATGAAAGAACAAATTATTAGGTTGTTTAAAATGTTGTTAGCTGTACCATCTCATTATAAAAGAAAATTTTGTTTTAGTCAGAATCCCTGGGGGTATGGATGGTATTTCTCTTTTAAAACTATTAAACAAACTAAAAGCAGACAGTACAGTAAGTATGGTTGGAGCGCTCAGGCAGGATTTTAGTGTAAGATTTCCCCCTCTGATCCAGTATGCGTAACTGCGAGAACAATCATTCCCTGCTGTGGCCCAAGTGGTGTCAATATGACAATTCATTTGGGAGATTTGTAAATCATTAGAAAAGGTTTACAGTATTTTATGCCCCTGAGGACCACAATGTGCTATGTTACCATGGTGATTTATGACTCCCTCTAAATTCCCTTGGGATAAATAAGCCATATGCAGTTTAGCATCCTATACTCTTTAACCAGCATTATTAACTCTACGAGATCCATTTGCAACACAGAGAGGGGTAGATTTGAAGGTTAAATCACAGAGCCAGGGATAGCAGAGCATGTTTTATAGTAATAACTCTTATAATAAAACTATAGTTTTAAAGAAAGTCAATTCAATTAATAAAAGAGACATAACAGCATTTACATTGTCCTTATAATTTATTAAAGCTGGCATTCATTCAAATATTTTTGTTGACTATTTTGTGCAGAATTTCTCAGATGCAACAGAAAACATGAAGATATCTAAAGTATGACTCCTATCATCAAAATACATAGACTAAAAAGCTCTAAAAAATTTCTGCTTCTTGCTCATTTCAGCTCTATCGAATCAGTGACAAAAATAAACAAAACCAATAAGTGTATTAGAAGCCTTTCTCTAGGTCTTCTTCCCACACTTTCTCTTAAAGTAGAATTCATGTTACTGACCCAACGGCTAGTAAACCCCATTTTATGCCAGAAAACCAAATGTTATTGCCACTCTTCAAATATGTTTCAAAAGTCAAAAGCAGCGGAGAGTCAGCACAAGTCCCCCTGGGGAAGCCTGTGCTTGCCACGATGTTAATGTTTTCAAAAAGAGATCCCAGAGTGTTTTTCTGTCCCTGCTCAGAGAGAGGCATTTCTCCTTCTCTCCCTGAAACCCCTAGATGTTTTAACTCTCCATATTTTGCCCACTGAATCCTTGCTTATCTGCGAGGTGTGACTCTCCTGAATATGAGCCGCAGTCAGCCCCAATCTCCTCTACATTCTCCCAGCCCCCTAGAGTGTCCTGCGGACTCACCTGTGCTTTTCGATAACACTCGGCCCTGTGACGTGGATGGATACATTCCCTACCTCCAGAGCAAGAACATAAGTTCCATGAGGACCAGGTCCCATCATATTCATCCTTGTACTTCCAGAGTTTAGAAGTATATTTGGTATTTATGATGGACTTAATGAGTTAAATGATGGGTTGTGAGCCCTCTTTTCAAAATTTTTTTTAAATACTTCTACCTGCTGCAGTGATAGGCTACCTTCATATAGTACCAGAAATAGAACAAAGACCTATGGGTAGAAACTGTGGAGAGGCCATGCTGGAATGAACAAAAGAAACAACCATTAACATATAGAAACCACCAATAACTGGAAAGGATCCCGTCATTTAATGTATTTAAGCAGAAAATGAAAAATAATTGGTGGCAATCTTATAGAGGGAAAGTCAAAAATCAGATTGGTTTGTACTATATGGACTTTATTTTTTCTCACTTTCCTATATTTTCCAGACATGTAGCAAGCATGTAATGATTCGTTTGTTTCATTTTTAAATGAATGATGAACCTGCTTTAAGTGTAATAGGGAAAGGCATAAGAAGACCACACACCTGGATAACATAGGTCTCTACTGGTGATTCTCTCTACTTCACACTTTAATTTTAGTCCCCTTATCTAGGTTTGTACCAACCGCAACATGTGTGCTCTTAGCTCATGTCCCTGGTTCATTGTGACCCAAATCCTTAGCTTGGAGCTGCTCTTCAGTTTACTAGATTGGACTCATGTCTTTGGCTCTGTTTTGAACTTCTTGGGCTTCATTATCTGCTTCCTGCCTCCTCTTTCCCACTTTTACTGATTTGGCAAAACAACCACCTGTCACTCATTTCTTTTTCTCCTCCACACCACCCCAAACTCCAGCTTCAAACCACTTTATCCCTGTAGCCCAAGACCCAGCATGCAGAAGTCAAATGTTTTTGGCAGTTAATTCTGTGAAGAAAAGCTTTGGCTTGGTTCACTCAGGCTGTAAAAAAGGGAGAACCTAGGGTATCAATTAAAAAAAATTGACTCAATTTTAGAAACTCTGAAAGTAGTGGTAGCAGAAATATACTTTCTGTGGCTTTCCACTCTCACAGCCATAATCATCATGTCTATTTTTCTAGCTTTTGGTCAAGCAACCGTGGCAGGCAGAGGCAAAGGAGGCTGCTTTGATTTTTTTTTTATTGTAAAAGAAATTCTTTGCTGCAAGTGTTTGCATACACCTGTCAAAAGGTCCCACTCAGACACTCAAAGCTCTGCCATCTGAACTCAGAATGTAGAACAGTCCATGTCAAGGACAGATATCAGTATTGTATAACAACCTCAGATTAGGGGTCAGACAGGTGGGACGGTGAGATGACAGCAGTACTAGTGGCCCCTCATCACCCTGTATTTGCAGGGTTACACATAAATGTAATTAAGGGGCTGTGCAGTGTGCCTCTGGTCTCAAGGTTAATTAACCACAGGAAATGATACCTTCAGGTGTCCTGTATCATAACAGCACTCTCAGAGAGAAGCATGATTTTAAATTGACAGCGCTGACACCACCAGACAGCAGAGCTGTAACCAGCAGAGGTGAAAACAAAGACTGACATAGGTTGCTGCACTACTGACAGGATGGAAAACAGACACACTCTTTTGCCTTTGGTAGAAATAACACCGAATGCGAGAAAAACTCGCCCACAATGCCTCACGGCTGAGTGTGAGAGCCATCCACGATTAACTGCAAGTGGGAAGCTCTAGTGTCTGTGCTCCCCTGCCCGTCCAATCCATCTCCAGGGAGCAAGGCATCTCTGAGCCCTGCACCGCCATCTCTGCCCCAGCCCAGGATTCTCCAGCTCCTCTCATTAAACACTCAGAACCTTGAGCAGGCCGCTTACCTTCTTGGAGGTTTTCTGGAATCTGGCATATCCAGGCAACCTGGAAGATATAAACTTAGTGAGAAAAAGAGACTTTCTGGCCTCAACATTGAAGATCCCTGGGTTTCTCACGGGTGTTTTTTTTTTGTTTTTGTTTTTTTTTGCTGGCCTGTGGGACTGGGCCTCTGCTACCCGCTAAGCGTGTGTGTTTGTGGGGTAGGAGGAGGACATTTTTTCCCTACAGTGAACGGCACCCAACCAACCAGCACGGAGCACCATTTGTGTTTCTCTGAGCACTGAATGCAGTGTGCTCAGCTCTGTCTCCAACCAAATCCCCTCTGCTATCAATTTGTAAACAACTCAGCTCTGCCTGCATAATATGTGAGCAGGCGATGCCAGCACCACAACTGTGCCCTTCCCTGCTCCCAGCCAAGTGCACCTGCTGCCCAGGGCTCTGGCTGCTGCTACTGCCACTGCCGTCATTATGCTCTGCCATCGCCTGCCCTGCTGCTAGCCGGCCTGGCGGCACGTCCTCGGCATGCGGAGAAATGTTTATTAGTTTTAATTGGTGGACACGGCTGGACAGTGACATTTGGGGAGTATTGTGTCATTCACCCGGCACCAGGTACCGGCTGCAGTGGCAGATGCAGGTGGATCAACTTCGAGTACAACCTGCAGATTATTGCCCTTCCAGAATGATGCAGCTGCTGGGCCTCTCCCCTGCCTGTGTGGGAACGACACACTCTTTTCCTTCTTTTTACCACCTCTCATGTTTTCTAAATGGAAAAGTTTTATTAACTCTGGAGTAAAATGGTCTCATTAAAAATATAAAAATCAAAGCACAACAACAACAACAACAACAACAAAAACCCTCTCCCCAAAAACCATAAATATATAATTTATGAATACAAGTATCTGTCTTTTCATGTGACCCAAGTATTTCCCTGAATTTACTGTTAATCTTTCACAGGTCGCCAGAATTCACATATTTTCTCAGTGATATCCTAATTACTTAGCAAATTTTTATAAGTTAGTAAAATGTTTTACTATCCGATTCTACTCGTATTCAACACCACAACTAGCCTCGCACTGTTAAGGAGTCTCCATCTAACAAATTCCGTTTTTACGTTTAGTTGCTCTTCCCTGTTAGGTTGCCTCACCGCTCCTTTTCCAACAGAACTCAAACAACGGTGCGCACAGCAGAGTCAGGCGGAAGCACCAGGAGTCCTTCCAGCGTCAGTAGATAGGTGAGTTGCCAATTGTCTCCCTTTGACGCCCTAGTCCTAGACACTGGTACAAAAATTAGAGATTGTATGAAAACACAGAGCCTAACCCCAGCAGTCATTTTTCTCAGGATTCTTCCCTCTATTTCAGCCCACCAGCAAAGCCTTGTCTTCGCCAAACCATCAGAAGCCCAGAACTTGGCTTGGAGTTGTTGCTTTATTCTTTAATAACGATCGTGTGTGTCATATACAGCTTCTGCTTGTTTATACATTTATATCAGCCTCAGCTGCGGCAGGAATGAGCTAAGAGGGTACTTGGTAGTTCTGATGCAGAACCAGAACTGTAAAGCTCTTCTGCCACCTAGTGGTGCAGTGAAAGAAGAGCTCATCAGAAAATACATGTCTACAAGGGCCGCGGAATACCTTGTTAACCTGCTTAGTTTGAAAGGAGGCAACTAAAAGATATACCCCTTGACCTAAAGTGTAGTAATTAAAAGTGACGTAGAAGTAATGTTTAAATGATGCAAGATCTTTAAACAGTAAATGACTAAACAAAATGTGCTATGCCGGTAACTAATTTTAGTGTTTCCAATTGTTGATTTATAAAACAAAGTGACCGAAGCAAATAAAATCATTATATTGAACTCCTCCAGATTCTCAGGTTTCGTTTTGTTTTTAAAGTCACTTGTTGTTTAGTTACACACTGATCCAAAATGCAGGGAGGTCTTAGAGTGTTAGCTTTGAAAAACATACAGCTCATGTACTAGCAGAGCTCAGTACAGCCACAGAAGGTGCCAGTCGTCCTCAAACATTAGAAAACAGGGGAAATTTAGGATCTATGTAACTAATGTACTATAGTAATGTAATTATGTAATCTTACTTTCATATGGCTTTAAATAAAACAGTATATAAATACTGCAAAGAAACCAATTATTAACACATTTTCCAAATCAGTGCCGAGTGGGTCTCTACCATTGTTTTCACACAAGTAAATGTGATGTCTAATGAAATCGTTCTACATACGTCGGAGAGTTGATTCCTGTTCAAAAGACAACAGGGTCTAAGGAAGAACGAGTACTCGAAAAAGACCGTAGGAAAACAGCCTAAACGGCAGATGGTGAGGCTCCTTGTGGATCCTCAGCACTCAACGTGAGAGGGATTTAGATAATGCTAAAGGTGCAGAAACGGCAGAAGCGAGTATCTTTCCTCTAAAATGTAAAATAAGAAAACAAAACCTATGCATAATTTATGGATGCCCCAGGATAGTTTTAAATTATGCAATCCACATATCCACGAAAACTTGGTTAACGTATTCTTTAGTTACTTCATGACACTGATCACCCCCCAATAAACACACACCCCACTTTATTTCTGAAACAAGTCAGGTAAGGAAGCATGTCTGTATCTACCATGTGAGAAACATTCATTTCTAAAGCAAATATACCAGGGAGCAGGGAAGCACAAAGGCATTTGCTAACTAAATGCTTCTTTTATCAATTCAGTGGTCTTCCCTGCTTAGAAAGCTTCTCAAACGTGCATAATGGGATTAAAAGCACTCTCAGTAAAGTTCATTACCTTAGTGGTCCTTCCCATTTTCATGCGAAATTAACTGTATCTCCTATATGTACATCTACTTAAGGTACTAATTTAATGGCAATAACATCTATATCTCAGAGGGTTATTTTTTCCCTTGGATCTGCTTCACACTTAGAGATCATTTCATGTTGTTTGGAATAAAAACCAGAAACACTACTTTCCTTCTGTTTTAAGAAAATGACAAAGGAGCAAATCAAAGATTTTCAAAGCAATATACTTACAAAACTGTAATACAACAAATAAATACTTCAAAATGAATGTTCAATGGGGGAGGAAGATGAATGAGTTATAGGTATATTTCAGTTACATAAAATAATCTTTAAATTTTGTATTTAGTTTTTCATTTAATACTCAGTTCCTCTTCTCTGCCCCTTATCACACACATATAAAATCTTGCTTCATCTCTTTGACAAATTTTGTTCACATCCCCTGTTTATACACGTTGAAGGTATGTGTTCTTAAACGATGTTAGATAGGGACTTTGTCATAATGTTAATTTTCCCTTCTTTTATGGGCAGAGCACTGCTTTTTTTCTTTTTCTTTTTCCACCTTCTCATACTTGACTTAGGAGAGACTGAACCTCTACTCAGCACTGTATCTCAATTTGCTGAAACAAATCATTATCTCATATTATTAATAAATTGAGGGTAGGCATGTGATCCAGGATTTCCCAATATTATGGGAGGTGTGCAGAGGAAGGGGAAGAGGAAAATGTCGGGGTTCCAACAATGACAACACCAAGAACAGGCTTCCTTTGTGCCTTTCAGCATGTCTCCTTTCAAATGTGCCTGTGGGAACGGTCACATCCATCTTATATCTCTGAATGAAAGAAGGCTTTAGGAAGATTGTAGAGGATGAATGGAATTTGAGTCAGTAATGACTTTGGACTCTGGGTACACTATTCCCAGAGACCCTAACTTTTAAATAAATATTAGTGTACTTTGGCCAAAAGGGTCCTAGCCTATGCCTTTGCCCAATGACATGCAGCTAAAGAGACTACAGTGTCTACAAAAAAGGTTCTCTTCCAATATCAACTAATTCTAGACACCTTTTTTCCTACATTACTACTCAAAATTATGCTATCATAATTATCCACATAGTTATCTATCGAATCCTATTGATTTTAAATATCTCTTGAATCAACTCTTCTAATCTGTTCTACATTCACTGTTTTAGTTCACCCCTTCATAATTTATCTCATGGGAGTCTTGTCACAGCCTCTCAACCCCTTTGTTTCAAATAAATCCTTCACTCTGTCTCTAGTATAACATTGTGTATTTTAAATACAATAGGTCCCTAACTGCATAGCAAAATGTCCCTCTCCATTCACATTCAAATCAAAACCCTTTTGTGTGGTCAACAGGCACTTCGTCTTGACTAATCCTTGAAAACTGAGCTTTACTATCTATTTTCCGGCCACACTGAAATCATTATACATCTAAAATTATTTCTTGCCTCTGCGACTTTGCACATGTGATACCTATTTGCATCAATCTCTCTCATCTCTAGTTTACTTTGGCTAGTTGCTTTGTAGTCAAGTGTGTGAGAAGCCAGCTCTGCCATCCTAACTTGTTTTGGCTGTGTCTCCCCACTTCCTCTTCCTGTCTCACACGGAGCTTGCCCCTAACACGAGCACACCGCCCTATCATGTTTTCGTTTCTGAATTTGCTCTACTAGAACATAAATGAGCGCTTTCGGGATATGGAGCATAACTTCCCCAGCACCGCACACCAAGCCTGGTATAAAACACTCTCAATAAATGATTTTCCATAAATGATGATATGTAATGGACTTCCAATTTAAAAAAATAATTCCAGAAGGCACGGAGCTAGTTAGTGGTGTAAATGTAAATAGAATAGAGAGCTCTTGGTTCCTAGTCCTGTTATCTTTCTATTATAATATATTGTTTCAGATTTAGTTTACTCTGAACTCTAGTGGTTAAAACTCAGAACTGTCACTTAAGACAAATAGCTTCTTCTAAAGGCTTTACCAGAACCTTATAGTTAGAACTGCCTGAGGCAGCTCTTTTAACCTTCCTATCATCCTCTTTCTTATTTACAAAACAGGGACAATAGTATTGCTCATTTCTTTTTGCTAAGAAATGATTAATGTACGGGCCAGGGAAACCAATATCCATAGAAATGATTAAAGACAAGACTAGAACTTCCTCATGTTTGGGTTTTTTTTGGTGGTTTGCTAATATCCTTCTGTGTATTTATTGAATACAAGAAATTCAACAATAGTATAACTCAGAGTATATTTCCCTGCTATATCTGAGAAAGTAATAGGAAGTGGATAAAATAACCACAATGCATCATTTATACATACCTTTCTATGTCACAAAGTGAAGTTCAACATCTTTATATTTCATTATGTGTTTGTGTGTCAAGCATTAAGCCCTTGACCTCGTAATGTTATATTTCAATGCATTTAACCAATTCTATGTTTGTACCCTGAAACGCTCTGCATTTTCATTCTACTCAGTATATGGGAATATAAATACCATAATCCATGGGGGAAAAAATCATATTAGTTGAAATGAAGTGATTCCTGAGTTGCCTTTCGATTCTGAATACTTCAAGAAGGATCAGAGCTACGTTGTTATATAGATAAAAGCAGTATTCTCTAGACGGGCTCACCTCCCATCTTAGTTCTCTCCACAAATGTTATCTCATTAGGGAGGCCTTTCTCAATCATTTTATTTACCACCTCCAAACAACCTTTTTCCTTCCCCTTTTCCTCCTCTCTCTCTCTCTCTCTCTCTGCCCCCCACCCCACCCCCCTGCTTTCCTCCTGGCTTCAGATTCTTTCTAGATCCCTTATCATCCCTGTATCACACTAGATGACACACCACTTAATTTACTTGTTTATTGACTTAGTGCCTGTCTCTTCCATCCACAGTGTACAAGAAGGTACCACCAAAAATGGAGTGTACTTATTAAAAAATGTGTATTTATTTTTATATTAAAAATGTGTATTTATTTTTACATGTTTAAACTTCATTCACCTTCAACCTACCCTCCATTTGATGCAATGTACCTATCGAGACATTTTTTTCCACTGCTCAAAACAGTTTTTGAACTCATCAATTTTTATGCCTTTTAGTGCTGCCATTTTCTGTTTCACCTCTTCCACATTGGCAAAACATTTCCCTTTGAGGACTTTATCATCTGGGGAAACAATAACAAAAAAAAAGTTGCTTCGGGAGAGATCAGGTGAATAGGGTAGGTGGGTCACAGGGGTCATGCCAGTTGCAGTTGAAAACTGCTGAACACTCAGCACAGTGTGGGCAGGTGCTCTCAAATGGGTAACTGCATTGAAAGAATCTTCAAAAAAATTCACTGAAGCCGAATGCAGCCTCTTACAACAACGCCAGCTGGTGCACTGATACAGATGGGCTCCTAGAACACTCACCTAGCTGGGGAAGCCTGTACTACAAGAGGCCCGCCCTCCAGAAGATGAGTCTCGGTATTTGGGGGGTCCCCTCAAAAGTCGCATAAGGGCAGAGACTTTTTTTTCATGCCACATTACCAGTGCCTAAAACAGCATCTAGCAAGTAGAAGGTACTCAACAGCTATGTGCTGAAATAATTAGTATCTTACACTGCATAGATCCTTTCAATTTGGAGATTCTCTCAAATAGGGACCTTTTATCGTGCAACCTCTGACCTGCTTTGTTTTCTTTTCACTTTTTTTTTAACATATCACAGTTAAATATGTTTAGTCTTTCAACTGTCACTCTCTAAATGGCTTTAGCGTCTTCAGTAATTTTCCATTAAATGCTGCCACAGCTTTGCTAGGTGATAAGCATTTCTAATATGATACCCTGATATCACTGCATTATTCAGAAACCTTCTTAAGTGTACCCTTTGGAACCCACAGTCTCTGATACAGCATCTCATACATAGGACATACAGTTGATAAAAGACTAAAAGAAAATTAATGTTTCCACATTTATTTCATTTCTTTTAAACAAAATATATTTATCCTCTGAGATACAAAACATGATATAAATTAAAAGAATGGGATGTTCTTGTGGTTTACAAACTGCTCTCCCAACCCCATGGTAATGCTGTATGTTACTGGCAGCTTGTGTGCCGCTCTAGAAAGATAACAGGGAAAATCTGTTTCTAAGACAACAGCATTTTCTTTTATGTCTTATGCTGTAAAAAATAATTCCTATTCCTATGAGGGTCGCCTGGAATTTTGCCAGGAATAAAGTGATGTAATTAAACAAACAATTAAATATTCCTTGAAAAAAACAAAATAAATAGAAATAATTTTATTTTATTGATTGAAAGCAAGTATTATAAAAATTTTACAGCAATTTATATTGAACCACCAAGATGAAGAGGTAGAAATTTTTTTTTAAATTAAATATAAACTACATCGTAATTAAAGAAGTGGCTATTGAGGAAACACAACTACTAATTTTGAAAGATTAATTTCCTGACAATATAAGAAAATAATGGACTATCATACACAAATTTTAGACCTTATTTTACCTCCTTCTCAATACCTTAAAAGCTTATTCATCCTGGCCATGCTTAAATTTTCTTTACTAAATGGAGAGAGTAATACTGATATGTTTGAGTAAAATAAAAATCCTTAGATTGAAAAGTGCTATGAATCTTCTGAGTAAATTATTTCAGGAAAACATACAGTAAATTAACACAATGAGTAATTCACCAATGATTTCAAATATACTCTGTGTAGACTTTAGGAGTGAGCTCTTTTATTCTATATAAATGTTATGACCTTCATTCTATTAACAATTATATTTCAGGCTTATGGTTGTGTTGTTGAAAATTATTTCAAGTGTCTTTTTCTTATATGATATCAAAAAAGGAGATAATATTAGTAATAGAAATTTGTGTTGAAGGATTTTTTAATGAACTAAGTACCTTTGCATATTTTAAAATTAAGTTTTATACAGCATGTTCATGTAATAAATTAAAACAGATTCCTTACTTTTCCCTTCCATCATTTTTCCACTTAAAATACATGCTCAAGATTATATGACAAGTCAGTAAAGGTTTCCTTCTTTCTTTTTTTTTTTAGGTTACTTGTAAGTTCAAGTCAAGAAAAGCTATAAACAGGGAAAACATAGTTGTAATAAATTTAAGGGATAATTAATAAGTGCCTGCCATAGATAAAGGAAAAATACAGAGATAAGACAATGATAATACAAGACAGGTTATCATAAATGCTAAAAGGTAGACACAAATAATGTTCTAACTACTTCAAAAATGTGAATAGAAGATCTTTCTTTAGCTAGCCACTGTTCCGGGCTGAATTACAACACAGGCAAAAGGCTATTATAAATGTTAAGAGGGAGAAAAAAATCAAAGATGAAATCAGAGGTTTGTGTTATTTTTAATTTATTCTGATAAGACCAAAAAACATACTAATGAACCAAACATTCACTTTATTCTTGGAATATTTTCCAAAATCTGTTCCTCCATTCCCTGTTGTTTCCTTCCAGGGTCTAACAGTGAACCTGAAATTGTAGTTTGCACTACTCCTAGGTCAGCATTTCACACCACATTTTGTTCATGTTCCTTCAGCCAGTTTTCAACACACGTGATTGCTCTCCTAGCCAAGCCACTTTGAATTATTTTGGGAATAAGATTTCATTAAACACTTGATCAAATGCCTCACTAAAATCAATACATATTACATCCACTATCATGGCCTTTATTCACTAATGCTGTAGTTCTGTCAAGACCTAGAAACAAATAGGTATTCTGTAATTTATTTAGGATACCAAAAGTCATGCTCGGCTGTCTTCTGGGAGTTTATACACATGTTTTTTCTTAAAATTTGTTATTTTACTGTACTAAAGAGAAGAGTAGACATATCTGAGTAAAATGTTCAAACAGAATCTGATTGCCTACTTTCAAGAGTGAATAACACATTTTATCTATAATGTTTTATATTTTTCAGGTTTGCAACTTCTGAAAAGTCAATCATTCTTTATTTGATAATGTTTTCATTCCCTTAAACAATTTCTATCCATTATGCTGTCAGTTTTTCATGATTAAAATGCATTTTATAATTAAATTACTTTGATTTAAATTAATGTGCTCTGTATACCCAATTATCTAGTTATTGGAATTTTTAATAATTGAATGTTAAATGTTTGGGCTAAATTGAAAAATATGCCTGCAAAAGATACAAATAAATGGTGCTTTCAATGTTCTGAATAACTTATCACTATGGTGTTAATAAACTAATATGATGCTAAAAATCAAGGCCGGTTCCCCGAACGGGTGGTCTTAAAGCCCAATGCTCTGTGTGGAGCCACTGGAACAGGGAACACGGAGCAGGTAGGCCGATTGCTCTGGCCATGACCATTTTGCTCCCCAAGCTGAGAAGATCGGGAAGGGTAACTCAACAGTAGATATTAAAATGATGAATGGCCACAAATTTCAGCTTTTTAAAAGGTCTAAAATCATTGGTAATGTCTATGTATTTCTACTTAGTTTTTAAAATACAAACTTTTATCTCATCGGATCAGCTTACCACATCTCTTAAAATCATCATGCCAGAGTGTCACTAGGATGAGAAATTACTCACAGATCCATAAACAGACTTTAAGAATGTTTGAGTAGACAAGATGCCTAAAAAACATTTGCTTTAACCTTCTTCTTTTGTTGGGGGGAAGAAGGGTTCCACTGATGCTAGATGACTTTCTCAGAATAGCACGACCAGTTGGAAGCAGGACCACAGCGGAGTTTCTACTAATTTCCAGTCTGGGACTCTAACGATAATACCATGTTATTTCATCATTCTTCAATAAGAGGGAGATAATGTTGTTGTGAAATTTACAGATTAGAAATCCCTATGAAAAGTTGTTCAATGTAGGGTTCTTTATGGAAATTTTAGAATTCACAGCAATATTGAGGTATATAAAGCAAAACTACATTGATGACTTGTTTAAAATCCATTTCTATATTCTATATTTAAAATATTAAAATAAATATTTTGCTCATTATATTCTATTTTATAAAGAGAAAGATCTGAAATAAGTCAACAAAAGCAACTCTCTGTCCTCACAAAATCTCATTCCACCACATATTTTCAACTCCCATTTACATGATGACTATTGAAAAATCTGTATCTCCAGCCCAAATCTCTCTTCTGCACTCCAGGTCTATTTAACGGTCAAAACTACTTCACTGAGCACTGCAAACTCTAAATGTCAAAAGCAGAACTCATCATGTTTCTCCCACACTCACACCTTGCAAGAAAACTAAATAAATAAAAATCAAGGCAGGCTTCTCTCGCTTCCTTATTCCTATTATCACAGGATAGAATCAGCATCACCCACTGAGCAGCTAGAAGCCTAAGCCCATTCACTAACAACTCCTCCATCTATCTCAGAAATCGCCGAAGCTTTTCTGCTGACATCCTAAGTACCGCTCACCTCCTGGGTGTCTCTCTCTTCTGGAGTCCCGCCCTTTCTCCATCCTCCTGTTCCCAGGTCAATCTTGTCTTAGGCCCTCACATTGTTCTCTTAGATTAATAGCAGCTGAACTGCTACACTGTTGGGTTTTTTTGTTTTAATCTAAAGCATATATTTATTTTTTTTAAAACAGTCATTTTCTTTTAAACATTTTATTTATTTATTTTTAGGTAGAAGGGAAGGGAGGGAGAAAGAGAGAGAGAAACTTCATGTGTAGTTGGTTCTCATGCACCCCCTACTGGGGGTCTGGCCTGCAACCCAGCATGTGCCCTGACTGGGGAATCAAACCAGCAACACTTTGATTCACAGGCCGGTGCTCAATCCACTTTGCCACACCAGCCAGGGCAAAAAGCATACATTTAAAACCTGCATTTCTTCTCATAGTCTACAATCTTTACTATGGCACACAAGGACTGGCATGATCTGACCCTGGATTACCTCCCAACCTCATCCTTCCTACTCATGCTTACCGAATCTTCCTCTGCATTTACCATTTTGCAGTTCTCAGAAAGCTGTGCACTCCCTTTCATGTTCTGATCTTTACGGAGTGCACTCTTTCTGAAGGAAATAATTTCCCTTCCTCTATGGCTCCCCAACTGGCGTACCCCTTTTAACTAGGCAAAGGCACTCTTCCTAAACCCACCTGAGCCATCTTCTCTTTCAGGAAGCCTTCTCTGACTGCCACGGACCTGTTAGATGCTGCTTATAACTGTTACTATGTAAAATTAAACATACCCCGATTAGTAATTAGCACACAGCATTGTAATTTTCCATTTTGAAGGTGATTTTTCAATTTTTTTTTAATGTTGCTGGGGCTCTACAGTTTCCAATTCAGCAAATCAACAGTGTGGATTAGATGATCTTCAACACATCTTATAAATGTAAATATTTTATACAGACATACCTCGGTACTCATCGGCTTCAGAACTCATCAAACACTGTCCTCACCACATTTTAATGAGAAAAGAGTATTTCATCACTTGTAGCTTGCTCACAACTAGGTGTCCCTCACTCATAATGAAACAGAGGCTCACACTTTGGTCTCATGGTAGTTCAGTGCTCATTGGTTTCAGCACTCCTCACGAGTTCCGGAAAGGACTGATGAGTATCGAGGTACCACTGTATTTCTTATAGAATAAGTAAATAATAAAAGGCACTTACTTCAAAAAGCCCATTTAAATAATAATGATAATGCCTTTATTATCTCTCAATAGATAAACAAACAAACATACCAGAAACAAGAATTTGCTCCAAGGGCAACTGAAGTCAGGGTTCAAACATTTCAGCATTTGGTCTGTTCTTCCATTTTTCTCTCTACATTCCTCACAGTTAATCTCTTATATAGGCCCTGAACAGCTAAAGGTTTTCATTATCATTCATCAAATAATTCCAAAAGAAATAGAGTGCTTCTTCCCCAATAACCATAGCAAAAATCCCATGGTTAGTTCTTACTAGACCTACTTGGGCCGTGTGAATAATTTCCTGTAACCAGAGGCTTTGAAAAGCAGGATTAACCATGTGTAAATCTCCTGCCTTAAACTAAGAATAACGGAGTAGGCCCACCAGTACCTCACAGTCTGGGATCAGGGTAGAGTGTGTTGCCAAGGATAATCTCTTTAGAAGGAGAGAGATTTATGCCAGCTGGCCAAAACTAGTCCACAGCCCACAACAAATTCCAACAAGTCATGCATGTGCTGCCATCTCCACATATTTCCCCACTAGACTAGGGGTCAGCAGGTTTTTTCTATAAAAGACCAGAGAGTATTTTATGCTCTGAGAGTCATATATGGTCTTTGTCACACACTCTACTTTTTTTAGAAACCCCTCAAAAATATGAAACACTTTCTTAGCTTGAGGGCTGCATTTGACCCAAGGGTCAGAGTTTGCTCATCCCCGCACTAGACAGTGTGTAGGTTGAGGGCAGAAGTCATGTGTTTTCAATATTAATATTCCCAGAGCTAGCACACAGTAAATATTTGCTGAATAAATGCAGATTTGGATCAATTAAATTGAGAATTGGAATAAGAAAATAAATTTCAAACTCATTTCTTAAATAACATTAGAATAACCAGGGACGGAAGCTCTTTCTTAGGCACGTGATAAAATTCATCTGACCTTAGGCCCTTGGGGAAAACAGATCTGGGGGAGAAGGAACAGGGAAGGGAGCATGAGAGCACAGAGATGTAATGTTGAGGAATAATTCTTCATGCCATTATTAAAGACAGTATACAGGGTGTAGTGGGCCTCTCTGTGGGAACTGTAGAGTGGAAACAACAAAGGATCTGGGAAAATACACTCTCCTGAAGCATTACCCAGACAATGATCATCACCTGCCTAAAGGACACGCTTATTGAAAGAAACTACTGAGAGACCAGTGGGAATGCCTTTAGTTTTAAACACAGAGCCAATCTAATGTATGGCTCCAAGCCCCTAAAAGCTAAAACTCTCAGCTCTCTATATGCTTCACTTACTAAGACATATAGCTGTAGCAGCAATCAGGGGAAATACAGCTTTTGTGACAGCTGGAACAAAACAGAATAGGAAGAGAAATAACTACTTTATATTAGGGGGTTTTCTTTTAATTTACTCTATATAGTATTTTCTTATTTGTCTTTCTTTAATGAATATGTATATCAACTTAGTATGTGTCACTCTAACACTTCACTCATTTCATGTCATTTTTCTCTAGCACTTGATTGCAACAATCCTTCAATCTCACCTAAACTCCCAATACTTTGATCTCCACATCTTTTTCACAGTAGTCATCATGCACTGCATGATGTCTTCTTTTTGTTCTTCCCATAGTTTAAAATACACAGTCATGGGCATGATTACATCCAGCTTCGATTCCTTGCTCCTCACAGTGGCTGAATGATGGCCCCCAAAATGATAATTCCCAGAGCCTGTGAATGTTACCTTACTTAGAAAAAAAATGTCACTGCAGTTAAAGATCTCGAGATAAGGAAAGCATCGTGGGTTATCCAGGTGGACCCTAAATCCAGTGATTAGCGTCCTTAGAAAAGACATACAGAAGACACACAGAAAAGGTGATGTGACACCAGAGACAGTGATTTGAGTGATGTGGCCACAAGCCAGAGAGAAAAGGCGGAGGAAATATGACCACAGGGCACGGACGGAAATAATGCCACCTCCAGGCAAGAAATGCCAGCAGCAACCAGAAGCTGGAAGAGGCAAAGGCCTGATTCTCCCCTACGGCCATTGGACAGAGTTCAACTCTGCTGACATTTTGATTTCAGGCTTATATCTGTAGAACTTCGAGAAAATAAATTTATGTTGTTTTAAGCCGCCCAATCTCTGGTAATTTTTTACGGCAGCCATAGAACATTAACATACTCTTTTTTTGTGTACTCTGGGTCACTCCAACCCTCCACTTCCTTTGGAACTTATGCACTGATGATGGTTGCAGAAAATTTGCAAGTGTTTCCATTTTAAATACAGAAGCACAAACTTTCTTGATCCCTCCACTCTTTCTTGCGACCCTAATGAGTGATTTCTTATCCTGACCTATGGCTGACAATCTTACTTTCTTTTTCACTGAAAATAGTTAGAGGTAGTCAAAGAAGTTTTATAAACCCTTCCCATTCATTAGGTACCTGTTTATCCTGGGTATATATGTTGATCAAGTGTTCGCACTCCTCCAGATCATCTAAAGGCAACCTCACTCCACGAGCAGATCCATCCCTTAATGCTTATCAAAGGTCAAGGCTCCAGAGGCTCCCCCTCCCTTCTACGTGAAGCTTTATCTCTACTAAATTGCCTTCGGCATACAAAAATATTATTTATACCATCTATTGTCATGTTTCTTTACTCCTTTAGGCAGCAAAACTCCCCTAAGTTTTTTAACGTGTTTCTTCCAGTCCCTCTCCTCTATTTTGTGACAAGCCCAGTTTATCAAGCTTTTGCTCCCACTACTGCAATAATACCCCTTCCAAGGTGAGTCATGACCAAGATGTTGCTAAATTTGATGACCAATTACTATTCCCCCCTTTACTTGACTGATTAGGTTTGTAGCACTTAACACAGTCAGCATTCTTTCCTCCTATGTATGCTCTCTTTACTTGGGTTTCAGAACCCCATCGTCTCTTTTTTTATGCCTAACACTCTTATTTTCATTACTAATTTCTCCTCCTTTCCTTACTTTTTAATGTTGGTGTATCCCAGGTATGTCTTTTGTCCTCTACACTAACTACACTCAAGTTTCTTTGTGATCTCACCAGCTCGTAAATTTAAATATCGATTATTAGCTGGTAATTCCTAAGTTGATACTTCCAAATTCTAGACCTCTCACATGCAACTGCTTCCTTCCCATATCCACTCATTTGCAGTTGGAAAGTAGACATCTCAAACTTAACACGTCCAAAACAGAACCGTTAATTTTCCTCCCGCAGCATTCTCTTTTCACAGCCTTTCAATTAATTGCTCAGGGCAAAAATCCAACAACAAACAACCAAACAAAAAAACACCATTGGCATAGTATTGAAGACATCTACTGGGTTGGCCAAAAAGTCCGTATGTTTTTTTCCATAAAATAAAAGACACATTCTTCATTTTCACCAATAACTTTATTATTTGTATATTATAAGTATGTAACCTAGCACTTTCGTTGCTATAATGTTGATTGTTCTCAATTAATGTCTTGACTTGATGGCTATCAACTTCAACTGGTCTACCTGATCATGGAGCTTTGTTCACTGAGGAATCTGTAGCATGAAACTTTGCAAACCACTTTTGATACATTTGATGAAACACAGCACATTCTCCATATGCTGAACAAATCTTATTTTGCCTTTCAGTTGCATTTTTACCTTTCTTGAAATAATAAAGCATAAGACGAGTTCTGTCCAGAAAGTATCCATCCATATACTATGCAAAATAGAGACATTTGACCATTTTCCCATACCTCTGGCCTTCTGAATCATCCAAATAGTTTCTGCAGAGGAATGTTCAAGAGTAATACAAAATTTGATGCAGATTCATTGTTCTACTCGCTCAGTCATTTCAAATGTAAAAGCCACACAATACACATGTTCACTCAACAGTGTCTACTGCTCCCACTGACTAGTACAGTGAAGGCATCATTGTTCATGCATGTGAATTCCAGTCCACTCTCTTTGGCTGCCAGTTTACATTGATGTAGTGCATACGGTTCTCCTTATATTAATAATGGCTGGATTTTTTCTGGGCAAAACTTATATGCTGAAAATGTTGCATATTTTCTTCCATCTTCAATATTAAAATGTCTGCACAAAAATTACCAATTTTGATAAGTTGCTTTTTTAAATGTATGCTGACATGATAGCTGTCACAATACAATCTACTGAAATCAATTCTAATGAAGTTAAAGACAACTAAGCGCTACTAGAGCCATCTTATGAGAAAAAAACTTTTTGGCCAATCCAATAGGCACACACACACATACACATACTTGATACCCCACATCCCAATCATCAGGAAATCATGCTGATTCTATTTTCAAACTATTTTGAGAGTAAGACCATTACTGTCTACTTCAATTGTAAACACTTGGTCCAATCCATCATTACCTTTCAACTGATCTCCTAACTTGTCTAATATCATCCTTTTTATCTTGTCATCTGTTCTTAACAGAGTTACTACACTTGTTTTATTTTTCAAATATAGCTCAGATTATATAACTTCTTAAATAAAATCTTCCTACTGGTCTTTCTGTTTTATTCAAAAAGAAAAATTTAAAAGAAACTTCAGGAAAGAAGAGGAAGAGTCATCAAGGAACATGTTTAAAGGACCCATGGGCAAAGACAATGGGCAGGAGAGGACTGAATGTGGGAGGTGGGGTGGGTAGGGCAGGGGAGAATAATGAGAGGAAAATGGGGACAACTGCAATCAAACAAAAAAAGAAACTTCAGAATAGCATATATGCCTTTTAGCGCTCTCACCTTATCTTCTATGGTTTCCCTCTCACCCACATCCCTACAGCTACACTGGTAACACTACAAAACACCCAACACCCTCCCAACTTAAAGCATTTATATTGGTTGTTACCTCAAATTAGGATACCATTCTCCAGATATCTGCAGCTTTAAGTCTTTCTCACTTCCTTTAAAGCTCTGCTCAAATGTCATCTTCTCAATAAGACCTATACTGACTGTCCCATTTAAGAATTACCCTGTCCCTAACAATCTAATTACCTTCCCTGCTATTTTTTCCATAGCCCTTATTATTCTCTGCCATACTATATAATGTACTTAACTCCGGTTCATTGTCTAATTTCTGTCCCACAGCAGAATGACCTCCACAAAGTAGGAATTTTTGTTTATTTTTTCCCCACTGATAGACCTCAGATTTTTAGGATAGTACCTGGCATATAGTAAATATTCATTAAAATTCATTTGAACAAATAACATATTCTAGTAGACTAAGAGTCAGTAAACTTCAGTTCTAATTCTCATTTGTCACAAACGTGTAATAGGTCTTTGAGTAACCCCCTTTCATTCCAAAATCTCTCATTCAAATTATTTGAATGTCAGAAAATTGAGCAGTCAGGGGGAAAAATATGCTCCTAAAAGCCCTTACAGATGCCAACATTTCATAATTCCAATATCTTTTAACTTGCTAATTTTTGATGATGAAAAAGAAAAGGTCCTGACACTTTTTGAGTACTAACATTGGACTAGACATTTTAATCCATCATCTCACTAACTAAAAATTCCATGAGGGTGTTCTTTTCCCATTTTATAAGTAAAGAAACTATGGGAAGCCTAATTCACTCTATATGCAGAAGAACTAATTTTAGTACATATCTCTTTAATTATAAATGTACACTATGGTAAGTTACTGACCTGCTTAGTTAAAAATCATGTTACTACTTTAGTTACTGTCAGGTACTTCTAGGTTATTTCCTGCCTAACACTCTTTCCTTGTTTTGGTAACACACATCTGTCCATCTTCCATTTGGCTCTAGAAGGAACTAGTAAACAGGGTGTGACAAAAGTAGGTTTACAGTTGTATGGGGAACAAAGTTTATTCTTGTATTACTATTTATTAATTATTGTATTTTTTACATATTAACAACTCAAAACCTACTTCTGTCACACCCTGTATTTACACAAAACCTTACAATATGGCTGCAATCAGTTTTAGAAGTGCACAGCTTATCTAAGCTCAGCCAATCACTGCCCTTTCTTTGAAATCACGAGTGTTAATATCACAAGCTATAAGGTGACTCAGGATGATTTCCAACCACATGGAGAGAATTATTCTACAAAAAAGAGAATGAATCATTCAAGTAGAAAGAAGCAGAGAGAGAGAGAGAGGAAGAGAGAGAGTGAGAGAGGAAAGAGAAAGAGAGGAGAAGAGAGGAGAGGGAGGGGAGGAGGAAGGGAGGGAGTAGAAAAGGTGTGGGGAGAAGGAAGGGAGAAGGAGGAAGATTATTTTAGGAGGGGTTGATACTTAGCTCTTGTAGTACTGCCCATTTTAGTTTCAAACCATCCCAAAGTGGGGCTGCAACACTGTCCATCTGACATTGAGTTTATCCAACTTTTTATTGAATTCATAAAACAATAAATTCCCTTTTCAGATTATTTTTCTTATTGGCAAAATTATACCTTTTTCTTATTTGCAAATTCTACTTAAATAAATATAGAATTATAATCTAACTAGACACCAGCACTTCCTAAGATAATACAATACACTGCATTCCAAACCCTGTCCCTATAAGGTATAATAAGTTCAAGTGGGAAAGTAAAGCTGAGTTAATTAGACAAAACTAAGAGAACATGTTCCATACTTAGGAAACACATGTCAAAAACAAAAATGAAAATCTGAAATAAAATTTAGTTCCAATAGGTCCATGAGCTCTTGTTTTCTCCACAAGAGAAAACAAGATTTATGCCAAGATTTGCAATTTCAAGAGAATATATGGGTCAGGCAAATAATAAAAATGAATATCCTAAACTGGACATTAAAAGAAAAAATCTTAAAAATGATAATGGTCACTGTATAAATTGGAGGAATTTTCCTGGACTTACAAAGGAAAGGTGCTACTCAAATCCAGCCATTTGTTCCCATTTCTGCATATTTTCTAAAGAAATCCAGAACTTTGACTTTTTTGGTGAAACCTCTGTGTGTGTGTGTGTGTACACATGCGCATAGGTTCAGTGTTTTGTTAAGACTGTGCCAGCCAAACAGAATATATATGCAACCTAAATTCAAGCCCGGCACCCATTTCACAATGTACGGTTTAGACTCTCTTGTTCTTTATCTGGAACCGGTGATAACTAGGTGAAGTACAAACACAAAGAATCAGACACATTTGTAATGGTCTCCCAGGAAAGCCCTTGAGGGGGTTTTATTTTCTTTCATCTTTCAGATCACTAACTTCTTAAATTTCACATAGACTATATTGGAATTTTTAACTTGTATGGTTATGAATTACTCCCACATACTTGTATGTGGAATTAAAATGTAGTGGTGTTTTAAATTTCTTTACTATATAACTGCTCTGAACTTTCCTCAAAGAAGCATATCCAACTGCATAGTACAGATAAAAAATAAAGCCTTCCTGCCCTGACCAGTGTGGCTCAGTTGGTCGGGCACTGTCCAGCAAAGTGGAAGTTTGCCAGCTGGATTCCCAGTTAGGGCACATGACTAGGTTGAGGGTTCAGTCCCAGGTCAGGGTGCGTAGAGTGGCAACAGATTGATGTTTTTCTCATGTTTCTCTCCCTCTTTTCTCCCTCCCTTCCCCTCTAATAAATAAATATATTTTTAAAAGCCTTCTGACCTAATAATGCAAACTCTAGACAATTCATCTTTGGTGGGATTAATTTGCTTCACAGATCACCTCTTCCGCCATGCATAACTCTTTGCTAAGATGTTAGCTGAGTGTATGTTAGAAGAAACTTATATGAATGCTTGGCTTCTTCCTGACATTCCTCACTAGCTCTCTGCTTATCTGCAGTGATGTCATTTGCCAGTGGGTTAGCTGACCACCCTGGAGACATTCAATTCTGTAGCTGGTGGCTCTTGACAGTGATGTGTCCTTTTGGCTCAAACAGTGCTTGAAGGGAAGCCATCAACTCCTTGCTGAACATGTCTACTTGGGCTCTTTCTGGCTCTAAGGACCCTGAAGTCTAGCAATAACCATCACGTTGTCCTTCACCCAGGTGGGCTGCAGGGCGGCTCTTGATTTCAGGGCCTTTCCACTTAGCTTGTGACTCCTCAACTTCCTAGCATGCATATCAACCAGCACACCACGCTTCTCTCTGTACCTTTCATTTTGATATTTCCATCAACACAGGAGCCAAGATGGACTTTTTGGTGTAAAGGGCACTGTCCTGTGCCCTGGTGCCCTCCCATAATGACCTGTCTTCTACCATGAGGTAGCTATCCCGTAGGTTGTGCAGGGGCTTCTCTCCCAGAGTCCCAGAACAAAGTGAGACTTAAGCCCTTTCAGTCAGCCTGTGATTCACCCTCTCCCTTACCAGATGTCACAAAGGTCCCTTAACTCCTCACTCCACCTCACTCTCTCTCCACACCAAGATGAACTGGGAAAGATGGGTCTGGGCTGTGTTAGTTTCTCCTCCTTTAAGTATGAAAATTCTATGATTAAGAAATCCAAGCTTTTGATAATGTTATCAAAGTAAATGATGACATTAAGAAGTACTTCCCCTCTAGCTAAAACTAGCTCCCAATCCTACTGCCTCACTGAGGACTTGAAAATCGTATCTTGGGTGTCAGAGCTGAATATTGCTTTCCTCTTTTTTCCTCCCATTCATGCTATAACCTTCCTCACATTCTCTGTGGCAGATGGATGCATCAGGCTGAACACAGAGGAGGTCATGTGCAAGAAAATCACACTAATGTGGCAAATAACACTAATGTGATTAGTAAACTAAGACAAGAATTTGAAGGAAATTTCATTTGGATGCTCTACAACAAGCTAGGGGTGGGCACAGACCCTCATTTCTGCATTCCAGTCCTAAGTGTGAGACTTGACCAACATGCCAATACTGAGAGAGCTGGAGGGGCATCCTTTCTGCTGCGGTCAGTTTGAGGCTATGTTTCTTGCTTTACTGCGCAACCTTTCACCTCTGATGTTCGGTGAACAGTAAGTAACATATTACCATTGATGTATCTTTCTTTCCATACTTTTTGTCCTCAACACTACATCATTTCCTTCTTGCTCTTAAAATTTTTATTTAAATCTAAAATTTGTATCATTATATTACCAAAGGGTTTTTCCATGGTAACACAGTATCATTCTCTCATTCATTGAATCCTATTTATTTTAATGTATTTAGTAAAGTTTTAAAGTAAAATTACTGATAAAGCCATTCCTCATTTAAGTATATAGTTTTCTTTTTTGAACTTTGAAAGTTTACTTTCATTGATATTTAATGAAAAGGTCATCTTTCTTCCATATTAAATTGATTATTGAGTACTTTTTTTCTTTAGGTGATGCACCAGAATATTCTTTGATGTTTTAGTATAAGTATTATTTCTCAGAATCTGTTTCAAATTATGATTGTCATTCCATAGCAAACATGCTACATTTATGGACATATACAAATTAAAACAAATAACATTTTCCAAAACTCTTATTTGAATTAATAAATATTACACTAGTGAACCAAACTTTAAATTGAGTTATGAGTTTCACAATGTCTAAGTGACCTTAAAAAATACACAATAAACCTGGGTCATATATTTGTAAACAACTGACAGAAATCAGATACATTTTCACCCACTGAATTATATTTTAGGGTATATAAAAGAAATTAGGTGAGTTACTCTCATTTTTAATGTTTTAAAACTGTAAAATTTCTCAGGAGAAAAATTCTGGTGTTGACTTTTAAATGCCATTGTTTTTTGAAACATAAACGTCTTTAAACCTATAGAAGCATTGATTTTTGTTCATACACACAGACTCCAACACACACCATGCTGACACATAACTAACTTCTTATAGAGAATTAGAGTTCAGTGATACCCACACTCCCTTGCCCATCTGCCCTGGGAGGATTACACATCCCCATCCCAACAGTATTGAGCTTGGCCACGTGATGTACACCAGCCAATAGAACAGGAGTGAAAGAGTAATAATTTCAAGTGGAGTCTTTAAGGGTCAGGAAAAGTTTCTGCCAGCTCTCCTGCCCTTTTCACTCTGGCATGACAACATTATGCCCATATTAAAACTGCTCCTTCAGACTAGGTTCTTAAATGAGACGTCAGGTAGTACAAACTAGAATTTGACCCACAGCATGCAGGGGAGCTGCTGCAGCCAATCGCAGACTTGTGAATTGGAAATAAATATATAATATTGTAAACCACTGAAATTTTGTGAGTATTGGGTTCATAACATCATGGAAGAAATACTGTATTTTGCCATGTATAATACACACCCACATTTTTGGCCTACACTTTCAAGAAAAAAATCTTTCATTTTAATTTTTTAATTCAATTATTTATTATTTATATTTAGAAACAAAACTGAGTATCATATTTCAGGGTATTATTTTGCATATGGATATCATTATTGCTTTTGGGAGTTACACTTTTAACACATAAGCATAAATAAAAGAATTAAAAACATTTATATAGACATGGAATTAGTACCACCCATGTATAATCTACATCCTTATTTTTCACTCAAAAATTTGGGCAAAAAGTGCACATTATACACGACGAAATATGATAGCACAGAAATATAGTAACTGATGCCTAGAAGATATGTGCCAGAAAAGCACAAACCTAAAATATGCGGCACTTGGAGCCAAGTGGAAGGCAGTATGGAAATTTTTATTTCAGATTAGACTAACGTTGACATACTATTTATGGTCAAATATATGGCAAAACTGTCACATGCAGTAACTCAGAAGGCAGAAATATAGCTAGGTTTGGGCAAGGATATTTTGAGAGAGTATTGTTAACATGAGTTGTTTGTTATTAGCTTCAGTGGATAAATATTATGAGAAAGAGAAAAAGTTAGGAAAGAATTGGCCTATTTACAAGAAGGGATAAAAGAGACAAAGAGAATTTAAAGTTCAAAGATGCAACTGATTCTCATCTCCAGTCTCTTCAGCCTTAAATTATGTTCAGATTAAGAGAGGGCTGGGGAGAAAGACCAGACTAAGGCAAGACTGTCACACCTTTTCTTAAGACTTCTCATTGAATTAAGATGCCCTCCAGTAATTTTTTTTTAGTTTTTAATAAAATGGCTCAATGAAAAGTCACTGAGGACACAATTCGCAAAAGTTCAATAATCTCAAAATATTTGTAAGCCTGCCAATATACTAGCATGTGGTAGTGACTGGAATCAAATACATTTAAAAATGTTTTTGAGAGTTACAATACCAAAAGTGCTATAAAGCTAGACCAAAAAAGATTGTGCTTATTAAAGAAGTGAAACAATCACTAGTCTGCAACTTTCTAAGGACAAGGGGCAGGTTGAGAATGTAGCTCATCCACCAAGGAAAACCATTCTTCAGTGACTCCCTCAGTGGTTATAAAGAAGTAGATGGAAGAGAAAAGCCCTCTAAGAGGGTAGAGTCCAAACCCTGGAGAACAATGAACTTGAGAACTGCTCACAGGACCAGAACTGGAGTCTGTCAAGGAATATCACCTATACCCAGAAATAAGGGCCTAATAATATCTTCCCTATGGGTTTTCAGAATCTCTGCGGATCAGCATAAATAAGGACTTCTGGTCAAGGCAGAAGTGTAGGTAAACCCACTTTCCCTCCTCATGTGACCACTGGAATAATTACAACTAGATAGACCTCGAAACCAATAACACTCAGAACCATCAGAAAATCAAACTATGGAAGCCCCACAACCAAGTATTTAAGGAAGCCACATTCATCCAGATGGGTAGGAGGAGCAGAGGCTTGGTGTGGCACAGAGAAGCAGTGGCAGCAGAACAGGCTTTTACCACATTCACATGTGGTAGATAAAAGTCAGGAGGGACACCCTGGGAGTAAGAGATCCCAGCCCCAGACCAGACTGCAGAGACCAGGATTCCAGCACCAAGAACATAAATCCCCATAACTTCTGTCTGTAAAAATCAGTGGGGGTTGGGACACCAGAAGAAACTGTCAGATTTTCTGGAGACTCTGCTTAAAGGAACTGCATGGACTTAAAATGTACACAGACCAACCCCCTCTGGGATTCAGCACTAGGGGAACAACTGGAAGGGCACCAGTCACACAGGGTAAGTGCCGGGAAAAACTCCAGAAGCCAGGCAATGGCATTGTCCCCTCTCCAAGCCCCACTCCACACAGAACCACAAAGCGCTGAAGCAGGTTGCCCCACTGTGGGAAGTATCTAAGGCTTTGCCCACACAATTTACAGATGTCTTTTCTACAACAGACCACA
This sequence comes from Mormoops blainvillei, assembly GCA_004026545.1. NCBI lineage: Eukaryota > Metazoa > Chordata > Mammalia > Chiroptera > Mormoopidae > Mormoops > Mormoops blainvillei. Next base: position 127,429 of record PVJD01002745.1, on the reverse strand, counting down.
CTACTAAGACAGAGAGTCAAAGCAGCTGTACCTAATACACAGAAACAAACATTGGGAGGATGCCAAATTCAGGAGACAAAGAAATATGTCCCAAATGAAAGAACAGAACAAAACTCCAGAAAAATAACTAAACGAAATGGACATAACCAACCTGTCAGATAGAGTTCAAAACACTGGTGATCAGGATGCTCAAAGAACTCTTTAAATAAAAAAGCAACAAAATAAAAAAGACCCAGAAAGAAATGACTGTTACACTAAGTGAAATAAGAAAAAAATCTACAGAGGACCAACAGCAGCAGAGGGGATGAAGCCGGATTCAAATCAATGATTTAGATCACAATGAAGAATTAAACATTCAACCAGAATAGCAAGGAAAAAGAGTTTAAAAAAATAAGGATTGTATAAGGTGCCTCTGGGACATCTCCAAATGTACCAACATTTGAATCACAGGGATGCCAGAAGGAGAAGAGAAGCAAAAAATTGAAAACTTATTTGAAAAAAATAATAAAAGAAAACTTCCCTAATTTGGTGAAGGAAATAGACATACAAGTCCAGGAAGCCCAGAGAATCCCAAACAAGTGGGACCAAAGAGAACCACCCCAAGACGCATCATAATTAAAATGCCAAGATTAATGATAAACAGAGAATCTTAAAAGCAGCAAGAGAAAAGAAGTTACCTACAAAGGAGTTCTCATAAGACAGTCAACTGATTTCTCAAAAGAAACTTTGCAGGCAAGAAGGGACTGTCAAGAAGTATTCAAAATGATAAAAAACAAGGAACTACAGCCTAGAGTATGCTTCCCAGCAAAGCGGTCATTTAGAATTGAAGGGCAGAAAAAATGCTTCCCAGACAAAGTAAAGCTAAAGGAATTCATTATCACCAAGCCATTATTATATGATCTATTAAAGGGACTTATTTAAGAAAAAGAAAATCAAAACCATGAAAATTAAAATGGCAACAAAATCACAACTATCAACAGGTGAATCTTAAAAAACAAACACCTAAGCAAATAACCAGAACAGGAACAGAATCATAGATATGGAAATCATTTGGAGGGTTAACAGCTGGGAAGGGGAAGGGGAAAATGAGGGGGGGTGTGTAGGGATTAAGAAGCATAATTGGTAGGTACAAAATAGATGGGGGATGTTAAGAATAGTATAGAAAACAGAGAAGCCAAAAAACTTATATACATGACCCATGGACATAAACTAAAGGTGGGGATTGCTGGAGGGAATAGAGGTATCAGGTGTATGGGAGCAAAGAGGGAAAAATTGGCACAACTGTAATAGCATAATCAATAAAATATATATTTTTTAAATTAAAAAAATAGTCTGTGGATATATTACTGTGTGATTCCCTTTCTTTCCCTCTTCTTTCTTTCAAATAGAGGTAATTATTGTAGTTTTCTTATTCCTTCCCAATCATGTGTGTTAAAAATGTAGGAGGAAGGTAACATAGTTATAGATATCTACAATGAGTTGCATCCATCCATAATACAGAGATTATCACAAAATGTATTACTCAGTAATATCTGTTGCTTATATGACTGAATTGAGTAAAAGTAATGTAGGTAGCATGCATTTATACTAAATATTTTGTCAGTGAAGTTTATTGTACACAACTTAATCATTTAATACATTCATTTAGAAATATTTATTAGTGCGGTAACAGACCTAAAATCCTTGAATTGCTCTGCTCCTTCAACTTAATGAGTAAAAAGTCAATATCCACACAACCATCAAATTGATACACTGGACAGACTTCTGATTAAACCCAAGTTGTGTCTTTGAGCACTTACTGGTTAAAGTTCATACCCCTTTATTTTATACAGGATTCTCCATAGTAGATATGATTTCTACTTTCATTTTTAGTTTTATGTTTTCCTTTTGTCCTCAAAATTTATACTTATAAATACTAAATTGATGGGAACAAACAGCAGTTGTTTGATGATTCCTAAATTAACCAATATTACTAGATACATCCATGCACTACAGCAGAAGTGACTGACCAAACCAACTTGACCTCTGTTTCAACAGGAAATCCAAACAAAGAGTGATAAATTTACAAGGACATCATTGTGTGACATTTGTTTTGTTTCTTGAGTCCCATGACTCAGCCTTCGTTGAACAGGAATCATTTTACTAAATTTCTCTTTTAACTAAACAAAGGTGAATTGTACACTAGGCTTAGAAACTTCACCTTGCAAAATTACTCATTGCTTAAAAATAATAACAGTAGTAAGTAGTAATGTGAGGAGAGCAAACACATGAAGTAATTGTTTTCTTTCATTTATTTCTCAAACTGTCAATATAGAGAAAGAAAATATTTATAAAGGAAAATAAATTTGGCAAATTATATACTTCCCAAGATTTATTCCCCAATATCCAAATATCTGATAATTTAAGGCTCAGAAAATACTGAAATAGTTATATAGATTATGGAAACATCAGAAGCACATAAAGACTCGATTTTTTTAAAATGTCAGAATATTTTTATCCAAATTGTGTTGAATGTTTATACCATGTTTCTCTCAACCTCAGCAGTATTTATATTTCAGGCCAAACGCTCCTTTTGTGATTGTGTGAGTGTGTGCACATGAGTGTAGGTATTGGTGGGGTGCTGTCCTATGCATTGTAGGGCACTTGGCAGCATCCCTAGCCCTATCCACCAGGAATACTGACCCCTGTAGCTGTAAAAAAAAAAAAAAAAAAGAAAAAAATTAAATGTCTACGAACCTTGGGGGTCAATTATCCCCATGGGGAGAGAGAAGGCAAAATTTCTTGGACAAGAACCACTAGTTTACACTGATCAAATTTTTTGAAAATTTTGTATAATTTTCCTCTATATTTTACTCACCTAGGTTTATTTTTGTGTAGTTAGACCCATGACCCTGGCAGACATCATGGACAACCACCTGAATGAATTTTTCTTATAACCACTCTTCAAGCTCTTCAAGCTCTTCAGAAACAGTGGGAAAGTTTCTGTGAACTAAATTCCTCACTGGGTGGCACAAAAGCATGGCCACTTCAGCTGCCACATTGTACAGTTGAAAAAACACTTTAGTTTTCTTCTAAAGATCTTGTGTTCAAGGTGTGGTTTCCAATCAACCAATAAAAAACTTACAAAATCATTTAGCTTTCTCAGCCTCAGGTTCCTCATAAGCAAAATTAAAATTATATCTATCCTGTCAACATTAATGGGTTGTCCTAAGAAACCAAAAAGTTAACAGATGTGAAAGTATATTACAAATGACATTCTAAAGAGACAAGCTATTATTTTCTAATAATTCCATTTTTTCTAAACCGAGTATGAACATGAAGACTGAGATTCTCAACTTGGGTGATATTACATTTATTCTAATCTCAAACCTCTAAATTAAGTCACTTCTAGAAGAAGATCAATAAAGGATATGGTAACGGTTAACTCTTTTTAAAGTGAAATGATGTAGCAAATATTCTCTGAACCAGTAAAATTTTAATTGCTTGTACATGGCTGATTCCATAGTGCTTTGCTCAGATAAGTGCTTAATAAATACTTGTGGAATTGAATTAACTGAACCAAAAGACATATTTTCTTCTAATAGATCTAGCAGTGTGGCAGGTACTAGTTTGATCATACAGAAAATACATTATGATGCCAGCTTTATATGGAATTCATAGAATAAGTTCATAATAAAGTATTCTGTATCCATAACTATTTGTTTCATGTTCACTCCAATACAGTGAATATTAAAAATGACTTTTGTGATTTACATTGAAGCTGATAGGTTTGAGACAGTATTTTATTTACATTTTCTCATTAAACCTTTTGAATCGTTCCTGTTCTTCAAAGCCCAAATCAATGTCTATCTTCTCCATAAAGTCATCTATATATAGTCCAAATCACATTGATTTTTTTAAATCCTGTATGTTCGCTCTATGGAATCATAAAATGTCCTACTTTATTATGTTACTATCATCTAAAATTTCACATATTTCGCATTGTACAAATGTTCAGTAAAGGGATGTTTATAGGTTTTGTCTGTTCCTAAAAAATATAAGTTCTATAAATACAAGGACCATGGCTTACACCTATTTTGTATTCCATGAAGAATTTTTCTTTCAACAAATATTTGCTGAATATCTGCTATATGCAAGTCACTGTGCCCAGTGCTTTGGGGGATACAGAGAAGTGTCAGCTGCAGTCCCTGTCCCCCAGTCGTTTAAATGTATAATTGATAAGTGGCCTGAAGCCTGTCTTATAATTACATGAGTTCACTCATTTTAAGATACTTTAACATTTTCATATAATTTCTACTACCACCTCTTTTTTGTTTTGCTCTTGTTGATATTTTTTAAACTCAACATCTAAATGGGAATTAAAATGAATTCCTTGAATATTGTCAGTTAATATGTGATGACATTCTTGCTTTTACTTTCCCACTACATTTTTTTCTCTGTAAAAGGGATGCCAGAAAACACATTTTAATCAGAATATCAGATCTCACAGTTCCGTTTTTTTCCCTTCAAGTTAGTCCTTTGAAAATTCATCTATTTAATCTTTACTCCTCCTTATCAATTACTTTTAAATTCACAACCTTACTGCTCTGTTCAAAAGATGTTCCTCCTCCCTTTCCAAGTCTGATCACTATGCACATGAGTCAACAGCTTTCTCTGGGTAAACAAAGGCTGAATAAATAAATTCTTACCTTTTCAATAGTTTATTCTTAAGACCCCACAGTTGTCATTGCAAATGCTCTTCATGCTGGAAACTAATGCCTTCAAAGGCCAAAAAGTGCATTTGGATAATACAGCCTATAACAAATTCTAGATAACGTTTTAACCATTCACGATGCCCACTAACACCTCTTAAAAGTCAGCATTATGGATACATGTCATTATACATTTGTCCAAACCCATAGAATGTATGAAAGCAAGAGTGAACCTTAAGGTAAACTATGGAGTTTGGGTGATAATGATGTGTCAATGCAGTTCCATTAATTCTAACAAATGTACTACTCTGGTAGGGAGGATGTTAATAACGGGGACGGTTATGTCTGTGTGAGGGCAGGGAGTATAGAGAAATCTCTGTGCCTTGCTTGCAACTTTTTTTGTGAATTTAAAACCACTCTAATACTCTAATAAAGTCAAATATTTTTTAATCAGTGTTACGGTCACTTTATTTGAGTTCAATAATCCAACTTCCTGTAGATCATGTTTCAAGTTTCTTTTCAAACTATCATATTAATCTAGCTCTTTAAGCCATGGGTTGTGCAGAGATTAACCTAGGGAAATACATGTGCTCTTTACTTCCTTCTTAGCACCTGTTTGTATCACTGTTCCAACAACCTGATATTCATATTAATGACACTATGAACAGTGACTAAAGTTATTTGCTGGCTATTTTGCTAAGTACTTGATATGTATTACCTCATTTATCATCATGTAAAATTATGAGACATAAACTATTACTATCTGCCTTTTTTCATATAGCAAAAATTAGACCCAAAGGATGTTTTGGTCAACCAGCTAATAAATGACAAAGTCTATGATTTTAATTTTTGTGCTTTACCCCGATATATAATTTTCCATATATAATTACTGCATCATTCTTTTCTAATATTATTATGTTATTAAAAACCGAAGTATAAGGCAGCTTCATTAATAAAATATTTGAAATAAAAACATTGTATTTTTTATTTTTATTTTTTAAAAGTTCATTTTTTTCCATTAACATTTATCTCCCCTACACCCTCTTTCACTTCCACCCACTCCCTCTGCCCCCCGCAATCACCACACTGTTGTCCAAGTTCAAGAGTTATTTTCCCTTTTTACTCATAAGTTTACTACAAAAGGAAGTTAAATAAGTAATTTAGAGTTAGCTAATAATATGTGTTACCTAAAAACTGAAATTACCAAGTGGCTTTCTTTATTAAAGATTTGTAATTCACATATTCCTTTTTAATAAATAGGAATCTCAAAGTTCACTGAATACACCTGAAATTTTTCTAACGTATGTAAGCAAAGATAAAAATCTGATCAATATTTTTCTTTTAAAAATACAAACATAGGATCTGTGGACTATAATGCATATATGAAATATAATCTATAGATTGTAAGTAAACTCATACAGAACCACCACAAAAACATGGCACCAAAAAACATGAATGAAGACATCTAATGAACTGAGGTAGCAAGATATCAAGATGGAATTTTTCTTAAGGTAACAGTTATACAAAATGTAAGATGAGTTGTATTAAATTTTTACTGCCCACCATAATTCTGATTGGCTAGTTGGTTGGTTCTCAGATGTGAGTTAATATTATCAGTGATACTACCACTAATCATTCTCACTAGATTTGTTCCCCTTTCCCATCTCTATTTTAGTTTATATAAAAAATAATATGTGAGGAGTCTTGGCTCTTTAGAACTACACTTCATCACACAAGACAAGGCTTCAATGTAGAGTCATGTAGCACAGTCCGCAAACAACCTTCCAGGGGTCTTACGACGTATCTGACCACGGCTAGGCAGAGCAACACTGTGGTGCTCTAGAGAAAGGGGATCCTGAGGGCTGCCTTGGCTCTTCCTATCATCAAGACCCCCGCTGATCAGTTCCCCAGGGCTACCCAGATTCCTATTACCAAGGTCTGACTGCTCAACACCACCAAGGTGCTGTGATCCCATCCCAACAATGATTTCTTTTGCTTAAGCTTACCAGAGTTGGTTTCTTTTGCTTTCAGCAACAACAGAAAGCACTAAAACAAAATGTTTACTATTAAAATCTCAGTTTAAAAAGACATATACTTACAATCAAACCAGAAAACCTCTAACCATTATCAAGGGAGCTTCCCTTTCACTTCACTTGCATAAATACTTGGTATAATGATTTTTCATATCATTGGCAATTTAGTAGGTAAAAATGACACTTCACTGTTCTTTTCATTTTATTTCTTTGACTGCTGGGAAGATTCAATATATTTTTTACATATTCTCTGTCCATTTACATTTCTCTTTGTAAAATGTCAAAATTCTTTGCACATATTTGTATTGGGATGTTCCCCTTTTTTCATATTGATTTGTAGAAACTATTAGAAATATTAATTCTTTGTTTGCTCAGTTAAACATGAATTTCCCAACTTCATGTCTTCTAGTTATTCTGGTCTTTTTGACAAATAGAATTCTCATTTTTAAAACAATAAATTCTGCCAATTTAGTTTCTTTTTGAGTCTTTCCTTGGTTATAACTTTGTATTGGATGTCGTTCTTTACACTGATTATTTTTAAGTTTAATTTGCATATTTTACTCTTTATTTACTCTATAATTCATATTGGTAGAAAATAGGAGTAACTCTTCTGATTTACTAGATAATTTCTTTTCAAAGAGCTCTCAGTAACATTTTTAATGATTCTTTTCTTCTGTGATTTGAAACATACCTTGAGTAAGACACTTATGACATTTGCTTTTCAGTCTTTATTCCTCCTTTATCTAATAACACCATTACACTAAATAGAAGCCAAGCATTTCATTGGGCAAATGTCAGTCATGTGCCCAATGGGTGGACATAAGAATGATCTAAGATGCAATGGATTGAGTGTTCTTTTTCTGATATGTGGATTCTTGAAAAACATAGAAAACAAACTGAAAACAATTGTAGTTTATTTATCAGCTGCGACCGCATAGAGGCTTTATTTCACACACTGCCTGTACTATCTGCTCCTCGGCATTCAGTTTCTACCTGGGATGCCCAGATTCTTTTTTTTTCTAATTTTTATTATCGACACTATTACTGACGTTCCCATTTTTCTTCCTTTTCCCACCTCCACCCAGTCCTTGACCCCTCTTCCCTCAGACCATCACCGCACTGTTGTCTGGGTTATGAATGCATGCATTTACCCAGAGCCAGTTTATATTTGTGAAGTAAAAATACCTAAGGATTATATTTTCACATACATAGAAAAAGTCCTGGAAAAATATAAAGTGCATTTTTATGAGAAAGTAAAATATTGGTGTACAAAGATTTGTTATTGGCCTATTGCAGGAAGGGCCAGAATGTCACCCAATGTATTATCATACTGAGTATGGTGAACTAAGGCCAATGGCTATCAACATAGCCTTTGGCTACTGGCTGCTGTGGCCAGTGTCAGCAACACAACTCTCATGAGATAGTCTTACATGGAATAAGAATCTATAGCAAGAGAGCTGAACTTCTTCCCAAGCCTGGTCCCCTGCAGCCAACACAAGCTTCCCTGGGGAGGACAGCTCAGTAGCCATTAACAAAAGGGTCTTAGAGTATCTTAAGGCCTTACTGAGATTCACTTTCTTGGTAAGCTAAGGAATGACTCTAAGGAAAGACTTCTCATATCAGAGCAGCTGGAGATGAAAAGCTCTAAGCATCCTCCCCCAAAAAGCTCCAGGTCATTTCCTTCACATCCTAAACAGTGAGCCTGTGTTTCACCTTTTGATGACTCTGCTTAGACCCACATTCGACCTGGAACTATATTCCAACAATTTTCTATAGAATAGGACTCTACTCTCGATTTTAAAATCACCCACTACATTATAGTTATGCTATGGTTCAAATAAAATAACTCTTGAAATTTCCCCTCAAACCAGTAGATTCTGTAGTCTTCCCTATTTCAGCTAATGTATTTTTGATTACTTTGGCCAAAAGGCACGATAATTCCTTTGAAACCTCTCTTTCTCAAAAAAATCTACTCGGTTCTGTCTTCTAAATACACCCACATTCTAACCACTCCTCCCCACTCCACTGTTCCTGCTTTTGCCCAAACCATCATCTCTCACGTGGATTAAGGCAACAGGTGGTACACTGTTCTTTTTGCTATTCTTCTAGCCTCCCTGGAGTCTTATCTTAATGTGGCTCCTAGTTAATGCTATTAAAAGTAGGTTTAACTATATTTTCTCAAAATCCACCAGTGATATATCCCTTCTCACTCAGAGTGAAAGACAATGTTTTTAGATTACATCGAAACCCCAATGTGCCCTGACTCACTGTGACTTCTGTACCTAACCTCTTTCTACTCTCCATCCTTTTCTCTCTTCAGACCATACTCCTTCCTCACTGTCACTTAAATAAGCCCAGGAAGCTCCCATTTCAGGGTCTTTGCACATGTTCTTCTCTCTGTTTGGAATACTCTTTTCATAGGTAGCCATTTGGGCAGTTCCCTCATTTCCTTTAGGTCTTCCCTCAAAAGGCATCTTCTCTCTGAAGCCTCCTCTGTCACCTACCTAAAACTTCAATGTCCCTCCAACATTTCATATCCCCCTCACCACTTTATTTTCTCCTGTTTGGGCATATCATTACCTATCACACTATTATTTACTTGTAATTATTTTATGTCTCCTACACACATAGATTGCAAGCTCCACTAGGGACACAGGTTTTCTTCGTCATTTATTTCATCATCCCTAGCACTGAGAATATTGAATGACATATTTTAGACATTCAGAACACGTGTTAAATGACAAAATGAATGAATGTTCATTTTTCCTACTCAAGAAAGAAGTTTTTAGAATCTCTATCATAGTCTTCTATTCAGAGTTTCTCAAGGGCAAAAAACAGAGCTTTTTGATTAAATAGATTAAAAATGTAAAATGTTTATAAATGTATTAATAGTGTTCATCATGAGAGGTTTAGGTAATAAAACCAAAAGTATATTTCTTACACAAAAGACAATATAACTATTACTTGAGTGTTTAAATAAAGAAACACCTGATTTAGAAACATCAATAGAACTGAAAATTAAAATAGTCAAAGAAGTACAGTAGCTCTATTTCTAAAAATTATATACAGGGTATGGCAAAAGTAGATTTATACTTGTGAGTACACAAGTGTTTATTCTTGTATTATTATTTATTAACTATTATATTATTTTCCATAGGAACAACTGTAAACCTACATTTGCTGCACCATTTATATATGCTACAGAGAAAATGTCTAAAAAGTCTATATTGGTACCTAATAAGATCGTAACAGTATAATTAAAGTGGACACAAACTTGCCCAATTATCCAGGATATTTATATGAGCGAACAATTCTTTAAGCTATAGAAAACAAATTAGAGCACGAAGCAAGCCTATTACATTATAGGGTAGGTAATACAAACACAGGATTCACTGAAAGCGCAGCAGAAGGACTAAGAAGTAGAAATACATTAAGAGGAATTTGGGAAATACATTTGTAAAATCAGTCAATAATTAGTATTTAAAAGGAGAGGATTCAGGATCTATCCTGCAAGTTTAGAAGTTCATATCATGAAGAACAACTATGAACTAATCCCACTAACCCTTCCTAATGCCCATTCCAGAGATAGAAAATTAGGATGCACCTTTGGTCTGAAAAACTGTTTTGTTTTAAATATATATATATATATAAATTTATGGGATGTGTATGTGTATATATACACACATACATATGCTCATAGGTCCAAATATCAGCTCTGTCTGGTTCAGCTGCATTTACCTAAACCCTGCTTCAGTTTCTTAAATAATAAAAGTATTTTACTAGGGAAATAAAAACAGCAAATGCTGATCACTGATTACGGGTTGTGAAGGAACACATTCCTTATAGCTACAGATATACTGAGTCCTAATAAGTTATAGTTTATGGTTGCTAATAAAGCTACATTAATGTGCTACTCATGGTACAGTAAAGTAATCCATGATATGGGATAACATATCTTGTAATCAAGCAATGCAAATAAATCAGATGATCAGCATAAAATCAATATGTAAGTGATAATGAAATATAAGGTAATAAGTAAGAGTCAAAATATGACTAGAGATGCAAATTATTTAACCCTTTTCTTTCCTTCTCAAATATGGCTAATGATTAGAACCAACTAGGTAGATTTTTTAAAAGTACACATTTCTAGGCTATAACCCTGCAGAGTATTATCCAGAGATTTGGGTTGGGATCTGAGAACTATTTATATAAATATCAGAAAAATTAGTACTTGTAGTGCAATGCTGCATTATACTTAGTCAAAGTCACCACTGGCCATGTAAAATAAAATGAGGTTAACATAAGGAGAGTCACGCATAATCTAGAATACTCATCATATAATTATTTTTCCTTTTTATTGAACTTATTGGTGACACTGGTTAATAAAATTATACAGGTTTCAGGTGCACAACTCCACAACACATCATTGTTTACCACCCCAAGTCGTGTCTCCTTCCATTACCATCTATCTTCTCTATATCCTCCTCCATCTCCCCACACACCATCCTCCCCTGGCAATCACCATACCATTGTCTGTGACCATGAGTTTTTTTCTCTTTTTACTTTTATTGCTCAATCCGCGCACCCTCTCCACTGAACCCCACCCCCAGAGCTGTCAGCCTGCTCTCTATCTGTGTGTCTGTCTCTGTTTTGCTTGTTAGTTCATCTTGTTCACGAGATTCAACATATGAGTAAAATCATATGGCAACTTGTCTTTCTCTGAGTGGCTTATTTTACTTAGCATAATTCTCTCCAGATCCATCCATGCTGTCACAAAGGATAAAATTTCCTACTTTTTGATGGCTGAGTAGTATCCTGTTGTAAATGTACCACAGCTTTTTTTTATCTACACATCTACTGATGGGCACTTAGGCTCCTTTCAAATCTTGGCTATTGTAAATAATGCCTGAAATGAATATAGGAGTGCTAATATTATGTTTTGTCTCCCCCAAAGATATTTTTTAATTACTAATTTTAGAAGGAGAGGAAAGGAGACAGAGAAACATCGGTGTAGGAGAGAAACATTGATCCACTGCCTCCATACAAGTCTCAATAGGGGACTGAATCCACAATCTAGGTATGTGCCCTGATCAGGAATCAAACCCACAACCTTTTGGTGTACAGGACAGCACTCAGACCAAGAGAGCCACCCAGCCAGGGCAGGTGTGCAAATGTTCTTTTCTAATTATTATAATGATTTTACTTGAATAATGTAGTGACTCAGGTTTAAAGAAGTCAGAAATATCAGGAATTCATACTTTGGGGACGAAACTCTAACCTTTGTAGGAGGACTCTATTGGATCTTAACTCATTGCCCTTCCATTAAAGCACCCATTCAAAAACAAGTGTCATATTTCAAACTCACAAAGTAAAGAATTTAACATATTAATTTCCACTTTTCTTGTCTGATCCATAGCATAAGATTTTAATAAAGTTTCTCAGAATTGCAATACATGGTTTGTGCTTTCATTTTCCTCTAAGGGGAGTTTAGAGACCTCCATTTTGGACCCATCCTCACAGAAGCTGCTCTGCTAGATATTAATGTTCCTCTAAGATCTCAATATTAAGTCTCGCATATTCTACATTTCCCAATTGCATATTTAAGTCTCTGATTCTCAACTGGAAAGCAACAATTATTGCAGTACCTGTCTGTATAAGTTGGCACTTTGTTTCAACTGACAATGCAAAAAGGTACTGTGCACCCACAGAGCTGGGGATGGCTTGGGGCTCATTTGGTTGCTGCAGCTCAAATGATGTTTTCTAGATCAGATTAATTCTATTTTATTTTTCAATTAACCAAAACACATTTAGACAGTAGAGAAAGAACCTTGCTTAAGACATAAAACACTTGAAGTACACTAAAGGATCACTATGTCCAGATCTTTGATCCTTTCCCCCCTCCTGCCTCTTCCCCCCTGCCAGATAATACTTACTTACTTGTTTTGGTGTTCATGCTTTTATTATTGTAAGTTTAATCCATAAACAAATACTAAAACACACACATATTTTTGCATGCCTCAAATGTTTTATAAAGTTCTTAAAATATGTATTCTTCTGCAACTTTTCTGTGCTTAGCGTATTTGTGAGGCTTATCTAGATAAATATGTGTAGCACCAGTTGAGTTACATTAATTAACAACTTTATAATATTCTAATTCCATTGTTTGACAGTTATGTTGCTTCCAATTTTTTTACTACTAAAACCAGTTGAAATAAACATTCTTATAGATATCCCCTTTGATAAATATTCAAGAGTTTTCATTTAGGATATCTTGTCTTTTTCTTACTGACAAAATTTTTAATATAATATCTACTACAATCTTTGGCTTAATAAAAGAAACTGTCTTGCCAATTTTTTTCTTGAAATTTACAGCTTGTCAAAAATACAACAGATTTATATTTTGCTGTCATCAGATATTTTATTTTTATGAAAAATATTGTGATTTTAGAGTATATTTTTAAAAATTCTTTCCCAGCCCAAGATCAAAGAATAATTTTGCTTTTTATTACATGTTTAGATTTTTGCTTTTTAAATACAGTTAGTGGCTTAATCAATCTGGAATTGATTTTTGTACATAATTTAAAATTGATTTCAAACATTTTTTCCACATAGATAAATACAATTATTGCTTACTCGAAAGAATCATTTTATCCCAGAGAAATGGGATAAAATAATTACCTCAGCTCTGGGTCACTTGCTTTACTCTGAGAGTCAAAGCTAAATAGAGCCCCACCCAGAACATGAGCATGAGTAAAGGAGAAACTTTGGATCCCACACCTCCACACTGTAAGTGGTTTGGTTAAACTACTAAAAGAGAACAGCAAAGAAATTTTTTTGAGGTTTTCATCTACATTGTCTAAACCAACTCAGTTCAAGGAAACAAGAATTCATAAAACATAGGAATCTTCCTCAGGAATAAAGAGTATACAGATTGCTAGAAGTTTCTTCATGTAGTCTTCATTATAAGTCTTAGTTCTGAAACAGCCAAATGGGAAACAGACAGTGGAAGATAAGACCCCGTCTAAAATTTCTGTTAAAAAAAACTGACCATATTTCCAAGCTCGTTGGTGGCCTCCTTCTCACTTATCCCCAACAGAAGCCTCAATATTAATTACCTCTTCCCTTGACAAGGCACTAGTCAGCCTTTGTCCACAGAGAGGCTTATTATGTAAGCAGACTGACACAACAGCAGAGGAAACTCAGGCTAGCTGCCCAGAAAAATTAATCCAATTCTATCATTACAAAATATCAATAGAAAACTGATCACCAGACATATGAAAAGAAAAAAAAATAGCAACAGGAAAGTGAACAATCAAAACTAAACAGCATAACAACAACAAAAAACAATCAAACAAAAATCCCCGCACCCTGAAGAAACAAACCACTCATGGAGCAGAAGAAAACTAAAGAAACTAATCTCACTGGTACCCTCAGAAACATAAAGTAACAAGATACCCAAAAAGGGAAACATCAGGGAATAAGAAAAACCTGTTGGGAATCAAAAGAAACAGAGGCAGAAGAAAAATATGAGGCAGAGGATCAAACAAAGAGGTGGAACATCCAATTAATAGATATGCCAGAGAAGGACAATGGAGAAAAGAGAGGGTAGAAAATTGTAAAGTTAAAAAGTATAAAAATATTTCCCAGCAGGAAAGACACGTATCTCCAAATTGAAATTGCCCAATGAACATGAAAAGAACCAGTTCTATACTCAATCATGTACAGTTTATAGAAACAAAATACAAATGGTTTTATTGTGATAAAAAACAAAGCATATACATGTGAATAAAATTGGCATTGAATTTAAAATAAGGAACACTGCATGCTATGAAAGTATTGAAAAAATAATTTTAAAGTGTAATTCTATCATCAGTACAAACTATCAATTGATATAAGATCACAATAAAGAAATTTTGATAAACAACTGATGAGGGGGGACCCAAACATGGAATTTATTTATAAAAAAATGTGTATTAATTCTTATATGTTAAACTTCAGTCACCTTCAAAGTACTCTCCATCTGATTAATTATGCCTCTTGAGATGCTTTTCCACTGCTCAAAACAAATTTTGAACCTGGCAATTTTGATGCCTTTCAGTGCTTCTGCTGCTTTTTGTTTCACCTCTTCCCCATCAGCACAATGTTTCCCTTTGAGGGTTTTTTTCATCCAGGACGACAAAACAAAAATTTGCTCAGGGCAAGATCAGGTAACTGGGAGGGTGGGGCACAGGGACCCAGCATGCCGTTTTGGGGGCAAAAACTGCCGAACACTCAGCATTGGTGCGTGCAAGGGCTTTTGTAAAGTCACCCAACACAAAACAGGCAAAGGTGTTGAAAGAGTCTTCAAAAAAAATTCACTGAAGCCAAACACAGCCTCTCACAACAACACCAGCTGGTGGACTGATTCAGATGAGTTTCTAGAACACTCACACAGCGGGAGAACCCTGTACTATAAGGGCCCTGCCCTCCAGAAGATACTTCCAGGGTTTTTTGGGTTCCCCCTTATATTTCTCATTTCTTGAGGAACAAGAAAGATACAAAATATAAGAAAGAATGTGGAAAAAATCTCCAAAATACACACAGCTAGCCTAGAAATACATTGGTTTAAATTAGAAAAGGAATCAGTGAGCTATGGAAAAACAAAATATCCTCAAGGGAAGGTACAATGCATTCCATTAAACAGGTACTCAATGTAGATATCTCTAATTTTGTAATGAAAATGAAAACATGATATAAGAAATTAGCTTTGCCTGTTATTAATTAAACTAAAACATATGGCATAGTTTTGACCAATTGATGAAATGTGAGAAAAGATAATCCACTTGAACTTGATGTTTGAAATAGTCTCCTTAGAGTTCATAGACAAGCAGAAAAGAAAATCTTATCATGATACACCATTAGGCTTTAGCACCAGTGTTTCCATAATCATAGATACATAATATTTTCAATTCTACAAGAGAAAAAGAGAACAGAAAAGACTCTAAAGTGTATTTTTTAAATGTACAGATAAAGTTATGGGTTATCAGTATTGATCATTGATAAAAGGTGCTAGAAAGGATGGAGGTATTAATATCCTCATCTTCACAACAGGATGTTGATAGAAATGGCCTAGACTTTCTGGGACAAGAAGTATAAGTTTATGCATATTATTTTACATATAATTAGTAAACCAATAAAATAAAGATAATAAATCTTAAAAATTTATATTTGTAAAAGAGAAGAAGAGGTGGATGGCATTAGTATTAGTGAGCTCTATATTCGACTTCTTTAGAAGAGACTATATACATCAACAAATGTTGATCATTCATAGCTATAGAAGCAATTAATAGACTTGCAAATATCAAAAATGACTTTCAACTACCAAAGGTGGCTTAATAGACTGTTACTTTGCTTCATAAATTCTTTTTGATAATTTGTATTTTTACAATGTGCCTCAATTAGTTGAGTTTTTTCTTTAATTTTTTTTTTAAATTATAACCTAACGCAAAATATGTGATGGAGAACACAGATAAATAATAGGCTACGTAGCCCAAATCCATATAATATGTAACTATTAACACATGTACTGCAGCTCTGCCTTAGTGATTCAAAAATAAAAACATTGTTGGGGTTCAAAGTAAATTAATGGGCTTTCCTTGTTGGCAGAGGGTTTCTGGGAGGAAAAAATATTACCTCAAAGGTGGATAATGAGAATGCTGTGTTGGTTACAAGAAGCTCAAACAGTTATTCCATTCCTTTTATAACTTTCTGAACAGTGATTTTAATACAATGTTAATAAAATATTTAGGTCCAAAGTAGAATATAAATAAAGGCAATATAATATTCAAAAGAACTTTTGCTCATTAAGGAATTAGTACCTTTTTCAAATCCAAATAGAATGTTGATACTGTAATAACCAAGCCCAAAAAAGCATTTGTTACCCAAGGCAAATATTTTTCTATAATGCTAAATTTTATTTTAAGGTATTTTATATGACTTTTTGTTTCCTTTATTTTAAATTCAAGAGTAACTTTGTGCTACCTTAATACAGCATAAATACAAATATCCTAGTTTCTAATTTACTTTGCTATTCTAAAAAGAAAAGCTATAACAATATTGGGTTTTAATGAAAATCACTCTTACAAGTTTACTAATAAAGCTATTTAAGATCTTTTTATGTAACAGTACATAACTTTATTATAATGGTATCTCTATGTAATTTTCCCTACCTTGTACTTAATATTCCTTAAATAATGTATTATCCTTTTAATAAGATCTAAATGACTGTATATTCTTCTTTCAAAGTCACTTTGTCAATTTCAAATCAACTGATTTCCTGTAAAACATTTATGATATTCTGAGTTATCAAACTTTTAAAACTTTCACTCCATAAATATTAATTTACAGATTTTAAGTTTCTGGTCAATATACCCAATGATACTATTATATTTTTGTGAAGCAAAAATACCTGTCGATTATATTTTTACACAAATAGAAAAAGTCCTGAAAAATATAAAATATATTTTTATGAGAAAGTATATTGGTATATGAAGATTTGTTATTGTTGTGCTGCATCCTAATTTTATTTCATAAAATGTGTCAATAACAAATCAGCAAGTAATATAGTACAATAAACACATAGATGAAGAATCAAGAGACCTAGTGCCCACCCTTGTCATCTCTCACACAAACAGCCATAGTTAGCATCAGTCATGTCGCTGCAATAAGCTTCATGGAGAAACATCACTACCGTTGAATGATACTAAAAAAGAAAAAAAAAAGCATGAAATAGGTACTTTGTTGAGCATCTATTAGGTTGATTACAAGGATGGACAGATAACCAGCTAATTCCACAGGTAAAAACAAACAAATAAGCTGAGATTTTTCTAACAACATAGCAACCAAGTAGCAGAGGCCTTGCGAGACACCAAGTCTCTATGGTGCCTGGCTGCCTTGGTGACTCCTGGGACTTCGCACAGGCGCTCCACTTCTCCATGCCTCAAAAGGAGAGGTTTGGGCCAGAGGCTCTAAAGACTCAGACTGCAAGATTTCTCTGTGAGAAATAAATAGTAGTTGTCAAGATGCATGGACCTGTTGGCTGGCATATTCATATAGGTGCTAAATTATTACAACTGCATTACAGCTCTTACAGAACTGTGTGAAGAAAGCTGGTGGCTTCATTCACCAATCTTCCTTCCATCTTTCCTCTCCTCCTCTATTACACTCTTACACACATGCCACCCTCCATTACCTACAGAATTCCAGAATGTAACTAGTTTAACCGACAAAGTTACGTGAAAAGTGAATGCCCACTATATTGAAGACAGAATGCTAGGGAGCCTGAGGAAGACAAACTTGTACATGACACAAACTTTACACCCTCCTAAATTTTATATAATACTTTGAAAGATACTCAAATAACTAGTTTTTAATAGGAAGACTGTTTTATAAACAGAGATTGTGATCTCAATACAAAGTCCTTTGTGAGGACGTCATTTGGGGTGACCTCTAAAGAGCCGGGAAGATGAGATAACGTGAGACCGGAGGGCAAGAGGGAGAGCACTAATCCAGGCAGAGGCAGCAAAATGAGCTATGCAGTCATGAGGGTGGGATGCCTGAGAAATCCCATTAACTTTGGGTACAATACAGGATGTTTTACCCCATGTGCTCTCCTCTTCCACCCCCTCATGTTACAAATGAGGTCTCTTGGCCTGTTCTCTTTTCATATCTACCACTTTGCCACCGACATGACAATAATTTCTACATCTATGTTTTACTCCATTTAATAAACAGGTACATGGTACTTTACTATGCCAGATACCTGCGTAAGCATGAACAAATATGAGGTCATCTGCATCCTCATATCAGAGAGGAACTGAGGCCCAGAGAGAGTGAAAAGCTCGTCAAAGGACATGCAGCTAGTAAGGGTTAGCCACTGAGTATAAACACATCTCATGTATTTGGAACTACCATATTCAGATACTTACAGTATGGCATAAATTTGGGAAATCACCTAAAAAAGTTGATTGTTTAAAACCTGGAGAAGTTTCAATGTCTCATCATCAATGTGTACAGAATGCTGGGGAAAGAGCCAGGGAAGAACTCAGAAAATGTCTGCTTTTAGAAACAAAAGAAGGAAACAGAGTCAGGGATAGGATTAGAAACAAAGACAAGGCAGATGAGGTCCACAGTGTTTAAGCGGAAATGCAGAATTGCATCTTTGAAGAAAGTTTATTGATACAAATAAAAACCTGAGAGACCATTACAGGGAGAGAAAACTGAGACAGCAAGACATATTTGAAAGAAGGGGTGGAAAGTATGAGAGAGAAGTGCAATTAACATTTAATGCCTAAAATAACTTCTGTCATAAAAGTAGATAAAGATGGAACACTTAAAATATGGAACTAGAAACTGTGAGACCAAAGAGGAGTAGCATTAAAGAAAGGAATAGGAAACCTGAACTTCCACCTGGGTTTGAATGCTGGTACGCATCATTAAAGGAA
This sequence comes from Mormoops blainvillei, assembly GCA_004026545.1. Classification (NCBI taxonomy): domain Eukaryota; kingdom Metazoa; phylum Chordata; class Mammalia; order Chiroptera; family Mormoopidae; genus Mormoops; species Mormoops blainvillei. The sequence goes on along the minus strand of PVJD01002745.1, from coordinate 108,223 downwards.
AATAATAATGTTATTATCAGTGAAGGTTTAAAGTCAGGTCACCTGGTTCGGATATCCAGAGCACCAGTAAGCAAGGGGTCAGAGGACATCCACTACATATATTGAGATACAGCTGCCTTTCTAGAAACTGCTTAAGAAAGATTATTATGTGTGATTAAAAAGAACCCTACAGCCTTTTAGATTGGGAAGGAGAGTAGCGAGGCAACTCCCACCCCACCTCGCTACAGGCCATTCAATGTAAAACTGGCACCCTCTCAACTATTTTGAGAGAAGAAATTATAGAGATTTTATTCTTAAACCTGACATGGTCACCTTAGCGGGTATCATATCTGTGCCTATTCCACATTCAGGGCTCAACGTCTCATATAATTCAATGCTGAACAAATATGTGAAGAATATTTTTTAGGGGGAGCAAATTAGCCTGCCTGAAGCCCCCATAGGCCTCTGCCTGGCCCTAAATTGTTTCATTGTGGTAAAGATTAAATGCATGCGAAGCTCTCAGTGCATTAGTGGGCACTCCATCCAGTAAGTGGTAGCTTTCAGAACTGTTATCCAACTAAAACAACTATGGAAGGGATCTTCCTAAAGCATGGCTGAGACAGAAAGACAAAAATTCAGGTTAGGGCGGAGCAGGAAAGGCTTTAATGCCAGACGAATGAAGTCAAAGGAAGGCACTGAAATAAGGAGATTTTGAAAGACGTTTTAATGCTGCAAACCTCTGTTTTAATCTCAGTCTATATTTACAAATTGGGTGATTTTGAGCAAGATAGTTTACTTCCCCAAGTCTCTTTCCAATCTAGCCTATAAAATTAAAATGCCACTTTGTTAATTTATTGCTGTACCCAATGGCAATGAGATAGCAATAGGAGGTGGAAACCAAAATGAAGGGTGAAAGCAAATTAATAATAAAAAATGAGGCCAATTCTTTCATACATTTAGAAAGACTGCCAGCAAAGTAACCACAAAGAGAAGTGGCATCAGTGATTGCCCTACACGCTTATCATTCTCCCTACCTCTGCAGCTCTACCTCCCTTCCTCCTTGTTTCTTTCTTAATATGGCAAGAACTATTGTTCATAACAGAAAATTAAGTCATCAACACACTTAATAAACTGATAAGTATAAATTCAGCTAAAATAAGACTTTCTGCTGGAAGGAATTTTTTCTTGCTTTACATGAAAACACAGTATAGAAACATTTTATACAAGCCTTTAAATACTGAATTTCTCTAATATTTGGGATATTCATTGATTGTCTCAAATTTATTTTGGTGTTGCTTGTTAATTGATTCTAGGTTTCTCTTGGTTTGGCCAAAAATTCCATATTTTTTTCTGTAAAATAAAAGACACATTTTTCATTTTCGCCAGTAACTTTATTGATTTGGATATTTTGAGTATGTTGGCTATCTCCTGCTTCGGGCTTCCAGTGGGTAGAGGCCCGGAGTGCTGCTAAACAGCTTCCAGTGCATAAGACGGCCCCACAGAAAAGATTGTTTTGGCCAGAATGTCAATAGTACCAAGAAACTTTGCAAACCACGTCTGACACGTTCGATCAGTCATAGGACTTTCTCCATACACTACACAAACCTTTTTTATTTTTTGCATTTCAGTTACATTTTTACCCTTCTTGAAATAACAAAACATAATACAACAAAAATGTTGCATATCTTCTTCCCTCTTCAAAATTAAAATGACTGCACAAAAATTCACCAGTTTTGATAAGCTTATTTTAAATGCATGCTGATATTTCAGCTGTCACCATACAATCTAACAAAATTGTTTTGAATGACGTTAAAGGCAACTAAGCACTACTAGAGCCATCATATGGAAAAAAATGTAATGAACTTTTTGGCCAACTCAGTAGTTAAATTTTTTTCTTTTTTTGAACAGTTATTATATGCTAGGTAATGTGCTAAGTACCATGTATAATTTCCTTAATCTTTCAATTTTATAGGTCAATTTTACCCCATTTATAAGATGGGGAAAATGAAAGCTAAAAGTATATTTGAGTCCTCTAAAAAGGTTTTCTCCATTCTAGATAGCATAAGTGTGGCTCTGTTAGAATTTAGGTGCGAAATAAGATATATTTTCATGCTTTCTGGTTCTGTGCAACTATCTATACCTGACTGTGCCATGTGAAAAATGACTTATTAAATTTTTTAAATCAGTGGAATATAAGCTGTAATTAAAATGCATATTTTAGCAATTAAGCAAAGGTAGGGTAGTATATAATGTTTTTCCCTTAGTAGAAATGATTTAAGTTTATCACTTTAAAACATCAATGAAAATAAAATTGTAAGATATGACAGATAAAGGGCAAAACAGCCACAATATTATCTATTAATGCAATTTCAAGACAACCAGCACTATGGTGTCTGTTTTCCCAGATAGCGATATTACTATTTAATCCTTTATTATGAATTTAAGAGTAAACATTAATAGTTTATGCCATTTGATTAAAATGTAAATCACCTCAATCTTCAGAGATTGTCACCCATTTCTTGTTTACAGATGCATGAAACTCAAACATTTTACTTTTAATATAAGAACAGTGGCTTTTCTTTGAAGCCACATCAATGACGCATAGGATGTTTCTGCATAGCTAGCTGTCAGGGAGCAATAGTTGAAAAGAGGCAGCAGAAAAAAAAAAACACTTTCATATTAATTACTTCTGTCGAGCAGAAGTTAGGAAAATGAGGAAGTATGTAGGAAGACAGAGAAGAGAATATTTTGGGTGGTTTTAAAATCCAAACATCACTACTGTCTTGACCACAATAAGGTCTAACTTTATATGATTCATGTGTTACAGAAACATGAATGAAAAATAATCAGGTAGCAAAGGGACATTCATATTAGTTATTTTGTGATATGATAACTTTTTTGTGTGTTAGGATATCACTCAGTCTCCATCTGTTCCATAACCTTGAGAGCCCGCCTCCTCCATCAGCAGCAGTTTGGGAGAAGCGCAAGGCCCAGCTGCAGTGCCCCAGAGGGCTTTCTACTGGATCATGTTTACCTGGGATTCTGTTTCCAGCCAGGATGAGACATATCTAGTCTTTATAATCATCAGGTGGAAAATGAGTTTGGCAGCTTAATGATATTGGATTGGCCAAAAAGTTCGTTACAGGTTTTTGTGTGTGTGTACAATGGCTCTGGTACCGCTTAGTTGTCTTTAGCTTCATTCGAAACAATTTTGTTAGATTGTATGGTGACAGCTGAAATATCAGCAGGCACTTAAAAACAGCTTATCAAAATTGGTGAATTTTTGTGCAGTCATTTTAATTTTGAAGATGGAAGAAGATATCCAATATTTTTGTTGTATTATGTTTTGTTATTTCAAGAAGGGTAAAAATACAACTGAAACACACAAAGAAAAAGGTCTGTGTAGTGTATGGAGAAAGTCCTATGACTGATCGAACGTGTCAGACGTGGTTTGCAAAGTTTCTTGGTACTATTGACATTCTGGCCAAAACAATCTTTTCTGTGGGGCTGTCTTATGCACTGGAAGCTGTTTAGCAGCACCCCAGGCCTCTACCCACTGGAAGCCCGAAGCAGGAGATAGCCAACATACTCAAAATATCCAAATCAATAAAGTTACTGGTGAAAATGAAAAATGTGTCTTTTATTTTACAGAAAGAAAAAAAAAACATATGGGCTTTCTGGCCAAACCAATACTACCTTCTTATTCCTATGGAAATTTTGTATATGTTATAAATATAAATGAAAAAGAATTTTTAAGCATGGAAACAAGAATGTATTTCCTTATAGAATCATTTATTCCAGGCTGCATTCTTTCTTCACCAATTGTCTCTTGAGCACACACCATCATTTCACTGTCTGTTGGCACTAGAAATAAAAAAACTAAATATGGGCATTTGCATCATGGGTCTTGCATTGTTTTACACCATAATAGCATGCGATTCTCAGCACACTTTTGTACCCTAGTTGCTCTACTATCTTACATAAGAACTGTTTGAAATGTTACAATATGAGGATGTAAACAGTGCACTGGTATAACAACAACAAAAAATGCTGTAAGTAAATTGCTTTTGTTTTGGTTTTCTTAGTTTTGTAAATCTGTTTTTTAGTATGCTCATACATTGCAGAAATGAAATCTTGATTTATCTCAAAATCAACAGGGTATGAAGGATGCACAAATCACAGTTCAATACCCATTATCTGTTCCAAATCTGTTTAATGGATAAACTCACTAAATTTGAAAACTGTAAGCAAAATAGTCTTAATTTAAGCACAGCAATTACATAAGCAGAACAATAACAACATAATGTTATTCAACCTTTGTATAAAAATAAACATAAAATGCCAAGTTAGACCAGAACCTATTAATAACCACCGTGAATTGGTGATAAAGCATTCTTCGAGTGCTGAGATGGGGGCTGGAGGGGGGGGGTGCAAAACTAAGAAATACATGTCATGGAACAATATAAGCACAGTAAGATTTGGTAGGCTCCTCAAATGAATCAATTTGAGCTCCTGAAATGAAGAATCACTTTGGAAATGCAAATGAAATAAAAAGGAAGCATGACCAAAAAAATAAAAAGTAAAAAGCATTATTCCATCAAGGCTGTAAAACAAGGGTATTACGCTTTCTACCAAAAGCAATGACTATGCCTCCACCATGAAGGAAATCTTATTTTAACCTGTCTTCAGAAGAGAAATTGTTTGCCTATCCATATAAATATTTGTTCTGTTTGTACAATACGTAATTCAATAGGAAGCAAGCTTATTACTCATCTCTCTCTTGCAAGGGGGCCTGTGCTTCTTCATTTCTTATTCTGATGACTGTATCATTGACAACATCATCAATAAACACATCATTAAGCTAACAAACTTGTAGCTGTAAGGGCAAAAATCACATTGTTACACACAGATTCCTCAAATGAAAGAGTTTAAAAATGTTCATATCCCATGAATGTTTCCAGAACTCTGGCACATAACATTGCCATTTTTTTTACCAAAGGATTCATAAAACCACAGCCTTTGTGCCAGGTCCTGTGCTTGGTGTGAAAACAAATCAAGTTCACAGTCTATTGGTGAATATGTATGATAAACAATATATAATCTTAAAGTCTATAATTAAATATTGCCAGAGGAATATCTAACTAACATCAGGGAACACACTGATAGTCTTCTAAATGTAAAAGCCTCAAAATCATGATAAAAAGTAGGACCTCCCTAAATAAAAATTCTCTGATGGTGAAAGAAAATAGAAAAGAGAAAAAAGCATTCTATGAGACCTTGGAGGGAAACCAGCAAGGAAAGAAGATGAAATAGCAAGAATAATTGTTGTATGAATTTCTTTGGACCTTTGGTATTAAAACATTCCTTAAGAATTGCATTAATGTATTATTTCATTGATTCAGCTCTGAACACTCCATATAGCAGAGGTATCTTAGCCTTCCCCACGGATTAACATTGGCTTTACATCCCTTCTACTCCTCACATAGTCCAGGATAGCATGAGTAATCTTTGCAACCAAATCTATTCCTCCTATTTCACATTTGACAAAAAGTTTCTTTAGAGAAATAAAAAATAAATGGAAGTCATTAATAACGTTGCAGAGTATACCTTGAATGGTGATAGGGGTTAGTTATAAAGTGTCTCAGAATAGCACTTTTTGTATTATTCTCTGTCTTTTAATAAAAGGCCACCCCTGGGATACCAATGGACCACTTTTCCGGGCCACTGGGTTTGAGCATTTTCCACGTACAGGGAGAAGAAAGTGATACAAGACAGTTGTAGAAGACTCTACATAGAGTTTTCTCAGTTACCTTCTCTTTTCATGCAAGCTCTCTTTCATTTTATAGGGATCTGATACTAATTATTAAAAGAAAAGGAATAACCCAAAACAACAAATCAGATTTAGAGAAATCTTGCAAATTCTTAACATTCGTTTGCGTATCTAGGTACTCACAAAAGGTGTGGAATGATCTGTATTCACTAATGCTTCCTCCAATTATTTATTTGAAAATAAAGGAAAGCTTTTATCTCCTATGGTGTAGCTGACTACACATACCAGACTGTGGCCAAAGTCAGCAAAAGTCAGCTTTTGGTTCACTTGCCTTCAGATTCAGCTATGAGGTAGAAAAGTGCTTTACAATTCTTCTGGTCATAGAGATGGACAACTTGAGTAATTGGTAGTGGAGAACAAGGTGTCTACAAACAATGGAAATAATTTGAATTGTGTAACAGCCTTTGTTCCTACATAAGGAAGCCAACAGATGCACTGAAGAGGCCATGAATTAAAACCTTTATATGAAATTTATGCCTCCCGATCATACTCCACAGTCAAGAGTCATTTCTAATGATGATCTGACTTTGGGTGGTGGGAACACAATGCAGTACATAGATAATGTATCATAGAAATGTATACTTGAAATCTATATAACCTTATTAACCAATGTTATCACAATAAATTTAATTAAAAAAAAAAGAACAGAGTACTGGAGTCCTTAGAACACAGCCTAGGGAAGAAGCAAACTGTGTCAGAGATTACATCATTCCAAAACAGCATTCCTTGCCTCTCCTCTAAGGCATGTGTCTTCCTTAAGTCACCAGGCTCTCAACTCCCTTTACCTCTTCTCCCACCACTTCTCCCAAATGCTGCCAACACTCTTCAGACTCTACCTGTAAATCAAAAATTACTAAATCACTGCTGCGTCTACCACGATTGTTTCACTGCAGTTTACATCAGTCATTTTCTCAGCTTCTAGTGCCTTTGTGCCACCCCTCCTCCTCGCTCGCCCCCTCACAACCAATGTGCCTCCTTCAACTCTATTACAGCTTCTTCCTCAACTGTGGCCTCAATGTCATTTTGATGAAAATCAACAGAACTGCCCAAAAAATTCAGAACTAAGAAAAACAACCCCTCAAACGTATGTTGCACACATTCACAAAATTCAAATTTTAAAACTGGAGAAATTGTGTAAAAAGTATTTGATGGTGGAGAATCTTAATTGAATGAACATTCTTCCAAATTCTCAAAACTAAATTACCTTTACTAATTTTACTTATTATGTTTTCCTATAACAACAACAAAATAGAATGTAGTTACCATGATAACATATTTTTTAAATCCAAAAATTTATAATGTCTCGTGTGTGCGTGTGTGTGTGAGTGTAGCATTTTAAACTCCATTTTACATTTTTGCTTATTTTGGTGAGTTTTCAATTAAAGCACATTCAGTTAATATATAGTCTTTTCTTTTTTTATTGTATTTTTTCTATACCATTTAGTTCCTATACCTCCCTCCTGCCCTGCAATCACCACACCCTTGTGCATGTCCATAAGTCCTTTTTCCTTTTTGCTCTTGAACCAAAAAGAAAAAAAAAAAAATAACAACCACCATAACGATTTAATGACTGACTACCCTGCACAGAACAGGGTGCTTATTGTGATGAGAAGTCAGATCCTGGTATACACAGTCTTAGAAACAAGAGACAAATACATTTAAAACACCATACAGGCAAATATTAATACATTAATGCCCCTTTCATGTACAGATTGCATCTTTACATCGCATTCAACCTCACAACTTATTAGCAGAACTTGGCAGGATTAACTTAGATTTGTTTTAAATGTCAACAGTATACACAAGACAGAGAATCCACATTGACTTAAGGTAGTTTCAAAATCCTCCACAAAGCAGTTTTAAGAGATGTAAATAGTATAGACTGGCCTGTAACAGATTAAAAGGTCCCTCATTCCTCCCAACATTTTGCCCTATGAATAAAAATTAGGACCTCCTTCTTGAATACTATCCTAGTGCTTTCTACTTTGCATTCAATATGATTCCAAAAGAAATCAATATGATTCAAAAGTTCCAAAAGAACTTTTGGAAAAATTCAATATGATTCAAAAGTTCCAAAAGAAAGGAACTTTTCTACCAAGTTCCTTTCAGTGACCTATTTGCCTTCCTTATTATTACGGTGGGGTCAAGGAATGAATGCTAGGTTTAACCTTCTGTTTTTACTGTTTTCTAGACAGTGACAAACTTAATTGAAATATTTTTTCTTCTTTTCAACTCCATTGATTATACAACTAAATAGTTAAAATCTTACAATAAGTTTCTCCTTTCACCTCACTCTTTTGGTTACATATCACATTATCACTCTATAATTTTTTTCTTTTTTTGGTTATAAATGAACAGGCCTACCTACATTTTTTTCTTTAAGCAATTTAGAATGAGTTTGTGGATGCTTTTTGAAAATTTATTTTCCATTTCTATTAATCAGCCATCAAACTTACCCCATCTGATATTTCAAATTTCTCTCCAAAAGGTGAAGGGTTAGAACAATTATAATTTACAATTTTCATCACTGAGCTCTGCAATTTGTATCTGTGACACACTTAGACATTATTGCTTAATCATTTCAATGCTTTTATGAAAGGGATATTATCTCTATAGTTACATGATTTAAAACTGAAGGAACTTTTTTTTAAATAAACCTGAGAGTAACCTAGTTTATGGTAGATTCAAGTCACTGTCAGGGAAAATGTTTTAATATGGGAATTTGGTGGTATAAAGCAATCAATTTGTTAGTGTATGGCACTGATTATTATCTAGTATTCCTTAAATTACCACCTTAGGACATAACAAAAATCATAATATTTTAGGATCAATACTAAGAAAACTTTTTTATACCTAAGTTCAACATTATATTTTAAAAGTCCTTATGAAATTGATGGCCCAGGTTGAAACCCATGTGTTTATAAGGCTGCCAGCTTAAAATATCAACTGTGAGAACTCTTTAAATTTAACATATTTAGAATTTGGCACTGGAAAAATTTTATGTGAGAATTTATAATAAAAATTTATAACTTTTCATTAAATCTCAAGGAAATAAAAGTGTATAAAATAATCATAATCAACTTTCTCTTGTCTAATACACCAGTGCACATTTTGTCCTTTCCACTTGACTTTTAATTTACTAAGAGTCAGTTATCTTTGTTTTCAGACCTAGTAGGCATCAGAATTACCTGAAGATCTTTCTACTGCTGCTATGCTTCAATGGGATCTCTTAATTCAACACATCTGAGATTAGGCCTTTTAAAAAATTCCCAGAGGACATTAATGCTACTGGTCTAGGGACCACACTTGCAGAAACATGAACTTACAGATCACAACAGTGTTTCTAAAACTTTAATTTACAGAAATCACATGGGATCTTGGAAAAACGCACATTCTGATTCAGTAGGTCGGCTGTGCAGACGGCCATTCTGTATTTGCAACAAGTTCCAGGTGATGGTGCGCTTCCTGATCCGCAGTCTGTACACTTACGGCAGAACGAGTCTCATAGCTACCACCTGGGAGCTGCTAGAAGCTCCACTGAACGCACACATTGACTGCCTGCCACATATCACTATAAAGGTTGCTAGTGCCCAAATATGAATTATACCCCATCTCAAGCTCAATAAAGTTTAGAATGGAAATCTGAAAATTAAACACATACAAAAATGCAATGATGGGATGGGGTGCAGGGAGGTGGGGATAAAGGGGGTGTGGAGAATGGGACAACTGTAATAGCATACTCAATAAAATATACAAAAAATAAATAAATTCTTTTTATAAAAAATGCAGTGATAAAAGCATAATAAAAAATAAAAAAAACACTACAGAAACACAAATAGTGACCTAGTTGGCTCTGACTACAAGGGGATAATGTTTGGGAACAGCCAAAAGGGCCAGGTCTTCTTTTTCAAGAAATGTCAGTGTGATTTATTTTACCTAAAATGCTCAGAGATATTAAACCTAAGTGCAATATAAACATTTTGAACTTGTTTGAATAAAAATAAACATTAGAATAGGCAACGGAAAAAAGCACTACTTTAAATAGACCAAGCAAACAACATTTTCACTTTAAGAGGCCCCAAACTTAGCTAACCAAGTAAGCAGAGATGTCACGCCTCATCTTAAAAATAAAATAAGCCCACAGGATTTCAGGTAAGGTAAATAATGCTTCACAAAATTACTCAGATACCCAAGGATTTAAGTTAATGCAAACACCTCATAGGCCAGAGCAATCAAAGACATACCATCCTCTCACAGGTCCCAGGAAGAGAAGGCCCCACCCCAGCACCCAGACGAGACTTAAAATCTTACCAGTGCTCTGATTGGCCAGGAACTCTCCGCCTCCAAACACTCTCTGTCCTGATAGGGCACCTTCATCCTCAGAGATGCTCGAGTTCTTCATATCGAAAGTCTTATAAACAGTGATTTTCTTCTGATATAATGGAAACTGTGAACTCCCAAAGTTTTTAGCCACTGGTCTTTATTGTGGACAATAAAACAAAAATTTGTGGAATGTTAAAACAAAGCAGCAAAACTATGCTTCCTTTCTAAACAGAGAAACAAATAAAGTAAAGCTTAAAACATTCTCGCAAACAAGTATAATTGAATACACACACACACACTCACACACACACAAACGGCTTCCGGCAGAATCTTCACAGTACGAAATTGAAGAGAATAATCATGCCGCTGTGTAAGACGAATTTTTTAAAACTGTGCTTTTGGAAGAGGAAATGAAGGTAGGGCTGTAACAGCCCTAAATTATCATCTGATAAGAGAATTCACCTATAACGAATGGCAGGTGAGAAAAGCGTGGAGCTAAGGCCTACGCACTTCTGAACACACATTGGCGTGATCCTCTCCTCGCTACTCTGGATTTAACCTCAGCTCCAGACCTCATTTTAGAGAGTCAAGAGACAACAACCAGAAAGACTGGGAGCAACAAAGCAGACAAATGTGTGGAGAGTTCAAGTTTCAGGGTTTTCCATCTCTTCAAATGGGGAAGCATACCTGTCCTCTGCTAATGAGCCCAATGGGCGCCACAAATGCCCTAATGCGAGCTCAGTTTTTTAAAGCAATCATTAGGACTCAACACTATCCAGTCATGTCACTTAAATTTAAACCAGAAATATGTATGTAAAAAGTTACAAATATATAACCTCCTGGAAAGTTCCATGAGTTCGATCAGTTTGCAGTTTAAGTTACATTGAATAAAATGGAACATCATCATATTCACGAAGCAACTGGCCCTGAATTACAATGGCATCTTTAAACAAGTGCCCTCCTGTCCTTGCATTATGTAGCACCTAGAGTGGCATGGCTCACCACAACCTTGGGATCATAGTTCAACTCTTGTTTATTTACTTTATTTTAGTAAATGCTAAACCTGAAAGGGATTTTATACACCTAGTACCACAAGCACAGTCCCTGTTTAATGGAATAATACAAAATCTGGAGGATTCATGGCCCTGACTTTTAGACAGAGTAAATAGAGAAGTGGGGATAAATAAAAAATAAGATTTAAGCCCTGGCCAGGTAGACCAGTTGGTTAAAATGTAGTCCAGATAAAGGTTCAAGCCCTGGTCAGAGCACACACAAGAATCAAAGGCATAAATAAGTGAAACAACAAATCAACATTTCTCTCTCTCTCTCTCGCAAATCAATAAATAATTTTTTAAAAATTTTTTTAGAGTGAAGCAAAAAAATTTTAATGGAAGGTATTACAATTACATCTGTTTTGTTTTGATTTGTTTCTAAATATCTATTTCTACACTTTAACACATAATTGTTAAAACCCATGCAATAAAGTACAGAAAAGAAAATGAATGTAAACATTTTCAGAGGACTGCTCTTTATAGATCTTAATGTGATGTTACCCTCTATTTAAACATATGCTTGTAAATTCACTGACTCAGAGAATATTGGATATGTCAGAATATAGAATTTTAATAAGTCGGAAAAAATCTCAGATAAACTCAATTCTTAGACATGAACAAAAATGTCACTCTTTTTCGCAGCTAGATTTTAATACATCCTTCCTGGTATAAGGAGTATGGTAAATCAATAGCAATTCCCAGAATCCTTCTGCTGAGATATCCAAAATGTTAACTCTAATGGGAGTCATATCAGAAAAAAAAAAAAAGCAGATATAAGCTAGGGTTGAGAAGTTCACACAAGAGTTGGAAAGAATTATTGTTCAAAATCTAAACATATCTTGTTCTTGTGTCTTTAAATAACAATACAAAAGCTTGTATTTGTCATAACTTTAACAAACAATGTAGCAGTTTTTCAGAACAGAAAGCACTGATATGAAGGTAGATAATGTTGAAGAAATTTTCTCTTGTTTAGTAATTGCCATTAATGAAAGAAAGATTTCTTAAATACTAATAAATCAGGACTGAATTGACTGACCATGCATCCAAATTGCTGCATTATTCACACTGGAATTACTCCAAAGATTAGCTGCAAATTGCCCTATAAATTGAATTTATGGTTTCATTTTTCATAACTACTGTGTTGTGACAGATGAGAGAAATTTGAGAGGAAAATGACAGAGATGGACCCAATTTCTTAGTGCTCTATCTTCAAGATTGAGCCAAACTCTCTCTATAATTTATTTTGGCAGGCAGAAAACCCTGGTGGGCCAAAATCCAGGAGACTCCGTGCCATATCCCACTCACGGGAAGGAAAAGGTCAATATTGTACCTTTGTCAAGTGGAAACCAATTGTCGGTATCTATGGAGGAGGAAGTTCATATAGTTTGTGTTATATTCTTTGATTTAATCTTTACAACAGTACCATGGGATAGGATGTTGTTGCCTCCTTTTAGAGAAAGGAAAAATGAGGCACTGAGAAGCTGGATAAACTGCCCAAGTGTGGATTTTGTGAAGGTCTCACATCTGCAAAACCCAGACCCCAGATCTCATGCCATGTGTATACTCAGAAAAGGCAGCAGTTTTCATCCTACTACCAATCCAGGCATATTAATTTTTACATCTGGCAAATCACTCATGTTTTCTTTTTGCACGAAAAAATAAATATTTAAATAAAAGTGATTACGGTCCAAGTTTGATAGGGGAAATACAAGCCGATTCTACAAACTGGGCATCATGAACACATCTAAATCTTTCGTACATCTGTTTTCAGGCTATTATTGAAACGCTGAGACAAAATAAGAGCTGCCAGATCAGAGAGCAATAAAGGCCTTCTTCTTTATGTGAGGTATATAACTTGTAGCAATACAGAGAGGGAAAAACAATTTTGTTAGCCTTTAAATTGGGTTTGTATCATCCAGGCCTCTTGGGTTAGAAATGATTGAAAACAAACATTGGGTTGGAGTTAGTGACAAATGCAGTTGCTGCCTTCAGGTTTATAAGACACCAGTATGTGAACATATGCTCTGTTTGTAAGACAAATGATTAGGTGGCCTCCTATAGTTTTCTGTTTCTAAAGGTTTAGGTGTCACCATTTTTCTTCTGTAATGGCCTCCAGTACCCTTCCTTTTATCAAACTAGTTCTCACACTAACATGCAGACACCCAGGTATAAATAACATTTCCAAAACATGCAGAAGCAAATTAAGTTATTTTTATTTACAAATAAATGTTTTCATATTTTTACACTGTTTAAGGCTGTTAATAAATTTATGCATTCCTTTGAGAAAGCTGAAATAAAACCTTTACCATTTAAAGGAGAAATTGAAAAACCCTGGGTCTCTAAGAGAAATCCCTTCATGTCGTTTAGCATTTTAACCGATTACTTGATTGTTGATTTTATAATCTTTTCTTAGTGCATATAATGCAATTATTTTATTCTCTGAAAATAATTTTTAATATTTTAACTCTCTGGTGTGACATTGTTAGGCAGGATATTTAGCAAACCAAGGCAGAGATGGGGAGGGACATATGTCTCACTTATTAATTCAGCAGTCTTGAACCTGGTCTGATAAGATTGTCAGGTGCTCAAAAACCACATGAAAACCATGGTAGCACAGGAAGAGCGGAGCCCCTGAAATTTTGTATATATCATTTCTACTCTCTGGGAAAGAAAGGCTTTGAAATTGTATATTAATCCCAAGGTCTGGAGAGAAGAAGGAGGGGGAGAAGCTGGTTACGAGCATAAAATCTCTAAAATCCCAATAGTTGGGGCACTCAGACTAGTGGGGTACCCTCTTGCAGCTTCATGCTCAAGTGCATTTCATAAATAAACTTGCTATCTCATTTCCACTGTATATGTTGTCTCTTGCCTGAATTTATCTCTTACAAGTGAGACAAGGACTAAGGAGGGATGTCCCCTAACTCGGGTCTCCTCAGTAACAACATGAGTTTTCAATTACATCTATATATTTCTATACTACTGGTGCCAGGTTCTGCCTTTATTATACCAAACTGGTTCCCTTTGTTTGATTATTTTAAATGTAGCTAAAGTGTTGACATTTGAACTTAAACTCAAACACTATTCTTAGTTTACAACAAATGTGAAAACAAACTTTACTCAATTATTCCACACGAATGGACAATATAGTACTAATTCTGGGTGTCTAGAACAATTCAATCAGGTCTTTTTGAATTTTACCATTATATAAAAAAGACAAGCCAAGATTCATGGTGCACAGGTATTCTACTTCAGGGAAACAAACCCAAATATTCTACTAGTTGTATGACCTCTGGCAAGTTCCTTAATATCTATGAGCTTCTTCATTAAGAATGGGGGTTTAATAATTTCTGCTTATAGGCATGTTGTGAGGATGAGGTAAAAAATATCAACTCTCTGGACCTTATTCATAAGGCATGTTCTCAAACCTTCACATTATTTCTGGGGCACTGTGGGGCAAAAAGAAAAGAACTGTAATGAAGGAAGAGCAAAATAATATTAGGCCCAGAACAGCGACTTAGATTTGGGTTTTCAGGATGCCTTTAAATATATAGTATATAAATATGCATGATTAAAAAAAACAACAACAGGGAATATCCACAACATGTGAACAGAAGTAAACTTGGGAATTGGGTTAAGTGGATTATCATTTTCTGTAACATATCTCTGGAATGTTTAAGAGTCTTTATAATATGTTTATACCATTTCTGTGATAACAAATTATAATAACTATAAAAAGTAAAAACTGTCTATAATACAGTAGGTACTCAATCTATGGGGGTTTTTCTTTTACCTTCCAGATGCAGTGGCTATCAAAATATAAGCATTTCTTTATTCATTTATGCTAACACTTATTGAGTACCTCGTAGTTCCGAGTTCTTCTGAGTGTTAAGGATTCCAGTGGAAGAAAATAGATAAGACTCTGTTTTTCCTATTTTTCATGGTAGAAGTTCAAATAGACCTTTCAAAATTGTTTGTCAGGAAAATTTTAAAGAATTTTCTCTCAATATTATTCTCTCTCAATTAAATTCATACTACAAAGACTTTCCACACCTAAAAATTGGAGACCATCCTCTGAGAAGTTAGTTTTATAAAAATATTTCACACAAATATAAGCAAAATATAGTGTCATGATACTATAGCATTTTGTGAGTAAAACATTATTAAGTACACATTTACTTTAAACTGTTTATGTAATTTCAGGTTTTATAGGTCAAAATGATCAAAAAGAAATTTCACAGGATTTAACTTAGTTTACTATCAAGATAGTTTTAAGACAATATTACATCCAGGTTCATTGAAGATCCCCACAATATAAGCATTTTTTATTTTATAAACCTTAACTTGAGCACAGCTAAGAATTCTCAGAATAATTTACTAGACAATTTTTGACATCTGCGTAAATGAACGAGTACTGCAACACATATAAATCAAATTGACTGGAAGTCCAAAAATTATTCACATATGGTTTTCAAATATTCCTCCCAAAGTACAAGGATATTGCCTTAGAGAATGATATCAACAAAAGGCTTGACCACCTGTTCTGTTAAACCATATCAATAACTCAAAAGCTGAGTGTGCAGAATGGACTCCTCCAGTCCTCCTCTCCTCCAGAGAATACTTTGACAATTTGGTTTTGCCAGCACTTTAAGCAGAGAAAACTTTAGCAAAGTAAGTCTCAAGTCTAAGAGCAAAGAAAATCTTTTTTGACCTGTAGAGAATCAGCACCTTAATTGACAGAAGCTATGAGAGGTAAGTAACAACAACAACAATGGAAACAACAAAGTAAAACACCCTGAAGAAACAACTGCTCAGACCGGGCTATTTTCCCTGCGTGTGCCTCAGGAATCTAAAATGTGCAATACCTTACTATGTAGTCAGAGGCACTGACTCTTTTCCCTTACTTTGTTAAATTAGAAAAATGACAACAGCCAACACAATAGCCATCTAGTGTTAATAAATCAAAATTATACTTATTTTTTGTCAAATTGGCAAAACATATGCTTTTTGTGTGTGCTGCAAAATTTTAGTAATTAGCTTATGTGTGCCATGAGATGAAAAATCTTGAAAATCTTTGCCTTTGCTTGTTAAATCTGTGTAACCCTAGCAGGGGTGTCCCACCATTTGGCATCTCTGAGCCACACTGGAAGAAGAGTTGTCTTGGGCCACACATTAAATACACAAGCACTAACGAAAACTGATGAGCCAAAAAAAAAAAAAAAGGTTTATGCAAATTTATGATTTTGTGATGGGTCACATTCATAGCCATCCTGGGCCACGTGTAGCCTGCAGGCCGTGGATTGGACACCCTTATGGCCTAAAGTGTTTCCTGATACTCTTAGAGAAATTAGAAATCAGTGCCAATACTCAAATAGGAAATTGTAGAGAGCAGGATGGGATTTCTGGACTGGCACAGAAGTTCGTGTTCATAGCCATCCTCTTTCTGACGCAGCTCTTTGAACGAGGAACACGGAATCTGGGGCTTGGCTCTGGCTTGCATCCTGGGAACTGACAGTAGTGGAAGTAAACTGAGATAGCCTCAGGGAGGGCAACCTGGACTGTATTTTATTCGGTGCCTCCTCAAGGCTTCAAAAGTATGCCATTTCCATCAGTTCCTCCAAGTCAGGAGACAGAAACCAATCCCTTAGGCAGCCCTCCCCACCCTCCCGCCAAGACTGGAATAGTAGACATATTTTTCTCTTCCCTTTCCCTCCTGAGGAGAAAATGCAAATTATGTTCTTCCTTTTGATATCAGTGAAGTGTGCTGGCTTGGGGGATGGACCGATGCAATTAAAATGAACCAGCTTTTCTTATCCATTTCAATATGGCTTTTCCCAGCTTTAAGCTTTCCTGGGGTATTACAACTTCCTAACTAGTTTCTGAAGTTTTCATAAAGCCTTTTTGGGCTATCTATATTTGTTAAATTGGTGTTTTGGGGGGGCAACAGGTTTAAGGCTTCCAATTTTGCCATCCTGTTGATGTTGCTTTCTTATCTTCAATAAATTTTAGCATACTGTTTTAAATGTTCTTAAATTATTTATTAAATGATTTTTGGTGGACAATTACTCTGTTATTTCAGCTGAATCTTATCTGGTATATAGAGTCACATGTAGTACAATGACACTTTAGTCAACTACAAACCACACATATGATGATGGTACCATAAAATTATATGCACTGAAAAAGATTTCCATTTCTAGCTATATCCTAGCTGTTGTAGTGTCATAGCACAAGGCATTATTCACCTATTGGTGGTAATACTCATATGCACTGTTCAAAAAGTCTACAGTAATGCACAGTAATGTCCTAGGCCTTCACATTCACTCAGCACTCGCTCACTCACTCAGAGCACCTTCCGGTACACACACTCCCCAGTCCCATTCATGGAAAGTGCCCTCTACAGGTGTAGCATTTTTAAATCTTTTATACTGTACTTTTCCTGCACTTTTTCTATGTTTAGGTACATAAACACTTATCATTATGTTACAATTGTCTACAGTACTCAGTACAGTAACACGTTAAGGCTCGTAGCCTAGGAACAATAGGCTATGCCATATAACCTGGGTATAGTAGTAGACTATAGCACCTTGGTCTGTGTAAGTACACTTTATGATGTTCACACATTGATGAAATTGCCTAACGATACACTTCTCAGAATGTGTCCTCATCATTAAATGATGCATGACTGTGTTCTTTACATGTGCTTATGATTCGGTGCTGTGAGCTTGTCCTCTCTGATTGCGAGCACTGTGTAGCCTGAGCTGAGACACAGTGCATCCAGAGCAATCATGCACATGCCTCAGCTAGTCCCCAAGGTGGTAGTATTAGCTGAAGGCCAATCTTATGATAGGGAGCTGTATATTAGCTTCTTGGATCATGCAAGTAATGTAGATTTAAAACTCCATATGATATAAAATGCATTCTCATAGTTGCAGATTTTTAGGGAAACCTTCCAGCTTTGTGTGTTTACTCAGACCTAAGAGAGAACTAGCAAACCTTTCGTCACCATCCTGAGTTCGTGGTTCACTTTTTAAAAAAATTTTTTCAAGCTCTAATCCTGAAGGGGAAAATATTATACTCATTTGTTCAAATATTGCTTCCTAACCAGAGCAAAGGTATACTTTATGTCATAATTTTCCTCTACTACTTTGGAAGTTATATACCCTATTCCTACTTTACCAAGACATGAAATTAATCAGCATCATTATCTTCCTCCTAAACAATGTAAGACACTTAGAACAGTTTAACATTAATCATTTTTCTCTTAATTTATAATTATAATGTCCTCATTTTCATATATTCTTCTCAAATTTCACAAAATTTTATTTTTGTTTCTTACAAGTAATGCTTGTTTAGCCATACATTTACTATTCTTTTTGCTTATAAATTTTACTTGCATGTGCAATCATTTTCTTTTTGTGAAAAATAGATGTATTAGAATTTCCTTCAAGGTGGGTCTGTTAGTGACAAAGTTTCTCAGGTTTATTTGTCTAAAATGATCTCTTATATATCTCCATTTTGAAAGGTATTTTCACTGTGTATACAATTTTAGATGGATAGTTATTTGACCTGCACTTATTGAAAATATCTTCGGTCTTCTGGTTTTCATTATTATTGAGAACTCACTTTTCAGTTAAATTTCACTCCTTCAAACATTATCTGTTTTATTCTCCCTTTTGCTATATGGATCTTTCTTTTGTATTTGGAACTTTTCTGATTCATTGCAATTGCTCTAGATATGAATTTGAGAACCTATTTAGAATCTAAGGGTAGAAATCCTTCATAATTTCTGAACAATGTTTAACCATTTTTCTTATCTTTAACTTTTTTTAGCTCCTTCTCTCTGCTGCGTTGTGGTTAATTTTTTTCGCTAACCCTTAATCAGTTTTAAAATTACTATAAAACTATTTAATGCGCTTTGCTTTTATTTCTAAGAGTTCTATATCATTGCTCTTCAAATATTTTTGGTCATTTAATAATCCCTGCATACTATTATGTTCAATTTATTTTAAAACGTTTTTATCATTGCTATGATCTGGATTTTTGTGTCTCTTCCACCCAAATTCATATGTTGAAATTCGAACCCCCAAGAATGATGGTGATAGGAGGTGAGGCCTTTGGAAGGTGATTAGGTCACAAGGGTAGGTATTTCAGGGATGGGATTCATGCTCTTATAAAAGAGATTCCACAGGGAGCCCTAACCCCTTCCACGTGTTACAAGAGGCATAGCAAAAAGGCCCTATCCATGAACCAGAAAGTGGGCCCTCACTAGATATCAGCATTACTATGGTGCCTTTATCTTGGACATGTCACATAATATGGGTTTGAGTTGCAAATCCATTTGAGGTCTAGTATTTAGATATAAATTTTAAAAGAACCTTCTTTCATTTCTACTTTGCACCAAGTTTCAAGACAAACACCATTTCTTCAGTGATGTCCCATAGGGAACAGGTTTTTTACTAATCACCTATGCACTGGTAGAACAATCCTTCAGACTATTCTATGCCAATTTTCATAACATAACTCAAATAACCTCAAGGCCTAAGCCAACTTCACTTCTCCCTTCACTCTGAGAAATCTGCCATCATGTAGTGTCTGGCCCGTATGCTTCAGATTTTTGTTAGCTCATCGACGTGTTCTAACATATTCAATGAGAGGGGAGATCAGACTGCAAAATCTACCAGACTAAGAAAAATTGCAGTTTTTATCTTTCTAATACACATTTTTATAGCACATGAAGTCCTTCAAAGGATCCAGCTTTAAGCAGGGTGGCCTCAGTTCCAACTTTCAAATCTCTGGGCTCCACATCTTTTCCCCTGATGTTATTTGGGAGTTAAAGCCTCCACACACGTGTTACCAATGCCCTCCAACCATTCTCAGCCTCCTTCCTCAACTAGGACAGGTGTGGGGTTTAGTTTCTTCTTTGTTTTTGTTCTCTGGACATTTTAATTCATTTATTTAAGGTGCAGCATGCATTTAAAGAAACACTGTGCTATTTTATAATTATTCTTATAGCATCCCTAAAAACTTTTAAAGATTTTATTTATTTATTTTTAGAGACAGGAGTAGGGAGGGAGAGAGGGAGAGAAACATCGATGCAAGAGAGAAACATCAATCGGTTGCCTCTCTAACATGCCCCCACTGGTAACCAAACCCACAACCCAGGCATGTGCCCTAACCAGGAATTGAACCAGTGACCTTTCATTTTGTGGGATGATGCCCAACCAACTGAGCTACACTGGTCAGGGTGCATCTCTAATCTTTTAAGCAGATGCATAATTATGTTATATATTCCCCCATATTGTCCCTTAAAATTTTGGCACATCTGTTTACTGTAAGTCAATGGATTAAAAAATGGAATTACTTTTGCTAATTTAAAAATATCCAATTATATGTCTTATTTCAACTGACTTTTATCAGGGTATTTTATATCATATATAGTTTATATTTCCTTGAAAACTGAGTATGTTATCTTGCACATTCTAATAGTAATTTCATGAGATTTTTTTCTAGTTTGCCATCATCTTGTCATGGTTAGGAAAAATATTCTTTGGTTTCTGAACCAGAAATGTTCTATTCCTACCCCAAGTACAGTACTGGCACTAGCTTCAGTGTCAGACTCCACAGGTTGAGGGACTCAGGCCTTCACATGTCTTTCCTCATTTCGGATGCCAGCCATAGCCTTGGGGCTTCCCACAATTCTTCCTGATCGGTTATAAATTCAGGGGTTCCCAGGACAACCTCGTCTTCAATAATTCATTAGAATGATTTACAGAATTCAAGAAAGTGCTATACTTATGATTATAGTTTTATTATAGAGTAGACAACTCAAGAACAGTCAAATAAGGAAGAGATACAAAGGGGAAGTTAGGCCTGAGAGAGTTCTAGAGAGCTTTCATGCCCTCCCCCACAGGAGGCAGGTGTGCCACCCTCCCTGTAAAGAAACAGTCAAACCAGTAGAGGACTTTTGTGAATTTATTTGAGACAAACTGTTGACAATTGCCAGGAGGCAAAACCTCAATGGATTGGAAAAATGCTCCAGAAAAAGGCCATTTTGCACCTTATTTTATACATTAAAATCAAAAAGAGAAGACTTAAGTAGGTGATACATTCTGAAGATGGGAGAAAGTAAAGGTGGGGGGAACCTCTGGGATTGGATAAAAAGTAGAGTGATAGACACTTACCTCTTTTACATAGGTGGGTACAGAAGAGTTAATAGTCAGCAATTAACATGATAACAATGGGGGGATTTGTGGTCTCCTTCTGGTGTGGTGTTGGTGTTTTGAAGGGTTGGAAAAAGGAAATTATTTTGACATTCCAAAGATGTTATTGTAATGCAAAAAGACAATAGATAGGGTTAATTAAGGTAAAGATTGACTTTTGTCAGGAAAGATTCCAGCCTAGCACATGACTACCTGTCATGATCTGCTTTCAGTCAGAAAACTTTTAACTTCAGGCCATCCTACGCCATTATTTTAGGTCTCTGAGCTTGTCAGGCTTAGCATGTGGCCCCTTTTTGTGCACAGGTTTCACTGTATAGGCACAATTGATTAAACCATTGCCCACATGATAAAACTCAAGCTACAGGTCCTGTCCTCTCCCTGGAGGTCCAGCTGGCTCAGAGTTCTAACCCTCTGACTCTGTGGCTGGACTTTCTAGTGACCAGTACCCATCCTGAAGCTATGTAGGGGCCCATGAGTAGTTTATCCATTACTATAACAAAGGCACTCAGGAAATTCCATAGGTTTTGAAGCTCTATGCCAGGAACCAGGAACAACGACCTGATATATATGTATAAATATTTTATTATACTACAATCATATATACCAAAAATATCACAATATGTTAGTTAACATATAAAGTACTTCAGACAATCAATCAATCAATAAGTAATGAATAGGTCAATTCATTCCTAATAAATATTAACACCAATGTGTAATCCTAAATAGTCTAGGTGCGAATTCATAATCTAACATTAACTTTTACACATGTATCAGAGAGGACCCAAAAAGCCCCAGCATTATCTTCTGGAGGTCAGGCCTCTTGTAATACACGCCCTTTGCTAGGCGAGTGTTTTAGGAACCCATCTGCAACGATTTACCAGCTGGCATTGTAGTGAGAGGCTGTGTTTGGCTTCAGTGATTTTTTTTTTGAAGGCTCTTTCAACGTGTTTGCTTGTTTCATGATGAGTGAGTCACCTGTGCGCCTGCCCACATCACGCTGAGTGTTCAGCTCTTTTTTACTAAAACTGGCATGACTGCCATGCCCTACACTCTCTATTCACTCACTCTTGCCCTGAGCAACCTTTTTTTGTTGTTTCCCTGAATGAAAAAAGTCCTCAAAGGGAAACATTTTGCTAATGTAGAAGAGCTGAAACGAAAAACAGCAGAAGTACTAAAAGGCATCAAAACCGATGAATTCAAAAACTGTTTTGAGCTGTGGGAAAAAAAATGTGTCAATAAGTGTATTTCATCAAATGGAGGGTACTTTGAAGGTGATCGAAGTTTAAATGTGTGAGAATAAATACACGATTTTTTAAAAATAAATTCTGGGTTTTTGGGTCCCTCCTCATAAAGATAAACATTAAAAAAGAGGTTCTTATATGCTACATCATTTCATCATTATGTCCAGACTGAATATTACAATATCATTTTTATAGATAAATTAAGATTTCATGACTTGCCTAAACTCACAAAACTATGTAGCAAATGTAGAGTTCAAATGACTCCAAATTAAGTGAGCTCTAGCTAACATCATAGTTTGCACCATAACACCTGTGATTTTTATCAGATAAAATAGAAATGCACCTTTTGTTTATTATTTTGTTTCTGTTCTCCCTCACCACTACCAACAGGGAAGAAACCATCTTTGCTTTTAAATTCCTTCAGAGCACTTTGGTCACAGACAATTAATACTGTTGTCCCTTTGAGCATAGAGAAGGGTGTGAATTTGGTTAACAAGCATATGGTCATTTGCTGATTGTAAGTTAGAGGCTAGCTAAAGAAGCTGACTGTAAAGCTCTGGGTGCCATCCTTTCTCCTATGGAAGGCCTCTGCTGAACTTGATTTAATGCAAGTACAGTGCTGCATAATGAATATTGTATTTTCCATTTCCATAGTGAACTAAAATAACCTATTCTAAGTGTTAGAATGTAATAATCCATACATTATTATGTTTTATTGATAGGGTTTTATATTCTGAAATCCATTCAGGCACATCCAACCCCAAATACCTTTAACAAATTTAATTCTGTGCATGAAAGTTATTATATACATCATCACACTTTTTACCTAACTGCACAACATTTAATTTCATGAGCGTAATGGAACTGTAGACATTAGCTCTATTTCCATATATTGCAATTGAAAAAAAATGAACTCTCTTTTTAATAAGATCAAGGGTGAATTGTTACAGTATGACACTTAATTGAAACTGATACTTAGTTTAAAAGTTTTCTTTTTCTGGATACTTAAAAAAAAAGATGTGATAGATCAATTAAAATCAGGATGTTATAATTCATCAAACTGCACTTAGGTCAGCAAATGTTCTATACAGGGCAAACAAAAAATGTCTTTATTTTATATTTTTAGTTAGTAGTCAATTTTTATGTCTAGAGTTTAAATAAGCATCTGATTTTTCTTCTAATATATGTAAAGGGTATCTTGACATAGAGAAGCATAGCAAAGTAAGAAATATTGTAATAATTAACTGAATTATTCCTGGCATGCCATGAACAATTACAGGATTAATAACCACCCAACCAAATGGTGTTATGTTGGAATAAATTGACCGACAAGGTTTCTCAGCTAGGAAATGAAGCTCAGATAGATCATCAATAAAAACGACTGTGACAAGCATACTTGTGAGAACTCCACTGTTTTACATTTACAAAATATGGCCATGGTGACTGTGCTTAATGATTGGAAGAAAGTATTTAAAAATTCATTTATAATATTTTGCCCTTTTTAATTGCCTGCTGAAAGACATAATGTTTAATGGTCATTAATGTACCATACAATCTACATTTAATTAAATACCTGTGACTTCTGAAAGCCACTGAAAAACAGTCTCTCCTAAATTAAGAAAACAGCAAAATCTGGGAGAAGAAAAAAGAGAACTGCATCTTGGTCAGATTATGTGGCATGACATATGTATCCACATTGAGCATGATATTGGATAAAAAGCAGAGATAACTTTGAAAATGAATGACGCCGCATGCCAAACTGTGATAATATGTAATCTCATGTGAGATTATGTATCCTACCTCTTGAATGCATTTATTAAAAGGTTTACCTTAACAGAAATAACTAGAAGATCAGGGAAAGCTTCAATATTTACATTTTTATTGTATACAGTGTTTGTAGATAGCTGCTCACTTTCAATCAGAAGAAAAGGGCAGAAATATTTTCAAAAGAGCAAGGGTAAAAGAAGGAAAGTTTGAGATATTGAAAATGTCATGCATGTGAATGTCTTAAATTATTCTCAGACTAATTGGGTTCATGAGGATATAATAACTAAAATCATATTCAACTGCAAGCAGAAGGAATTAATTTGTAAACTAATCTGAAATCTCCCTAGATCTTTACTTTCCAGTCATCTTTCAAATAAATGACTTGGCTGAACCACTAACTTCCTGTACAGTAAGAGTAGTGTACCAGAATCTATCTTAAACTTAGTCTTCTCCTTTTGGACATGAAGGAAATTGTCCCATAGATGACTACTATTAAAAAAACTAAGTGAGCAAAAGTATAATGCACTTGAAAACTTAAAAACTTATTTACCTGGTTATGAAGTAGATAGTAACTGTAACAACAGTACCAGTTCCAGAAGCTTGTCTCTATGGCTTCCTCCCTTCAATCTTATTTTAGCACAGTAATTTCCCCAAAGTGATAGTTTCTTCTTTCATTTCTTCTTACTCAATCATTTCTTCCCTGAGTCACAGCTTCAAGTGCGACCTATACACACTTCTCTCTCTCTCTCTCTCCCCTGCCCTATTTTTCCCTTTCTCTCTTAAACATATCTACTTCCCTGTTGCATAAATCCTTCTAGCTCAATCTGGTCAAAACAAAAATTAGGATTTTGTCTCTCAAATCACTTCTTTCATGTTCCCTCCCAATTCACTAGAATAATATGTCTCCTCGTGCTTATTCCTGATATCCAATTAACATCCAAAATCCGCTCATTGCTCCTATGTTCTGCCTTGATATTATCTACTTTTCTCTACCTGATATTCTACATCTTTTCAAAGGCCTCCATGTCTGCACTCTTACCTCATTCCAATCAAAGCTCACATAACTGTCAATGTACCCTTCTAGGTCTTTTGCTTAAAACTTCACTAATCCAAACATTCTCAGCATAAAATGCAAACTCCTCAACATGAGATCCAAGTGTCTCATGAATTGGGTTTGCATACTACTTCACCATTAGGCCTCCCTCTTTCTCCCTTCCCCATAGATTCAATTCATAATGACCTATCACAAGTTTCCTAAATGAGTCAAGTCCACTAATAGGTATTTGTCTTCACAAATACTAGTTTCTCTATCCAGAAAACCTTTCTTTTTCCCTCCTCCTTCTGCATGGGAAGGTAGGGTTACTATCAGTGGAGGTGGGGTTCTTGTAGTATCTGGAGGAAAAGAATTTCCCGACATTCACATGGGAGCATGTGGTTCTGTGATATGGTTCATTGATGATGTACAATTAAGGGGATTCCCTTTGATTTCCCACTATCCCATCCCCATCTGTCTCACCATGGAAAAAGTCCAACCTTGTCTTCAGTAGGGTAGCATGAAGGTCACTACCCAGAGTTTATGCTCCTCATTAAAGTACAATACAGTCTAGCACCTGGTTAGCTTAGTGTGTTTCCAGCTGTAGTCCCTTGCTCTGCTTTGGTATTCAGACTCCCTCCTGAAGGCCACGGAGAGCACAGGTGCATGTACCATGTGACTGCAGGTCACAAGCAAGAAAGAGAGCTTCTTTGTTCACCTGGGTTTATAACCAGGAGCTTGGGCTTGGAACAGACCAGGTGCTTTCTCAAAATGACCAATCAACTTCCCAAACTTTTGTGGGATTTGGATAGGGTTGATCCCCCAGTTAGACTGACAGGCCTCTATGGTCTAGTTCCTCCCCCTGTACCCCTCAATAATCCAGTACTGAAGGGGGGGAAGGGAGGAGTATGAATCCCCTTGGCAGAGCAATGCCATGATCCCCTGGAATGTGAAAAGCTGTAGATTCCTAATGAAGCAAACAGATTCCTGTTTCCCAATTTATTAAGCTCAATGTCTAGTTCCCTTGGCTCTCCTTTTCTAGCTAAATACTAATGATAACACAGTGACCTGACTTCCACCCCAGTGTGAGCTAAATGCCTTGCCTAATGACATAGGGTCCAATAAAGTAATTTTCAAAATATTATCACAATCACTAATGCTATCTGGGCTCATCCAACCAGACAGTGAATTCACATTGCAAGCAGGTTTCCTGGGAATCAGACTCTGAAATATAGGTGGGCAGTAGAGGAAGTTACCAGAGAGCGTGTGTATGTGTGTGTGTGCATGTGTGTGTGTTTTCAGGATTAAAAATTGTGGTGGAATAAAGAAAGTAGGAGTAGATAGAGAGAGGAGTTGAACTGGAAATTAATGCAATTACAACAAAAGCCTCAGCCAATCTTATGGGGAGCTCTAAACTTGGGATGGCCCTTCAGAATTTTTAGAAATTAAGGCAAGCTAAATAATCTCCAGATGGACCAGTCATTTGATATGGGTTCCCTCTGGGAAACAAGCATGATCTTGGATGAGGTGTCTTTCTTCAGTTAAGGGCAAGACTAGAAGCAAAACTCCACTAAGAACTGCCAACCACCAACATTCTCAGCAGCTGGGGTGATGGGCTATGGGCAGAGCACCGTGGATTCACTATAGCTTATTAAAAACAAAAACTTTTTCTCATTCATTTTTATGCACCCTAGGCTTACCAAGACCCTGAATTATAGGAGGCATTCAAAAATAAACGTTTATTGAATGAATGCATAGTATGATTTTTAGTCGAATTCATCTTCCTGAAAGCAATCTGGGCTGCAGATACCTTATGTTCAATCTGAAAATAAGGACCAAAGAAAATACAAAGTGCAGAATAAATAGTTTTTAATCTAACTACAGTCCCTGGCTTCTTAGAAGACTCATAATGATCCTCTGTCTTTAATCTCCCTAACAGAATGAGAAGTTAAAAAAACAGCAGTCAGGACTGAAATACAGAAAAAAAGTCTTTGTATTAAAAGAGCATTCATACAGTTTTTCATTTGAAGAAAATGAAAGGCTGCAGTATTCCTAGTATTAGTTGAATCCCAACATTCTGCTCTTATTTACATTTGCTAAAGCAAGTCAATCAGATGACCAAGTGCAGACTTAGCTGGTTACATTAGAAGCTTCCATGTAGGTAAATGATATACACCAAATATGGAGTGCCATCGCTAAACACTGTAGATGTTCCGTGCTTACATTTTACCTGGGAAATAGAGAAAAACAGAAAAAAATTACACAAACTTGAATCAGGTTTCTAACATGCAGCGGAGACATATGGTGAGAAAGACAAGGGATGACAAGGTGGCAGGGAGAGGCTGCTGTGAAGAGAAGGGGAAGGTCAGTATGTTAGTTTATAAGAGATCAAAATGTCAACTTGGAAATCACAAAAGAAGTAAAAAATATCACTGAAGATGGTAATAGGTGGTGGGGTAGAGAGGAAACATAGATCAGGTACTGAAGTCTGTGAGTCTGGGGAGTCTCCCGTGCAGACTCTCACTCATTGAGAGTTGAGAAATCATGAGCCCCATCCCATTAAGAGCTTTAAGCAGAAGAACACATAGAATGGTCAGGGAATATACAAACCCCTAAAGACCTTAATACTTTGATTTATGTAAAAGCACACAAAAGAACAGCCGATTTTGTGTGATAGTTGTTTTGAAATGTGAAATTGTTACTGGTATATTCGGTAACCATTTGAGCATAAAGTAAGTTTCTCTTCTGCTTATGTCAGATTTCATCTGGAGATACACAAATTCAGAAAACTGCACCCTGCTGAACTGAGCCACGTGAAATATGCAAAACGCGCAGAAGCACACAATTGAAACTTCTTACCAACTACCTCACTTCACCACCTGTGTTGTGAGCCATACTCATACCTATCTGGTATTTTAACTTTCCTCTCAGTGTCAGATAACCTTCCTTCCATTATTCACCAACAACACAAGCTACAACCCTCCAGATGACCACTTTTAAAGACCAATTTCAAATCTTTTTCAGGATAAAGAACCGTTTCTATTGTAGTACTGATATATTTCTTAATTATTTCACATATGTCAAACTGTACTGCCATGTTCACAAAGTTCCTATCTTTTTATTGCATCACATATGAAGACTGTGTGCTCTGTGTTCCCTACTCCGCTTTGCTCATAAGCCCTGTGGTGTTATTGTGTGGTTTCATGTAATGCAGTGATTTACAGGAATATCTATGTCACATTTAGCAAATTTAAATGCATTTATTTAAAAACACTAATTCTCATAATTTCCCCCAAGATTCTGATTCAATGTGTTTGGGATGTGACCAGTGAACTGTAATTGCTCCTTTTTTTTTCTACCAGTTTCCAAATATTCTTCCAATGAATTAATACTCTATTATTCAAACTTAAGGGCAATTCAAATTTAAGGGAAATTAAGATACTTCACCAATAATGGATGTTCTTACTTCACACAGGGATTTTGGAATGACCCAAAAATAAATCCAGACAAACACAAAGATTACTGAAAAGTTATTCTTAGAGAAAATAGAAACCATGGCATCAAGAACAGAGTGCAGGCAGTGATGGAATCCCAGTGCCATGGTGCCAGAGGCAGGACCCAATCACCCCAGCATGGCTCTGCTGCCCAGCCTTCTTCAGTTTTTACCTGGTCTCCAAGCCTTGGTTTCTAGCCTCCATGCAAAGGCGCTCTGTAGAACTTGGCATGAGAATTATTATTATTGTTAATTTGATTATAGAACTATTATTTTGAAGTAGTTAAACATTATACTGTTTAAATTTACCAACCATTTATTTTTTTTTTCCTTTTCCTGAGGTCTGTGTTACTAATTGTTAAAACTTTTTTAAAAATGATACCCTTGCCCTATCTAGGCAGAGGTAATTCTTCTGGAGATATTTTGGAACTTGGGGGATGAGAGGTAGTCAGTATTTTCTTTCCTCACTTTCTCAAACTCTTAACATTTTCTCCAGACCAGAATACTAAAGTAACCAGTCTTCTAAACCATCATAATTTATACTAGCAGAGAAGGTCCCCTGATATCTAAAAAATTATTAAAAAAACAACCAAACAGAAAAAAAACAACAACAAAAAAACTTCTGGTTAGCTTTTGTTCATCAAAATTAGTCATATGCTTTGGAAATCATAAATTTAGAGGGTTGCTAAAATTTTATTTCAAAGTTAATCACAAGTTTCACGACTTTACTAAGTAACTACCTCAAAATACAGGGGTGGGTAGGTTTACAGTTGTCCATATGGAAAATATATAATAAAAGAATAAATAAAAATAAAAGAATAAACTTTGTTTCAGGTACTCAGAACTCTAAATTTACTTTTGCCCACCATCGTATTTCTACTTTTTAAAAAATCCAGCTACTTTGGAAGGTAGAAATCACATAGAGTGAAGTTGGTTATGTTTTATGAGTCATTTCAGCACAAGAAACTGATTTCAATTGCCTATAAAAATATTTAGTACTTATCCTGTATATCTCTAATGATTCAGCAAGCTGGACAACTTGCTATACTGCAAGTACCAATATAACTGGACAACTGTTATACTTCATACATGTAAGTAATATGTTCTTACAGAATTGTGTCTTACTTCATTATTCATATAATATTTTACAGAGCTAATTAATGAGCTGTGTGACTGAGCTTCAATTTTCTTTCCTGTAAAATGAAGGGGTTGCAATCAATGATTTCTCTTGTCCATTTGAGCTCTAACATTCCATCGTTTATGTAAACACTAACAGTTTACTGTATGTACTCTATGTCTTATTCAAAATGATGAATAAATCTATTAATTGTCCATATCGCAAACAATCTCCTAATTATTTTTTAAAAATATAAATCCTTATTTTCCACTTCTAAGTTGACTTGTTAGAATTCAAAGGTTTTTTATTATAATCCTCTGCATTATAATCATTCATTTAATTTTTTTTAATTTTGTATCTTTTTTTGGTCTGGGTTTTTTTTTTTTGTATATTTTATTGATTATTCTATTACAGTTGTTCCATTTGCCCCTCTTTACCCCCTGTGCCCTGCACCCCATCGCATCATCCACATGAACCTGTTAGTTCATGTCCATAGAGCATCCAAACAAAATATCAACAAAGATATTGTGGAACGGAACAACGCATTATATCAAATGGACTTAACTGATATGAAGAACCTTTCATCCCAAAGAAGCAAACTACACATTCTTTTCAAATGCACATGGAACATTTTCAAAGATAGACCACATGATAGGATGCAAAACAAGCCTCAAAATATTCAAGAAAATTGAAATCTTATCAAGCATTTTCTCAGGCCACCAGATTGAGTGAATATAATCATTCATTTTACTGTCACTAAATATTCAAAGATAATTCCTTCTCAAGAGCAAGTTACACAGTATTTTTAAAACAGTGGTGAGACATCAAATCACTAAACCATTACAGTGATATCGCAATTGTCTGGCAATAATAGGAAAATTGGTCATTTTGTATAGCTGAATTTTTAAGTGAATAGGGTCAGTACCTACATGGTAATCCCCTTAGCAGAAATGCCCCTACATTTAACTTACAAATATCATTAGAAAGAACATACTATCACACTCTTTTATGAAAAATTGGACAAAACTTGGAAATAAGGCAAAAAAGTAGGAAACACATTTTTCTTTTTTAAGAAAAATATTTATTCAGTTTTCAGTAGACTTTATTTTTTGATCATTTTTATGTTTACAGAAAAATTGAGCAGGAAGCACAGAGTTCTATATGCCCCTGACTCTGAGTATGCATGTACTTCCCCCATTATTAACCTCCATAACCAAAGTAGTATATTTGTTAAAATTGTTGAATCTGCAGTGATGTATCATAATCACTCAAAGTCCATGGTTTACATTAGGGTTTAGTTTGGTGTTGTGCATTCTGTGAGCCTGGGTAAATGCATAATGACATGTATCCATCATTACCAAACAGTGTATTTTTCCTGCCCCAGAAACCCTCTGTGTTTTACCTATTATCCCCTCTTCCTCCTAACCACTGGCAACTGCCAAAATGTTTATTGCATCCATAGTTTTGCATTTTCAAGAACATTATATACTTGGAATCATACAGCAAGTAGCCTTTTCAGATTATTAGAGAACCTGGACCACTATCTGACCCTCCTCAGTCCAGATTTAGTGCCTTGTTCACTGCACAGGGTTTGGTAATACTGCCCATCTGCCATAGCCAGTAGGCAATTGTCCTGTGGCTTAGGGGAAGCATATCTTTTCAATATCATTCAGGAGTGAAAGTCACTTAAACATTATCCAGGGTAATATACTGACATAGAATCACTATTTACTGATTTATTGATTAAAGCCCTTACACTAACTGAAGTTGTATGTTAAGTTGTAGACTTTTGTCCAGAAAAGAAGCAAATAATTTCTACCCTGTAGAATGGATATTTCAAAGATTATAGTTTATTACATTGTAAGTCATCTGTTTTGTATCTAAGCCAGAAATATTCTTGTTTTAATTAAATTGCACACACACACAGCTTGCTTCTCAAAAGCTCTTTGAACTGGTTTTAATATTTCCTGATTCCTTCATTAATTAATGAGCTGAATAAAATCTACGACACATGTTTATTTTATATTTGAGAGTCATCATATTGCCTTTTCAAAAATAGACTTTGACAATTTATTCACTGCAAATGTCTTTCACATATAACATGCTTTAGTCACAGGTATGTAAGCCAAGCAGGACCAAGAAATAAATAAAATGCCAATCCCAGCCATAGAAACTCTCACAACCTAATCAAACATCTAAGTACAGAGCTCTGACAAAAAGTTGATCAAATTGTCAAGAGATTCTGATGGAATCTTATCCTGACTGAATACTTAAAAAAAAAAAAAAACAAGAAGGAAGGGAGGAAGGGAGGAAGGAAGAAAGGTAGGAAGGGAGGGACAGGGAGGGAGGGAAGGAGGGGGAGGGAGGGGATAAGGGAGGAAGGAAAGGAGGGAAGGAGAATGAATTTAATGAACTCCAGCATATAGGATAGAGTTAGAGGGAGGGTTAATTTCTTCATTCAGTACATGGTATAAAATTACCATTGAGGAAACATACTCACCCACATAGTATACATTTTGTGTATATAATCCTGCATGGTACTAGGGATGTATGGATGTTTAATGTAAATAGTAATGTAAGGCAAGTAATCTCAAAGAGAAACTATTTTCATATACCTAATCTCTGAAATGTTTAGTTGCTGGGAAAATATGAGTAAACCTCTGGCTTTTTCTGCTCTTAGTTGCCATTTTTTTCTATAGATTATCTATTAACTCTTCTCTATAGGCTTTTAACACTTCATTATGCATTGTTTACCTATGAATAATTCTGCAGATCAAAGACATCATAATTACATGGCCAACTGACATTATATTTCACTTTTTATATTAATTTTCATGAATATATTAAAATTACATATGTTCTCCATTGGCTTTGGCCAATAGACAGTTACTACTTCAGTCTTACCTGGATCATGCACTCATCTTACAAAACAGAAGGGAAAGGCTCACAAACTCTACAGATTTCTTAAGCTATTGTTGGTAATTTATGTTGTGCCTGTGTGGTGAATGACATAGGAGGGAGGATATTTGCTTTTCTTAAGTATGTTTATTTGAATTTAAGTTAAATGTGTTAATGTACTATAGAACTCCACTGTTATAATGAGACTAGCGAAAGTATATAACTAAAAGAAATAGCATAAGTAATATTAAGTGGCTTGGATGTATAAAGTACATTTTTATAACTAGAAAAATCCTGGATTTTTTGTAACCATTTTTCTTTTTTCCCCAGCTTTCTTGACATACAAATGATATTTAACATTGTGCAAGTTTAAGGTGGATAACACTTTGATTTGATATACTTATATATGACAAAATGATTTATCATCAGATTATGGTTAACACTTCCATCACCTCACATAATTACCATTTCATTTTTATGATTAGAACATTTAAGATCTACCCTGTTAGCAACTTTTAAGTATTTAATGAAGTTTTATTGACTATAATCAGCATGCTATACATTACATCCCAGAGCTTGTTCATCTTAAACTGGAAATATGTACCTTTAACCAACATCTTCCCATTTCTTTCACCCCCAAGGCTGTAGCTCCACCATTCTAGTCTCTCTTTCAATGAGTTCAGTTTTTTTTACATTCCACATATAAGTGATACCACATTATTCACCTTTTTCTGTCTGATATATTTCACTCAGCATAATAATAACGTTCTCAAGTTTCATCATCCATGTTGTCAAAAAAGGCAGAATTTCCTTCTTTTTCTCAGCTGAATAATATATGTATATAAAAAACTGTGTGCGTGTGTATGTATGTGGTATGTATATATATATATATTCATATATATATATATATTCATTCATACACAGATGGTCACTTAAGTCGTTTACACATCTTGGCTGTTGTGAATAATGTTGTAATGAACTTGGGTGGGAGTACAGGTATTTCTTGGAGATGGGGATTTCATTTCCTATGACTATATATCCAGAATTGGGATTACTGGATCATACAGTAGTTTTACTTTTAATTTTTAAAGGAAACTCCATAGTTTTTACATATGGCTGTACCAATTCATATTCCTGCTAACAGTGTTCAAGGGTTTCTTTTTCTCCACAGCCTTACCAACATTTGTTATTGCCTGTCCTTTTCATGATAGTTATTAGAACAGTCGTGAGGTGATCTCTTATTGTGGTTTTGATTTGCATTTCCCTTATGATTAGTGATGCTGGGCATCTTTTCACACACCTGTTGGCTATTTGCATATCTTCTTTGGAAAAACGTTTTTTTCATTCTTCTGCCCATTTAAAAAAATTTGGATTATTTGAGTTCTTTTTGTTTCTTTTTATTGTTTGGTTTGTTTTGTTTTGCCATTGAGTTATATGATTCCTTTATATATTTTGGACATTACTTAGCATATACATAATTTGGAGACATTTTTTCCATTCTGTAGGTTGCCTTTCAATTTTGTTATTTCTTTTAATGTATATTTCATTTTGTTATTTATTCTTGGTTTGATGTAGTACTACCTATTCACTTTTCTTTTAATTTGTGTTATTATTATAAAGCATTATATATGGTTTAATAAAAATTTAACCTATTAATAGATAAAATAAAGAAGCGACACTATTGAACATCAAACATGAAAATTATAATAAATATAACAAGAAATTTATTTTATAAAGGCACTCACTAGATATATGATTTCTACTTGCTTATTTGAAAATTAAATATGTCATATCAAGATAACTCCATATTTTAATAAAACTTATTAAAAGGTCTTAATAAGTTATTGCAACTGCCACTTGCAAAAATATGAATGGACCTTGAGACTATTATGCTAAGTAAAATAAGTCAGTCAGAAAAATAGCTAAGAATTATATGATTTCATCATATGTGGTATATAAAACTGAAACTCAGGGACACAGATAGACAACAGTATGGTTGTTACCAGAGGGAAGGGGATTAGTAAAGGGTAAAAAGTGGTCAAATACATGGTGAAAAGATGATTTGACTTTGGGTGGGCATACAATGTAATATACAGATCATGTATCATAGTAATGTACATTTGAAACCTATGTGACCGTATTAATGAATGTCACCTCAATAAATTTGATTAAAAAATAAAAGGTCTTAATAAAATGGCATGTGCCTTTAATTTGGATTTAAATTAGTAAGTTAAAACTTATCCAAACCCAATATATTATGTGTGAAACAGTTCTTATGGCTTAAAACCATTCTTAAGTAGTTATTTAGAAACAAACAGAATATTAACAAAGATTATAAATATAAGACAGAGGTAAATGTAATACCTTAAGCTATAAATGGTCTAAAAGAAAGCAAAGAAAAACAAATCTGTGTGACCATGGGTTACAAAGAGGTTTCTTTGATATGGATCCAAAAGCATACTCCATTAAAAAAAAGAAGATAAACATTGAGAAATTGGGTATCATCAAAATTAAAACATTTTGCTTTTTGAAAGATACTAGTATGAAAATTAAAGACAAAACACAGACTTGAAGAAATAAATCATTTGCAAACATATCTAATAAAAGAATTGTATCTGGAATATATAAAGAATTCTTAAAACTCATTAATCAGACTAACAGCTAATTTAAAAAAAGAAGACAAAACACAAATAAATACTTCACCTACATGGCAAGGAGCACATGATATAATGTTTAAAATCATTAGTCCTTACAACAAATATATTATATTTTTTGTACATTATTATTATATCATATTGTACACTTAAATGGGAAAATTTAATAATGTATAAATTATAACTCAATAAAGCCATTTAAAAAATATAAGCCAGATCATCTTTTTTAAGCACTCTCTTCTTCTATTGAAATATTTTCTACTGGCCTTTTTGAAAAATTTCACCAATATCTTCCATAGCTGTGTCTAATTCATGGTTTAATCTATCTACCTTAATTCATTCTTTAATCTATCTACCTGATTTCTTAAATTCAGGTATTATACTTTTCAGATCTAAAATTTTCATTAAATTTGTTTTCAGAAACACTAGTTCTCTATTGAAACTCTCCATCTTGTCATAAATATTTGGAAACATATTAATCACAGTTTACTGTCCTTTTCTGATAACTCTAATAATATGGTTATCAAGGGACCTGTTTATCAGGTTTGGTTTGTTTGTTTGATTTGGTTTTTAATTTTCTTCTTGGAAACAAATAGAGGACAGGAATATTACTTTGTTCAATCATGAATTGCACTAATTGAAGCATATGACCTATTTTTTGCTTGATCATATTTCTAGGATTTAACACTTCAGGGATCTCATTAAGCATCTGGGATATTTACCAAGATTGTTCTTTACAAATAGACTCTGAGTTCCACTTTTGGGGGGCGGGTGTTGTCTCTCCAGCACCACTAGATTGCCATGTCTTCACTTACCTTCTCACCCTCTTAGGCAGTGGTTTCTTTGTTTTTATTTTCTGTAATGTGGTGGAATTTATGAAACACACTTTAAGAGAAAAGTTGTCAAAAGCTAACTTCTCTGCTGGTTCCTATTCTCAATAATCTTAGTCATTGGAATCCTGACTGCCTTGGTCACCATATATTCTATTTTTATCTCCCTGACCCCATGAGATTGTCAAAAGTTCTAAGCCATGACTTTCTGTCTGATATTTTAGCTGGTGACGGTGTTCATGAATAGATGAGGGGGTAAGTCGAAGAGTATCTGGCTCCTTTCAAGATATTTCTGCTTTTCCCCATAATGTGGCCTCCTTGAAGTCCCAGCTGCCATATGCATCTTCTGCCTGCTCTTGGAGTTGACTTTAAAATTTTTATCCAGTTGTTTACTTTTTAAATTTTACCCAGATTTCAAAGTTCTTAGCTGGAGAGATGGTCTGATACAAGACAGTATGATACAATCTATTATTTTATAACAAAAAGCAAAATGAGAACATCACTCAATAATTTATTGGTGATTGCAGTGGCCCTCAAAAAAAAATGTGTTTACCTAGAACCCCAGAACATGGCCTTATTTGGAATAAAGGTCTTTTTAGATGTAATTAAAACAGGGATCTTGAAAAGAGATCATTCTGGTTTAGGTAGGACACTAAATCCAATGACTAGTGTCCTTATAAGAGGAGAAGTCCCTCTTCTCTTGGAGAAGAGGAGGCAGAGGTTGGAGTAATGCATCCCATGTCAAGGCAGTCCTGGAGCTACCAAATGCTGGAAGAGAAAAGGTAGAATTCTCCCTTAGAGAACATCCCAGTCAATGCCTTAATTTCAGACTTCTAGTCTCCACAGCTGGGAGAGAATACATATCTCTTGTGTTAAAGTCATTTAAGTTTATGGTAATTTGTTATGGCAGTCCTAAGAAATGAATACAGTGATAATGTATGTTTTTTAATTTCTAATTACCAGTAATTAAATGTTAACAGTACAGTGTGTGTCATTTTTGTGCTACAAAATGACAAGGGCACTAAGTAGATTTATTAGTTTATATATGATTAACAAGATCATGTTGTGTCAAAAATATTGGAAATCCAGATTTAATTTAGTTTTCTCACTTTACAAATAAGGAATCCATGGCCCTCAAAAATGAAAGATTTTTATATAATAATCTTTCACTTCTCATACATTTTTTCCTTTTTTAAATTAAATTTTTCAGGGTGACATGTGTTAATCAGATCATATAGGTTTCAAGTATACATTTCTATGATACATCATCATCCCTACATTTTGATACCAGACCCTGCCTGGTCTATTTTGTGATTGCTGATATAGCAATGCATCCCATGAGCATTTGAAGTCTTTGTCTTTTCTCTAAAAGCCAGATCCAGGCAGTTTCCTAGTGAAAATTCCCAGCTTTCACTGTATTGATAAGGAGTCCGGGCACAGGTCATCTGGGCAATACTGTTCTGTACTATACTTGAAAAGTGGAGATTTCCTTTTGATAACTCTTTGGCATTGTAGGAAGTTAAGTCACCACCATTTAATTTCTTCCCAGCCTTTTTGTTTTGTTAGCATATCTACTGACATCAGCTTAGTCTATTTATATTTCTAATCAATTATCTAGACATACCCAACTTTTAGCTGCTTTACAACTCTGGGTTTGTCCCTTGAACCACCATAACTCCTCTAGTGGATTGACCTATGTGCACTCTTTAATGCGGGCACCCGCCTTTCATCGCTCTTGTCTCAGCCTCTCTAATATCCTCCCTCTCAAAACTATAGTTTTGAAGTTCCTTTTTTCATGCTCCGGTAGTTTCTTTAAAGTTCTACTGAAAGTACTGATCTTTTTTACTGTGATCTTCTTTTGTGTGAATGCCTAATAGCAACAGATCATGCACTATTCACCTTTGAGACTTTTAATGGTGGGCAATAAATATATATGGCACTAAACTGAACAGAAAAGGAGAAGCAGTCAAAGTGCCACTGTTTGAGTAGTTTGCAATACTGCCATGATTACATGTGACAGTAGCTAACCACGCAACACCAGGCACTTTATTCACACATGTTAGTTCAACGAGGGACTACCATAGATTTATTTGGTGCACAAACCATGTATTTACACAGGGAAGTCTTGGCAGTTTTTCCGTCTCAAACTGTCAACTACGATATGTTGAGAAGATTATGCTTTCTGCTTTCCCTAGTTTGAAACCCATCTTCAAGTTGCCTAAAAAAAAATGCTTTGTAATAGCAACCACCTACTGAGAAATGACATTGTACTGGGCCCTTCACACATCTTGTTTTATTTACTCTTTGGAATCATCTGCTTCTCCTACGAATAAGGGTACTGAATTTGAAAATGATTAACAGATCCAGAATTTATGGCCATGAATTTCTGACACAAAATCTATCTAATTTTCTGCTACATCATGCTGTGATTGCTCATAATTTTCATGGAATATATTTGATATATTTGGTTTTACTGAAGTTAAACCATCTAGTTTATATATTATGGAATAAGATGTGATAAGAATGTATTATTCAGGAGTACATATTTTCCTAAGCATCCTTTAGTAATATATTAAAAATTACCTGCAGCACAATTGACTTGGCTAATAATTTTTTGTTAATGGGCAATGTGGTAAACATCAATATAATTAATGGAAAGAAAAACAATATTTTTTTAGCTTCTTCCTAAAATATTTAGATCCAAGGCTCAAACTAGAGTACAAAAACTTTGCTTTGCTTTTCTCTAGAGTAAATCTAAATCAAAGAAATAGATCACATTTTATTTGTCTTTCATCTTCTTTTGCACCGGACACATCCCATTTAGAATGCATTTTCATTATATGTCCTGTCACTACCCTTACTTTTGAAGCAATGTTTCGATTTTTATTTTTACTCTAGCCTTGCAGTGTGATTTTTTCTTTCTTTGCTGTTGTTTATTTTCCAATAGACTGATCAGTTGTCAAGTATTTGCTCCCTGGCTTCTATTTGGTTTGTGGATAAAGGAGATGTGTGTTGGCAATTCTTTGGAACATTCTTGGTTCTCTGTTGCAAAGCAAATTTTAATCCTTGGATGTTTCTTTAGTTACTGAAGTATAACTTTCTGACTTGAGGGAAAAAGGCCTAGGAAGGCTTATCCAAAAGACACAAGATTTCTCAAACATCAAAGAACTCTTAGAAAGCAATGTGTTGATGAATAAAATTCAGTGAATCATAAAGTTTGTTTGAATCTTATTTGAAATGAATATAGATTTTAAAAAGGGCAAAGTGACTGAAAAATGTGTTTTTGATAGCTTCACATGAAAATTCATTAGAAATATGTAGCACATTTAATTAATTCAAGTTCTCAAATAAATTCTTACTACCCAAATTACCCATATTCATTTGTTGCTTCGGGTATTTTGCTATTGACTCACAAGCTAGAAAAATTTAGCTGTTGCATTT
Source organism: Mormoops blainvillei (assembly GCA_004026545.1). NCBI lineage: Eukaryota > Metazoa > Chordata > Mammalia > Chiroptera > Mormoopidae > Mormoops > Mormoops blainvillei. The sequence continues at coordinate 68,345 of PVJD01002745.1, read as the reverse complement.
GTAAGCACAACCTTTGAACTCGTGGACTTTTAAAATTATTTTGAAAAAAAATTAAAGGAATTGATTTGAAAAAATCAAACCAGTCATTTATCAGCACCACTATACAATTCCTAAAGAACTTTTTAATCTTTCTTTGTGTAGTACCTGATCTAAATAATTTTGTTTTTAAGAAGTTTTTGCACAGCAACTGGATTGTTTGTTCATTTGGACCAGGTTATCTGTTATGCATTTGTGAAGAGATTGTTTTCTTTCAGGCTCTTTCCTGGAATAGCCAAGCCCAGTTTCTAGCTCTGTTGTCCACAACCATGTATTTTTATAATGATAAAAATGACTTTGTGTTTTCAGTGGTGCAGAAATTATCCAGGTTTCAGTTCTTCTTCCCAAGCAGTATGGAGGAGCTGTTAAAAATTCTTCGGCAAGGCTGAAAAGTAGAGATGCTTGCACTGTTTTAACTTACCTCTTTAGTGTTCCATGATCTTATTCTTTTGTGCTGATATTATAAAAGAAGTCAATAAATTCTACAATAAAGCCTTGCATATTATGCTAAGTGAAATAAGCCAGTCAGTGAAAAACAAATACCATATTATCTCACCTATAACGTAAATCTAATGAACAAAATAGCCTAAAGAGCAAAATAGAACCAGAGACATGGAAACATGGACCAGACTGACAGCGACCAGAAGGAGGGGGACAATGGTGCAAAGAAGGGGAATTAACTAGTCAAAGAATATGTATGAATGACCTGTGGACACAGACAGCAGTGTGGGGATTGACTGTGAGTGGGGAGCATAGGCTGGGCACAGGAGGGCAAAGGATGAAAATCTGGGACAACTGTAATAGAATAACAATAAAAAAATTTTAAAAATTCTACAGTATAGGCTTCCTATAAATGACTTTCTCTACTCTTAAAAAAAATGTATTTCTTGGTATCATTTACAACTTTTATTTTCCTTGTCAATGTCTCATCATTTTAAAGGTATTTATGGATTACACATTTAAAGATTTTCTCTTAGAACAGTGTTCTTAATTTCTTTATTTTTAAATTAGAAAATGGATATAAGCATTGTCTGTGTAATTTCTCATTCTCGTGACTCTTCAATTCCATCTGTTATCTGCAAATGAAAGACTTTCTGCTAGTTTCTTCATTTATTAGCTGAATTCTTCAAAAACCAAAACCGTTCAAAAGGTTTAAATTGTTCATATTCTGTGATTTCTTTTGCATTCTCATATTTCTATTATTTATCTTATGTTGTATGCTTGACTATTTTCTAAAAGTATGTAACAAAGCTATTTCTTTTATTTAAGTTTAATCTTAAACAACATAAAATAAACATGCTGACAAAACAACATGTTTTTAGTGCAACTTCAAATTTTGAACATTACTAGAGAGTTGATTTAAGAAAAAGGGGTTTAAAATTGAACAAAAATGTTAGTCACATATAATCAAAGTAGGGCATGTAATAAAGTTTTTATGAACTCAATGTTTCCACTATTTGAATTCTTGCTCAACTTCAACTTAACATTAGCTAGAGCCTGAATTGACATTTTTATAAATATGCTTATTGCAGTTATTTTGAGATTATGTATAAATGTCTTCTCTGTATTCAACTTTGTCAAATACAAGGAAAGATTTTGTTAATTAACTGGGCTTATAAAGTATTACTCATACCCATTTATTTCTTATAATTGCTGATCATTAAAGGTACCTAAATTAGTCGCAAAAAATAGTAATTTTCTATTTATATTTCCCATACTTAATGTTAAATTTATAAGCTTGAATTGAGATGAATGTCAGGTTTCAGTGAAGACAAATTTTGGCCCAGATAAAGTAAAAGAAATAATAAGAGAAAAGTGGATATAAACTTTTTATAAAAGCAAGCATAAAATACATTTAAGTTGTGTAAAAGCTGGTGTTATGAGAACTATACAATCATGAAGTTTAGAAAGAAAATTAATGATCATAAATTCAATCCCTTTATTTAACCAGTAATAAAAATTATGCTCTCAGTTTTAACAACTGCCCAGTATAACAAAACTAGCAACTGGTTAAATTTGGCTAAAACTCAGGTCTCTAGCTCCTGGTTGCTATTGTTATGATTTTGCTATTTCCTTTATGTGTTCTAGAAATTATATCTAGATGATAAGACATTTAGCTGAACAGAGAGTGTACATCTCTACCTATTCTTATATTAAAATTTCTTTTATTAATGACCTCCAGTTAAGTTCCAAAGCAATACCGCTTAGAAAGTTTTTCAAGCTTAAAAAACCTTGCATATCATACTATATTGACATGATAGTGGTTTCATATGTTAGATAAGTTAAGTTTGATTATCAGTACATCATATATACTTGGAAACACCTCAAGTACCTTAAGACATTAACTTCTCAATGACACTGGACCACGTTTCACACTGGGACTAAATTTGGATGTGATTTTTACACTGAACCAAACAGAATCAGACAGTTCCATAATTCTAGTGTAAAGTAGGGTCCCTAGATGACTCTAGTAGGTTAACACACTACTCTCATCATCTGTGCAAGATGTGTGACACATCTGAGCTCTAACTGTTGAATAGATATTAGTTCATAACAAAAATAAATAGTTGCCTTAAAATTGTGAGCATGTAATAGAGGATTTCATTGTGTCTTTTAATTCTTGGATTACCTTACAATCTTCCATGTCACAGAATCATTCAGGCCACCAAATATAGTAGTATATGTCACAGAGTATAACAAATGTATCAGGTACATTTGAAAGCATTTTGCATTATTTTCTTGCCTGTGAAAAATTGAAACTTTTAACTCTCGATAAACTTCCAGATTAAAGGTTGGTTGTTTGAGGTTTTCACTGAAGCATGACATAGATACAGAAAAGTGTACATACTATAAATGGACTCCTCAGTGGATTTTCTAAAACTATGCAACTGTGTAACAAGTGCCTAGATCAAGAACCACTAACCAAAAGTTCACCTTGTGCACCATGCAGTCACTAACACCCCCAAACCCTAAATGGGAATTAGTTTCTCAGCCCCTAACACCATAGATTAGTTTTGCATCCTTTGCATTTGATGTAAGTTATGTTATGCATTATTTTATTATTATATTTCTAGGTTATTTTGTTTGACATTATGTTTGTAAGATTCATCCATGTCTTTGCACATTAAAAATAGCTCATTAATTCTCAGTACTGTATAGTAAGTATTCTGCTGAATGACTGCCTCACTATTTATTTGTCCTAGATTTTGCTAATGGAATTTCTAGTTTTAGGCTATTACTGTCAGTGCTATTGTGAATGTGTTTTCTCTATATAAATATTCAGTTAACTCAGTACCTTTTATTGAAAAGACCATACCATTTCTTTTGTGGTTGCATATAAATTTTTGAAATATCTGTTCTAGTTCCGTGAAATATGTAATTGGTACCTTGATAGGAATTGCATTGAATCTATAGATTTCTTTGGGTGGTATGGACATTTTAATGATGTTAATTCTTCCTATGCATGAACACAGTATATGCTTCCACTTATTTGTATTATCTTCAATTTTTTTCTTCTGTGTCTTATAATTTTCTGAGTACAGGTCTTTTGCATTCTTAGTTAAATTTATTCCTAGAAATCTTATTCTTTTTGAAGCAATTGTGAATATGATTGTTTTATTAATTTCCTTTCTGATAGTTCATTATTGTCATATAAAAATGCAACTGATTTCTGAGAACCCTGGCTGGTGCAGCTCAGTGGATTGAGTGCCAACCTATGAAACAAGGTGTTGCTGGTTCGATTCCCAGTCACATTATATGCAGGTCCCCAGTTGGGGGGGCACAAGAGGCAATCACACATTGATGTTTCCCTCTCTTTTTCCCTTCATGCCCTCTAAAAATGGAAAAATACAATCTTTTTTAAAATGCAACTGATTTCTGGGTATTAATTTGGTATCCTGATATTTTACTGAATTCATTTATCATTCTAGTAGTTTCTTGGTGGAATCTTTAGGGCTATGTACAGTATCAGTTATCTGCAAATAATGACTGTTTTACTTCTTCCTTTCCAATTTGGATGACTTTTATTTCTTCTTTTCTCAATTCTATGGCTAGGACTTCCAGTACTATGTTGAATCAGACAGATGAAAGTGGATGTCCCTCTATTGTTCGGATGTTAGGGTGAATAATTATAATTATTGTTCTTTGAGTATGATGTAGGCTGTAGATTTGTCAAATATGGCCTTTATTATGTTTATATATGTTCCTTCAATTCCCTCTCTGCTGAGAGATTTTGTCATAAATGGGCTCTGGATTTTATAAAATGCTTTTTCTGCATCTATTGATAGGATTATGTGGTTTTTGTCCTTCATTTTAATTCTGTGGTGTATCACGTTTATTGATTTGTGAATATTTTACAAACCTTGTCCCCAGAATAAATCCCACTTGATCATGTTTTATAATCTTTTTGATGTATTGCTGTATTTGGTTTGCTAATATTTTGTTGAGGATTTTAGAAAGTATATTCATCAGGGATATTGGCATATAATTTTCTCTTTTTGTAGTTTCTTTCTTTTTTTTATTGTTGTTCAAGTACATTTTTTGGTTTTGGAATTAGGACCAAACTTGGAATGCTTGCCTCATAAAATGAGCTTGGGAGCCTTCCCTCCTCTTGAATTTTTGGGAATAGTTTGAGGTAAGGTGATAGTTTTTCTTGGTATGTTTGGTAAACTTCACCTCTCAAGTCATCTGGTCCAGGGCTTTAGTTTGTTGGAAGTTAATTTTGATTACTGCTTCAATTTCACTAGGTACAATCTGTCTATTCAGATTGTTTGATTCTTTCTTAGTTGTGGAACATTGCAAGTTTCTAGAAATTTGTCCATGTCATCCAGATTGTCCAATTTGTTACCATATAGTTGTTCATAATATTTTCTCACAATCCTTTGTATTTCTTTGGCGTCAGTTGTTACTTCTCTTTTATTTCTGATTTTAGTTGTTTGAGTCCTTTCTCTTTTTTTCTTGATGAGTCTGATTAAAAGTTTGCCAATCTTGTTTATCTTTTCAAATGACCAGCTCTTGGAATAATTGTTCTTTTTTTATTGTTTATTTAGAATCGATTTCACTTATTTCTGGTCTGATCGTTACTGTTTACTTCCTTCTACTCACTTTGGGCTTTGTTTGTTTTTATTTTTCAAGTTCTTTTTTGTGTAAAGTTAGATTATTTATTTGAGCTTTTTCTTGTTTCTTGAGATAGACCTGTAATATTATGAATTTCCCTTTTAGGACTGCTTTCTCAGTGTTCCACAGGTTTGGGGTAGTTGTGTTCGCCTTTTCATTTGTTTCAAGGTATATTTTGATGTTTTCCTTGATCTCGTCATTTGCCCATTCGTTGTTTAAGAACATGTTATTTAGCCTCCATATCTTTGTGTATTTTACATTTCTCTTCTTGTGACTGATTTTTAGTTTCATTGCATTATGATCGGAGAAGATACTTGATATCAATTAAATCTTCTTAAATTTATTGAGACTTGCTTTGTGTCCTAATATGTGGTGTATTCTAGAAAACATTCCAAGTGCACTTGATATGAATATATGTTCTGCTGCTTTGGTCCGAAATGCTCTGAAGATATCAATTATATCCATTTGATCTAGTGTGTCATATAAATCTGACATTTCCTTGTTGATTTTTTGTCTGGAAGATCTATCTATTGAAGTCAATGAAGTGTTAAAGTCCTCTACTTTACTATGAATGTATTTCTGTCAAAATACCTTGAATAGCAACAGTGATTTGAGAAATAAGAACAAAGTTGGAGGAATCATTGTATCTAATATCAAACTATACTATAATACCATAGTAATAAAAATAGCATGGTACTAGCATAAAAACAGACAAATAGATCAATGGAACATACAGATAATTCAGAAATAAACCCACAACTTTATAGTCAATTAAGAGTTGACAAAGAAGGAAAAACCATATAATAAGCTAAAGATAGTTTATTCAATAATTAGTGTTGTGAAAATTGGACAGATATGTGCAAAAAATTGGAATTAGACCACCTTCTTACATTGCTCACAAGAATAAATTCCAAATGGATAAAAGACTTAAATGTTAGACCCAAAACCATACAAATCCTAGAAGGAAACATAGGCAGGACAATATCTGACATTGCCTACGGCAATATTTTTCTAATATATTTCCTCTAGCAAGGGAGAAACAAAATAAAAAATAAATAAGCAGGATTGCAACAAACTAAAAAGTTTTTGCACAGCAGAGGAAATCATCAAGAAAAATGAAAAGACAACCCATTGAATGAGAGAACATATTAGATGATATATCTGATAAGGGGTTAATATCCAAAATTTACAAAGAACTTTTAGAACGCAACACCAAAAATCAAACAAGCCATTTAAAAAATATGGGTAAAAGACCTGAATAAACACTTCTCCAAAAAGAACATACAGATGGCCATTAGACACATGAAAAGCTGCTCAACATCAATAATCCTGAGAGATGCAAATTAAAACCACAATGAGATATCACTTCACACCTGTCAGATGGCCATTATCAATAAATCAACAAACAACTACTGCTGGTGAGGTTGAGAAAGGGGAGCTCTTCTGCAGTGTTGGTGGAAATGAAGACTGGTGCAGCCATGGAAAACACTGTGAAGTTACCTCAAAAAATTAAAAATAGTATTGCTTTATGACCCAGTGATTCCATTTCTCATAATTTATCCAAAGAAACACAAAACACTAATTCAAAAGAATATATGCATCCCTATGTTCATTGAGCATTTTTCAAAATAGTCAATATTCAGAAGCAGCCTAAGTATTCATCAGTAGATGAGTGGATAAAAAATGTGATACATTTATACAATGGAACACTATTTGGCCATAAAAAAGAAAACTTTACCCTTTGTGACAGTATGAATAAACCTGGAGAACATTATGTCAAACGAAATAAGTCAATCAGAGAGAGACAAATACTATATGATTTTATTCATATGTGGAATCTAATGAAGAAACTGAACAAGCAAAATAGAAACACTCATAGATAGAGAGCAGGCTGACAGCTCTGGCTGGGGGAGTGGAGGGATCGAACAGAATAGAGGAAGAACTCATGGACACAGACAACAGTTTGGTGATTGTGGGGGGAACAGAGAAGTGGGTAGAGGCAGAAGAAGGTATAAAGGAGATAAATGGTAATGAAAAATACAATAAAAAATAAACTATAAAAAAGAAAATCCCATTTTATTACATTTCCATGAAGCATTTTAAGCAAACTCATTTCAGGTTTGAGTAGCTCAAGGCAGATTTTTACTAAAGAGTTTTTTAGAGAAAGGATTCAATTTTGATTATATGTTATAGTGATACTCTACTCAGGAGGATTATTGAAAGAATTGGAAGAATCTAGGTGTCTAAAAAATTAGAACTTTTTGCTGTGTGTTCGGTTTGCATATAATGTGATAAGTTGAAGTTTTATAATATTCTTATGTCTAGACATTTAGATTTCTTTAAGAAAATTTAATGTATCATGTAATTACCAATATTTTCCAATCATTGGTCCTTTCCAAATAAGTATGTTGCAGACAATGGATAAGAATTATTTTCTCAAAATTATATTCTTTGATAATGATCTGACAATATTTGTTACCTATGTGCATTATGAAAATTAATATATATCAACTAAAATTTTCTTCTCTTTTTAATATCACTATAGAGGAAATAGCATGGACTTTAGATTTAAAATTTGGAAGAGATAAAATATTTTCAGATGCCCAGTTTTCTACTCTGTAAAAATGAAAACAATAATGATGCCTACCCTACAACATTACTGTGATAATCATATGACATAATCTTTGTAATACATCTCACCAAATAAGAGTTACTTACTAAGGAAATAATCTTTTTGAAAGACAGAGGATGTGGAGAAATGCATATTTCTAGAGCTTGATAGTCAAATTGATCAAATCCAAAACTAGCTATGAATTTTAAATTTATTGTAGTTTTGGTTACTTGCTCATAATGTACATTATTCTTGCCCTTCCAAAATATCTTTTAAAATGCTGAAAATGACACAACTTTAAATACTGACTAAAATTATTGAATTACCAGAGTCATTGGAATTTGACTAAGAAAAGCAATAAAAATTTTATTCATGTTTATATTATGAAAAAAAGTTAGAAAAGTACATCTCTACCCTCTCCTCCTCTTCCTAAGACTCAGAAATCAAGAGTTCATACCAATCAAAAAACTAGACACCTATCCCTCAACTGTTTGGTTATTTAGTTGTATTGTGTGTATTGAGGTGCATCACATTGTGTCACATCACATTCTGCTGTGTCACATCACATCCCATCCTACATGGTATCCTATGATAGTGTATTATTTTGTATGAAGTAGCCAGAATAAAAATCTTGCCTCCACATGTCTTCATACACCATTTATTTTTGGACTTACAGAACTCAGCAGAACAAGCAATGGGAAGACAGGGTGGAGACAGATAAAATGATTTAACAGGCTGCATTTTGGGAAGTACGGTACCATAAGCAAAATTCCGGAGTGAGACACTTGTCATTAGTATTAAGTAATTTGTTGTTTTCTTCATTAAATTACATCACTGTCACTGAACTAAGCAGTAAGTTTCCAAATCAGCCTATGAGAAACATACTAGAATTTTTTTTTCTAGGAAACAAATGTTGGAATAACAGCTGTAAATTGAAGTCCCTCTTCCAAATGTAAATTAAAAAATGTCGATAATTAAATAAATGGCTATTGAGCAAGATATGACAATCTAAAATCTCATTGTTGGAGATAAGTAGATGTATCATTTTTAAAGTAAGGGTAGCTGGAAAAAATATACACAGTGGTACTTTGGTACTCATCATTAATTCATTCCAATGAGTGGTGAGCAAGCAATGGTGGATGAAGCATTTTCTCATGTGGTGTGATATCATGACGCATACAAGTTCTAGCAAATGTGATGAGTGGCAAGCAAGTGCCACGTGCTGAAATGTTTTTCCTCATCTAAATACAATGAGTAGCAGGTTTGACGAGTTCTGAAGCCAATGAGTATTGAGGTACCATATAATTCACGCCTTAGCATAAGCAAAATAAAACCATCTTTCATATTTAGAAGAGATAAAATGAATCTCAAAATTATAATGAAATATAGGCATAGGAAGTCTATGATACTATTTGAATGTAATCAACATGATGCAATTAAATATGGCCATAAGGAAAAAAAGAACAGGAAATCACAAGAACAGAGTAGGATAATACTAAATACTACTAAGCTGAGAAGGAAAAGTAGAATAATATATGACTACTACTAAAATGAGATGGGAAACAGGATAACATACAAAAACAATTTTTCAAAGGCAGAATTAAATTATCCATTGGAGGTAATTAAAGAACATAAATATTTATGAATTAAATTGAAACAAGACACATCTAATACATTTGCAAAGTATTCTTAGAATGACGAGGAAAAGCGTAAAAGAGTTTCAAATAATCAGAATAACATTGATAGATACAGAAGACAGAGAAGGTTCATATGGTGTATTAGATATTAGTAAATTAATAGTAACTTTGTTAGATGTGATAATCACATAGTTACATCAGAAAATGACATTATTCTCATAAAATATCTCAAAGTATTTACAGGCAAAATACTATAATCCAACCGTTTAAGCTTATGTATGCATACACAAGTGTGTGTGCACATACACATGCACATCTCTCTATTGGTCTATCTATTGATTAATATATCTATTGAATGATGTATGCAATCCATCTCTCTCCACCTATATAGATAGAAATATGTATATATATACATATATATACACACACACATATGTATACACACACATATATGTATACACAGAGAGAGAGAGGGTTGTCTTATTGTAGGGCTATTACTTTAAGTGTTTGTTACATTGGTAAATATTACTGATCTTTTAAAATGTCTGTTTTCCAAATTAACAGAAAATTAAAAGTAAAGAAAACACAACCAAAAACAGAGCAAAGAATGGATAGAAAATGGATGCATTAAAGAAAATAGAGGTACAAGTCAAGGTTACTGAATTAGGGGAAGCCATAATGATGAATGTGTCCTAGTGGAGAGGAGGAAGAGGTGTAACATGACAGTCCATGTTACATAGTAGCATCTTCAGATCCACGGAAGACTAATATGTAGCTCAGTGTGGAGGAAGTAAAATGGAAGAACATCACTGTCTGAACTGAAAGTGGAAACTGACTTTCCAAGACACACTACATAAACTCTACTTCTTTGGTTCTTCTTATCTATATATTTCTCTATCCCTTTGAAATGTAATTTCATCAGAGTCCAGAAGCTCTATCTTCTTTTATGTATACCAACTTAATAAAAGTTATTTCTTTTAGTTAGTCATTTATCTTCCAGTTCTCAGACCAGATTTCATTCTTCCCATGCCCTGAATATCTGCAAAGAGCAAGCGTCAACTTCAAAGGGAGGAGTCTCTAAGTGAAGGAGAAGCAGTTCACTGAAACTGAGCGTGTTGGCTGCTAGTGATCATTTTAAGCAAAACTGCTTCCCAGTTTTCTCTGTTTATATGTCTTTTAAAAAATTGGATCTTAAATCTCAATAAAAGCAACACAAAACCACCACTAAGTAAGACAAAAACACTCATATATGAATTTTTAGATTGCTTAAAAGATAACAGTCAACCATCTGTAAATATCTGATACATTCCCTGGTCAAAATTACTCTATATGCATACCAAATTTTAACTCTCTGAATGAAATTTAACCCTTAAATTATTGTTTAGAATCCCATATTTATGATTATTCACATCTTGTCATTATTTTATCAATAACATAGAATGTATGAGAGCACATATTTATTAAGATAAAAGATTATTTTATTTTAGTTTCTATGTTAAATTGTTATTGAAAGCATTACATATACATTTAAAATATTTTATGGTTAAATGTTGGACCTTGTAATAGCCTAAACCATAAGTCTGGTTCAAAACTTAAATACATTTTTCTACCAAAAAACTTTAAAATAATTTTATGCTTTACATCATTTTTAAATTGCTATTGAAGATTAAAATTTATATCACACTCTAAAGTTATAGAGCCAAAAGTGCTGATTTTCAAAAAATAAAATGAAATTCCAATAAAAAATAAAAGCAAATATCCCTCCCAAATGGTATATAAATAGTTGAAACACTGAAATTCTAAATGTTTAGAATTCTAAAGTTATGCATCATAAATCAGCTCTATTATGTGTATATGAAAACTCCTTATGATTTAATAATTGTTATTTTTCCAAAATGTACCAGCATAGTTTGGTCATATTAGAAAACCAACTCAATGAATATTTTTACATGAATAATTCATATAAAATATGGTAAACATTTCTCCAGAATATAGCCTGCTGTATATCTGTGCCACTGTTATCCAAGTTAAAATTATTCTTATAACACAGAAAATATATTCATTCAAAATTAAATGTTAAAATCTGTTGTAATAATTGTAACAACATCATGGTTTCAATTTATTATCTTGAGAAGTAGTATTGGATTTATATATGAATTCTGCTACAAAAGTCTTGTTTCAAAATACTTTGCTAGCATATTATTTTTTGTACGGCATTCATTTTTGATGCATTTATTTACCCTGTTTATTTTAATTAAATCATTATTGCACTCTGATTTTTTGCTAATTTTGGATGATGGATCTATCATTGTTTGTTTATAAAAGCTGATTGGAAACAAGGCATTCATTATGCTGTGCCTGATAATCTGTTCACTTAATTATCACAGGGCAGTTGCTGTAGTTGCATCTTTGTTATCCAGTTTTTATAAATATTGTGCTCTCTCATGATTGATTTTCATTGGCAGCAAAGTCTTTATATGTGTAGTCACCAAATTCTTGTCCTTTGTGCTATTTTACAAAATCCTCTCCTAATATACAGAAAATTATGTTTTCAAGAAAACTCACATCTCAGTCATTCTTTAATAAACCTTCATTCCACAGATATGCAATTTGGATAAATTAACAAATAGGCTGCTATTCCCCAAGCATATGAATTGTTGACATGTATTGCCTTTTTGAAATCTAGTTATTTTGGAAAACTTCTCAACTCTTCACATTATTGCAAATCCCATTATAGAAGAAAATTCTATACACAGCTCATGAGCATTTAAAAGAGGAGAAAAGTTAACTTTTAAAAGAGTCTTTGAGTTAACTGTCATTCTGGAAAATGTACCAGAAAGGCAGGTGAAAGGAATAATTGAGCTGTGATTTCTTAGTTCTCTCTTGCAGTTAAAACATTGAAATTAATTGATTCTTTTCAAGGAAAATAGTCAAAATGTGGAGAGTTTGTATAAGATATGGTAAAGTAATAACATGTCTTTAACTTCTAACCATGTATATATAGCAAAGCTGGGTCTGGGAAACACATCTAAAGATTTCCTAAATAACCATCATCACAAGAACTCAGAGTCCTTTGTAGCATTAAGGGGCCTGTATTCTGAGATGCCAGCATGGCACTTGAGTCTCTGCTTTTATGTAGCCAGTTCATTCAGCTCACATTCATTAGGAACTGGAAAGGTATCTGGCTCAGACTTTATATCATTTTATTTGGGAAGGGGTCATCTACAGTCAAACTCTACACTGCCAAAGAAATATGAAATAACAATTTCAAGTTATCAATCTGTGATTATTATAATCAGAATCACCAAAATTATTATCCAAAATACTTACAGAATATTAATTTGTGTAAGAACTTGTGCTGGGCATCATTGAATATATATCACTGATGATCTGATTTACTGTTGATTGTAAATTACCTAATAACTTACTTGAGCTTATTAGAATAACCAGGACCCTATACATAGAGAGGAACTTCAGAAAAAAAAAAATTATCAGTTCTTTTCTATACTTTAGAAACTACTAAAGTTATAACTCTTCTTTCTGGTCAAGGCTCTATATAAATTTGTAATTTTTAAAAACAATATGAAAGATTCCATAAGATTCTCATTACCTGATTGTAGATGTTACTATTTTGTAATATTTTCTTCAGGTCATTACGTTAAGAAATAAATAAAACTTTACAATTTAAGACCCACTCTTCCATCATTTGCCTCTCAAGTTCTCTCACACATAATCATTTATCGGTAGTATATAAAGTTTGAATGTATATTTTGATAATTTTACCAAATGTACTTTTCCCTATAAACAATACAAATATTGTACTTTAAATTTCTAGTTTAATGTTAGTACATTCTGCATATGATAGTTTTCCACCATGGTAACATGGAACTATTCCATTCTTTTGCATGCTACATATATTATTCCACTTTATAATTCAAAAATTTATAATTTTTGAATAGTCAACTCCCTTTTGTGAGGCAGAGAGGTTTTTACTTTTTCTTAATCCTCACCCAAGGATATATTTATGGATATTTAGAGAGAGAGGAAGGGAGGAAGAGATAGAGAAAGATTGATCGGTTGCCTCCCATTTGCACCCCAACGGGGTATGGAGCCCACAACCTAAGTGTGTGTCCTGACAGGAGATCGAACCTGCAACCTTTTGTTTACATTTTTTATGTTAGAAAACTAATATTGTAATTTCATTCTTTCACATATTTAGAAGAGTTACTCTTTGGAGAGAGTTGGAAGTGTAATTGTTATTTTATTTTTTTAAAGATTTTATTTATTTATTTTTAGAGAGGGGAAGGGAGGGAGAAAGAGAGGGAGAGAAACATCAATGTGTGGTTGCCTCTCATGCACACCCTTCCAGGGAACTGGTCCACAATCCAGGCATGTGCCCTAGACTCGGAAATGAACCAGCAACCCTTTGGTTCGCAGGCTGGTTCTCAATCCACTAAGCCACACTAGCCATGGCTGGAAGTGGAATTTTTAAATTTTAAGCTATAAGAATATTAAAATCCCTGTCACCACATTTCTTTACTCAGGCTCCCTCAATACCTATTTCCTCATATCATTGTCAAATGTGGTATTATTATATATTTTTAAACTTTTTCCAATTTTGCATATATGAAATTATGTATAATATTTATTTTATGTTGCATTATCCTGACAATTAGTATGGCTAGACATTTTAGTGTTTATTGATCTCTGTGCTTCCTTTCTTTGAATTGTACTTTCATATTCATTGTACATTTTTCCATTAGGTCATCATATTTGTAGTGGTTTGTAGGGGTCCTTTATGTATTCTCTGCAGCAATCTCTTATCATTTCATATAAAGTGAAAATATTTTCTCCCCATCTGTAACATCTTCACATTGTGATATCTTTTGTCATATGTTATCTCTCACATATATTTTGGGATCTAGTGAAAAAAAATAGAACTACTATTTATTGTTTTCCTCCTAATGGCTTAAGGATTGTCCAGATTTTTTTTCACACATCGTATTGCCACCTTTATTAAACAGTAAGTTCCGTCTTATATGTCAATCTCCCTTTAGGCTTTTTATTTTATTGTGTTGGTTTATTTATATCATCCTAGACCAATACATCACTGTTTTAATTTCTGCCTTTATAACTGTAGAGCACCAGTCCTAGTTTATTCATATTCATCAATATTATTCACATGTTCAATTAAGTCAAGCTTCATGGTAAATCACATATGAACATAGCATACCTCACAATTTAAGAAAGTCTAATTTTATGCCATTGAATAAGTTTTAAATCTTTCTCCATAGAGTTTTGCGTATTTTTTAGATTTTTTTCACCATAACTGATAGTTTTGATTGCTATCATCTGAGTCATTTTTAACTACATATTTTTCTAGCTATTGCTTGTGTCTAGGAATGCCACTCTTTCGAATAGTAATTCTATATTCAGCAAATTTGCTCTATTTTTTAATAGTTTTGATATTTTGTAGATCCCTTAAATTTTTCCATGTAAGCAATCATATCATTAATGACATGGTACTGTATATAGAAAACCCTTAATACTCAAAAAAAAAACAACAAACAAACTACTAGAACTTTGTGTAGGCAGAGCTGGCAATGGCAACATATCAGAGACTCCATCAACCTGGTTCACACAGGTTGACCTGCCCTGGTGATTACCTAAGACTGTGTCCCATCTAACCTACCAGCATGCTTTCTACAATAGATCACATTACTAAGACAAGGAATCAAAGCAGCTCTACCTAATACATGGAAACAAACACAGGGAGGCTGCGAAAATAAGGAGACAAAAAAATATGGCCCAAATGAAAGAACAAAACAAACTCTAGAAAAAGGACTAAACAAAATAGAGATAAGCAATCTATCATGTGCAGAGTTCAAAACACTGGTCATTAGGATAGTCAAGGAACTCATTGGGTACTTCAATGGCATAAAAAGAACCCAGGTAGAAATGAAGGTTACACTAAGTGAAAAAAAGACAAATGTACAGGGAAACAACAGTGGAGTGGATGAAGCCACAAATCTAATCAATGATTTGGAAAATAAGGCAGAAAAAAAATTCAATCAGAACATCAAGAAGAAAAAAAAAGGTCCAAAAATATAAGGATAGGCTAAGGAGCCTCTGGGACAACTTCAAATGTACCAACATTTGAGTCATAGCGGTACTGGAAGGAAAAGAGGAAGAGCAAGAAACTGAAAATTTAAAAAATAATAATAAAAGAAAACTTCCTTAATTTGGTGAAAGAAATTGACATACAAGTCCAGGAATCACAGAGAGTCCCAAATAAGATAGACAGAAAGAGGACCACACTAAGACACATCATAATCAAAACTGCAAAGGTTAAAGATAAAGAGAGAATCTTAAAAGCAGCAAGAGAAAAGGAGAGTTATCTACAAAGGAGCTCCCATAAGATAGTCAGCTGATTTCTCAAAAGAAACTTTGCAAGTAAGGGGGGACTGGCAAGAAGTATTCAAAGTGATGAAAAGCAAGGAAGTACAACCTAGATTACTCTATCCAGCAAAGCTATCCTTTAGAATTGAAGGGCAGATGAAGTGCTTCCCAGATAAGGTACAGCTAGAGGAATTCATCATCACCAAGCCATTATTATATGATATGTTAAAGGGACTCATTTAAGTAAAAGAAGAAAATCAAAACTATGAACACTAAAATGGCAATAAATTCACAACTATCAACAATTAAATCTAAAAAACAATATGCAAACAAGCAGAACGGAAACAGAATCATAAACATAGAGATCATTTGGAAAGTTATCATTTGGGAGTAGGAAGGAAAACAATGGGGGAAATGTGCAGGAATTAAATACAATTTGGTAGATACAAAACAGACAGGGGGATGTTAAGAACAGTACAGAAAATGGAGTAACCAAGGAATTTATATGCTTGACCCATGGACATGAACTAAAGGGGAGGATTGCCAGAAGGAATAGGAGGTACAAGGTGGAAGGAAGCAAAGGAGGAAAAGTTGGGACAATTGTAATAGCATAATCAATAAAATATATTTTAAAAAGCTACTAGAACTGATCAATGGATTCAATAAAGTAGAAGAATACAAAATTAATATTCAGAAATTAGTGGCATTTTTATACACCAGCAATGAACTATCAGAAAGAGAAACTAAGAAAACAATCTCATTTACAATTGCAAGAAAAATAATAATGTAACTAGAAATAAATTTAACCAAGAAAATAAAAGACCTACATTTGGAGAGTTATAAGACACTGAAGAAAGAAATTGAAGAAGATACAAATAAGTGGAAGCATATACTGTGTCCATGGAGAGGAAGAATTAACATCATTAAAATGCCCATACTAGCCAAAGCAATCTATAGATTCAATGTAATCCCTAATAAAATACCAATGAAATATCTCACAGATCTAGCACAAGTATTCCAAAAATTTATGTGGAACCAAAAAACACCCCCAAAACCTCAACAATTTCAAGAAAGAAGAATAAAGTTGGAAGAATCATACTACCTGATATCAAAATATACTACAAAGACATAGCAATCAAAACAGCATGGTATTGGGTTAAAAACAGACCTATACACCAATGGACAGACTACAGAGCCCAGAAATAAACCCATTCTTCTTTGGTCAATTAATATTTGACAGAGGCAAGAATATTCAGTGGGGTAAAGATAGTATATTCAACAAAAGATGTTGCAAAAATTGGACAGGTCATGCAAATAAATAAACCTAGGCCACCTCCTTATACTATATGGAAGAATAAACTCAAAATGGTTTAGAGACTTAAATGTTACATTCAAAACCATGAAAATCCTAGAAGAAAACATAGGCAGTAAAACCTCAGACATTTTTCATAACAATATTTTTCTGATATATCTCCTCTGCTAAGGAAAACAAAAGAAAAAATAAACAATTGGGACTACATCAAACTAAAAAGCTTTTACACACAAAACAAACCATCAACAAAATGATAAGACAACACTTGAGTGGAAGAACATATTCTCCAATGATGCATCTGATAAGAACTTAATACCTAGAATTTATTAAAAAACTTGTACAATCCAACAGCAAAAAAACAAACAACTCAATTAAAAATGGGGAAAGGACCTGAATAGACATTTCTCCAAAATGGACATACTGATAGCCAATAGGTGTGAAAAGATACTCAATGTCACCAATCAACAGAGAAATGCAAATTAAAACCATGAGGTATTTCCTCACACCTGTCAGAATGGCTATCATTCAAAATCAATCAATGTGTTAATATGGATGTGGAGAAAAGGGAATCCTCATGCGCTGTTGGTTGGAATGCACACTGATGTATCTATTGTGAAAAACAGTATGAAGTTTCCTTAGAAATTTAAAAATGGAACTGCCTTATGACCCGGTGATTCTACTTCTCTGAATTTATACAAAGAAACCTAAATCACTGATACAAAAGACTATATGAGCCCTATGTTCATTTCAGTGTTATTTACAATGGCCAAGATTTGGAAGCAGTCCAAATGCGCATCAGTAGATGAGTGGATTAAAAGGATTGGTACATTTACCCAATGGAATATGACTCAGCCTTTAAAATGAAGGCAATCTTGCCTTTTGTGATAGCACTGATGGACCTAGAGAGCATTATGCTAACTGAAATAAGCCAGTCAGAGAAAGGCAAGTACCATACAATTTCACTTATATGTGGACTCTAATGAACAAAATAAACTAACAAAGTGGAGATAGAATCATGGATACAGAAAACTGACTTACAGCTGCCAGGTGGAAGGGTGTTGTGGGGGTTGGATGAAAAAGGTGAAGGTGCTAAATAAAACACACACATAGAGACAATAGTACGGTCATTGCCAGAGAGAAAAGGGGTGGGAAGAGGTAGAAGGGGGCAAAGCGGGGATATATGGTGAAAGAAAGAGACTTGGCTTTCAGTGGTGAGCTCACAGCACAGTATGCGATGACGTGCCATAGAGTTGTACACTTGAGTTTGTGTGTTTTATTAACCAATGTCACCCCAATAAAGTCAATTAAAAAATCAGTGAAACTAAAAGCTGTTTCTCTCAGAAAATCAATAAAATTAAGAAAAATCTGCTCTGCTGACCAGTAAAGACAGAAAGTACACAAATTACCAATATCAGGAATTAAAAAGGTGATGTGAAAACTGAGTCTACAGATGTTTAAAGGATAACCAGAGAATGCTATAAACCACTTTATGGCAGTTAATTGGACAATGTAGATAAAACTGACAAAATTCCATAAAAGATAGAAATAATCAAAGCTCAATGAAAAAGAAATAGATTATCTAACTAGTCCTATATCTATTGAAGATAGCACATTTGTGGGTTCTGGTCAACATTAAAGAGTAGGTAAATGCTTTACCTGCCTCCTCCCATGACCATGTCAAAATTACAATTAACCACCAGAACAACCCTCATTGAGAACTGCTTGAACTATAGCTAAACAGGAGTCCTGTAACTAATATACAGAATAAACCATGTCAAAATTGGAGGAGAGGCTCAAAATGAGCTGACCTCATACTTAACATATGACAATTAAAAATTGGAAAGGATATCTGGGCTGATAAGGTTCTTTGCTAAGGGGCAAGGATTCCTGGGCCCAAACCAGACTCTCTAGCCCAATGTTCCAGTGCAAGGAGAGAATTCCCCATAACTCTGGTTGTGAATATCAACAGGGATTCTGACTGAGGGCGACAGGGCTAATGGAGCCCCAGGAATTCCTCTTAAAGGGCTTACGTGCACACTTACTTGTTGACAGACTCACTTGCTCTGAGCTCCAGCACTGGGGCAGCAGCTTAAAAGGCACCAGCTGCATAAGGGAACGAACTAAATTGTCAGGCTTCACGGTGAGGGCTGGAGGGGCAGCTTTCTCACAGAAGTTCTGACAGAGGCTATTGTTTCTTTGCTCAGCCCTCACCTCACAGGGCCCACAGTTAGGCACCATGTCTTGAATTTCCACCAACCTGGTTAACAATGTTTGTCCACCCAGGTGGGTTTTTCCACCCTACTCCACTCAGGGGAGACTCCACCCCACCTAGCTTGCAAGCTCATCTAAGTCACTTTCAGTGGCTCTTCTGTACATACGGCCTGTCTTAGCTCATGCTGAAAACCTTCCTAATATGAGTTTCCTAACTCAAACAAGCAGCATGTGCACTTAGCATGCCCCATCCCTCTTACTAAGCAGCCTAAGGGCTGACACAACAGGTAGCCAGTCTCAGTCCTCAGCTTCTCCTGGGTACATCCAAGCCCAGAAAGTGGCCACCATCTTCAGATCAGTTTGTAGCTTGTAACAGGTGGACCCAGGTAGAGCAAGGGAGTGATTGACCTTAGCCTATACCTCCCAAGAGGCCCCTAAAACAACACACCCAGTGGCCAGCTTCAAACCACACCAGAGCATTGCCAAACACCACAACAAATAGCATACTCAAAGGGCAGATTTGGCAGGTAGCAGAGCCCCACTAAAACAAATTCTGCTCCATAAGGTCAGATCCTGCACAACAGTTGCTCCACTGTAGTCATAGTCATTTCTAGCAATCAGCCTTACTATCAGTTCCCCCACACAGCAATCAAGTCTCAACTACAACAGGAGGGTAGACACAACTCACACAAAGAACACAACTGGAGCACCTGACTCAGGTGACCAGAGAGACTGCATTACTAGGTCCCATAAGACACCTATTACATTAGACCACTCTACCAGGACCAGGAGACTTAGCAACTCTAAGTAACACATACACACAAAACAAACAAATAAACACACAACAACAAAAAAAAACAAGGAGGCAGCCAATGAGGAAACAATGAAACATGACCCAGTGAAAAACAGAACAAAGCTTTATTAAAAAAAACAAAAACTAAACAAAATGGAGGCAAGCAGCCTACCAGATGCAGGATTCAAAACACTGGTTATAAAGATGCTCAATGATCTTAGTGAAAACTTCAACAAAAAGATAAGAAACATAAAAATAGAGATAAAAAACACAAAAAAGAACCACTTAAATGAAATGTACAATAATTGAAATAAAGAATAACAGAGGGAATAAATCATAGATTAAATGAAACAGAGAACTGAACCAGTGTTTTGGAAGAAAACAGAAAACACCCAATTAGAAAAGCAATAAGAAAAAAAAGCCCAAACAAATTAGAAAGTCCAAACAAATTAGAATAGTGTAAGAGGCCTCCAGGACAACATCAGGCTTACCAACATTTATGTCATAGAGGAACCAGGAGGAGAAAGAGAACAAGAAATTGAAAACCTATTTGCAAAAATAATGACAAAAAACTTCCCTAGTCTCATGAAAGAAATATATATACAAGTTCAGGAATCACAAAGTCCCAAACAAGATGACTCCAAAGAGGTCCACACCAAGATACATCATAATTTAAATGCCAAATGTTAAAAAGAAATATTAAAAGTAGCAAAACAAAAGCAGTTAGTGACCTACAAGGGTGCTCCCATAAGACTGTCAGCTGATTTGTCAAAAGAAACTTTGCAGGCCAGAAGGGGTGGTACAAAATACTCAAAATGATAAAAAGCTAGGATCTATACCAAGATTACTCTACCCAGCAAAGCTATCAATTATAGTCAAAGGACAAATAAAGAGTTCCCCAGAGAAGAAAAAGATAGAGGAGTTCATCACCACCAAAAAAGTAACACAAGAAATGTTAAAGGGATGTAAGAAGAAGGAAAAATAAAAGGGTCAAAAATAAGAATAATAAAATGGCAACAACTACATATCTATCGACAATTACTTTAAATGTAAATGGATTATATGCCCCAATCAAAAAACTGGGTGGTGGAACAGATAAGAAAACAAGACCCTTACATAAGCTAGCTATAAGACACTCACTTCAGATCAAAAAGTCACAACACAGACTAAAAGTAAAGGGATGGAAAATGATATTTCATGAAAATAGAAACATACAAATAAACAAATAAACACAAACCTAGAGAAGCCAGACAAAATAGACTTTAAAACAGGGGTATCCAACCTTTTGGCATCTCTGGGCCATACTGGAAGAAGAAGAGTTGTCCTGGGCCATGTGTTCAATACTTTGTGACACATAATCACATAAAAGTCTCAACGTTTTAAGTAAATTTACAATTTTATGTTGGGACACATTCATAGTCATCCTGGGTCACATGTGGCCCATGGGTCATGGGTTGGACACCCTGCTTTGCAATTCTGCTTTTGGGTATTTATCCAAAGAAATCCAAAACACTAATTTGAAAGACATATTATGTATCCCTATGTTCACTGCAGCATTATTTATAATAGCCAAGATATGGAAGCAACCTAAGTGGTCATTAATAGATGAGTGGATAAAGAAGAAGTAGTGCATATACACAATGAAATATGACACAGCCATAAAAAAGAATGAAATATTTTCATCAGCAACAACATAGATGGACCTAGAGGGTATTATGTTGAGTGAAATAAGTCAAAGAAAGAAAGACAAATGTTATATGAGTTCACTTATATGTGGAATCTGAAAAAGCACAATAAACACAACAAAACTCAGATACAGAGTACATTTTGATGGTTGCAAGATCGGAGGGGATTACAGGGATGGTGGAAAAAGGTAAAGGGATTATGAAGTACAAATTTATTGTTACAAAATAGTCACAGAGATATAAAAAGCAGCATAAGGAAAAAAGTCAATCGTATTGTAATAACTGTGGATGGTGTCACATGAGTTATAGATTTATTGGTTTGATCACTTTGTAAGATATATAAATGTCTAATCACCATGTTGTGTGCTTGAAACTAATGTAACATTGTATGTCAACTATAATTAGAAAATTTAAAAAATTATTATGTTTTTTAAAAGATAGCATCTTTTGTCATTAAAGCTCTTCCAAGAAGTTAACTCCAGGCCAATTCCCCTCATGGACATAGATAAAAAAAGAGCTTAACAAAAATTTTAGCAAATTGACTTTTAAAATATAAAAGTATTTACATCATAAGCAAGTAGATTGTATTCCAGAAACACAAAATTATTTGAACATTCAAAAAGTACTATTCATCTTAAACAAGGATGAAGAGGTAATTGAGTGAAGAAAGGATAATGTTTTCAACCAATTTTATTGGAAATATTGAATATCTGTATAAAATTTCTTTGATCCATACTTTGTATCATATGCAAATATTAATTAAAAATGAATCATAGACCAAAGTACAAAACCTAAAATTATAAAACTTCCAAAAAGAAGCATAAGATAATAACTTTGTTATCCTAGGTTAGGCAAATACTTCCTAGTATAAAACCAAAAGCATAATACATAAAAGAAATATGCTGATACATTAGACTTCATCAAAAGTTAAGGAATTCTGTACTTTGAAAGACAGTATTTGGAGAATTAAAAGACATTATGGTAAATTAAAAATCACCTATCTGATAAAGGACTTGTATCCAGAATATATAAAGAATTCTCAAAATTCAATAATAAGAAAACTATTCAGTTTTAAAGATGGGCAAAATGTTTATACAACCACTTCACTAATTTTTGGTATATAAGAACAATGAAGACATGCTCAACATCATTAGTCATTAGGGAAATGCAAATTAAAATCTTAATGTGATACTTCTACAAACCTATTAGAATGTCTAAGATTTAAAAATCTCACCATGGCAAAAGTTAACTATAATCAGAATTCTCATATACTGCTGATGCTTATGTTAAATGGTAAATGGTACAACCACTGGGAAAAGAGTTTGATAATTTCTTAAACTACTAAACTCACAGCTACTATATGATCCAATCATTCCATTCCTAGGCATTGAATAAAGAAAAGTGAAAGTATATGTTCACATAAAGACTTACAATTATTCAAATCTACTTTCTTTGTAATAGCAATAACAAACACACAAACAAAAAAACAGGACATAACACAAATGTACATCGAATGACTCGTGGACATGGACAACAGTGTGGTGATTGCTGGGGGCAGGGTGGTATAAGGGGACTAAATGGTAATGAAAAAATACAATAAAGATTAAATTAAAAAATCAAATAAGAGGAATGAATAGGTGCTCAGTGAAACTGTTATATGTGATACTATAATGGTAGAAACATGTCATTACACGTTTGTCCAAACCCGTAGAATTTTCAACAAGAATGAACCTAATGCAGACTGTGGATTTAGGTGATAATCATGTGTCAATGTAGGTTCAACTATTGTAACAAATGTACTACTTTGGAGTGGGTGTTGATAATGGAGGAGTTGTGCATGGGTAATAGAGGAGAGCAAGGGGTATGAATATTAGAAATCTCTGTACCTTCTCCTCAGTTTTGCTATGAACCTAAAATTACTCTAAAAAAACAAAGCCTATTTTTAAAAACTCAAAGAAAAGTTAGAATACCCTCCAAAAAAATAGAAGAATGAATAAACAAATTGTGGATGCATGGAGCACTCAGCAATAAAAAGGAACTAATGATCTTAATTATACACATAACAAATATGAATGAATCCCAAAATATTTATGCTCAATGGGAAGATAAAAAGACAAAAAAGAATACGTATTGTATGATTCCATTTATATAGGATTCTAAAAAATACAGTTCAATCTAGAGTGACAATAATCATATCTGCGATTGCCTGATGATGGAAGGGGTTTAGAAGTAGAGTGGATGGATTACAAAGGGGTACAAGGAAATTTCTGAGGGTGATGGATACATTCAGTACCTTGATTGTGATGACTGTTGCATGGGTATATACCTATGTCAAAACTTTTCAAATGGTACACTTTTTATGTTAATTATTACATGTTAAATATACTTCAATAAAGCTATTAAAAATGTCACTGGATACTAATTTCTCTTACAATAATTGCATTAATCTAGCCAGTCTAGAAGCAGCAACTATCTAATAAAAGATTCCTGAAAACTAATAAATTTATTGAACATGCATTTGCTGAATATTTAGTAAGTGCCAGATATTAATTAGTGAATACAAACAGGAGTAAATCCTTACCCTCATACCCCTTATAATCTACTAGCAGGGATTACATGTAGACACAATGTGTCATGGTCAGCTTTACAGGAGAGGAACGTAGGAACCGAAAGAGGAGGGTATGGAGGGAACACTAAGCCAGCCAGGAAAGATTTCCATGAAGTTGAGATTCTTGGGCCTTCTGGTCTTGGAGGATCAGAATGGATTTTCCAGAAAGATGGAAAGGGAAAAAAAAAACAGTATGAACAAGGCAAAGAATCATAAACAAGCTTGATGCAGTGAGACAGAGAGAGAGACCAAGAAGAGAGATGCAATTGGAGAAGCAAAAGTAGGCCAGATCAGAAAAGCTTTTGAATTCTGGGCTAAGAAACTCAATTTTTATCCATCTGGCTATAAGGAACTATTTAAAGATTTTAAGAGGAAGAGAATGACATCAAAATTTTATTTTTAGAAAAATGACTTTGAAAGCAGTGTGGAGAGTAGTTAGGTGGAAAATAAGACTGGATGCAACATGATCCGCTGAAGAATATTTCTGTAGCCTGAGCCAGAAATGGTGAGTGCTTCAGCCAAAATGAGAGCATGGGGAAGACAGTTTGGATCAACACTTTGGAGGTACAGTCTGTTGACAATCGACACTGTTAATGAAAGAAATGAATGATGATTTACTACAACCAGTCACCTGATTTGGACAATCAGATAAATGGTTGTTCCATTCATTTCTTTTTTTAACTTTATTTTTATTGTTTACACTATGAGAGATGTCCCCATTTTTCCCCTTCCTCCCTTCTACCCAGCCCAGGTCTCCTTCCCTTAGGTCATCACCACATTGTTCTATGTCCATGAGTTACTCATATGTGTTCTTTGGTTAATCCCTTCACCTTCTTTCATTAGAGAAAGGTAAATAGCAGATTCAGAAGAAAAGAAAATTAGTTTTGGAAATGTTGAATTCGATGTGCCTTTGGGATATCTATATACTAACAATATGTTGGTATTTTGGTAAGGAAGATTACACACACACACTCCTAAAACTCAGTGAAACTCTTATGTGCCATGTTAGAAACTTTACTTACTCCAATGGATGGTATTTGTGTTCTAGTAAAACAAATAACAGTTTCCATTTATTGAATACTTCTTTATGCTAGTAATTGAGTTAAGCACTTCACATACATTATGGTATGTAATGCTCACAGAAAATCGATGTTAAGGTATTGCACTTGTGCTACTTAAGAGGAAAGTGAGGCTTGGGGAGGTTGTATGAGTTGCCCAGGAACACTTTGTGATTCAATTGGGCTTCAATAAACCACTGCTCTCCATGACTATCCAGTTCTAGAATGCTATATTCTAAAAGTGTCCCTAGAAAGGTAGAATGCAGTTGTGTCCACAACTCACCCCATGGATAGCCTCCAGTGGGCTGTGAAAAATGGTCCTGAGAAAAAGCCCCTTGTCTTAAGAAAATACAGGGAAATAAAGTGAGTAGTAATCATAAGATGAATCCATTATCTAAGTCACTAGGAAGCAATTGCTTTTCTGCAAGTCCTCTCAATTATCCCTATTATCTACTCTATATTCTCAGATATAATTATTTTGCCTGACTAATTTCACATCTAAGTCCAGCCTTTTTTACTGTGCTGAATTGTGGACCCATGGAAAGTAAAGATGCAGCAATTCAGTACTTTTACAAGAGAATTGATACATGAGTGCCAGCCCTTGGTCTGCCTCTCACTGGCTGTATGAACTTAGGCAAGTCATTTAATCTCTCTGAGCATCAGTATATATTACTACGATAGCTTAGTAATATATCCAAGCTATCTACGTCAGCAGAACACACATATAAACTATACATTAAAATACTTTGAAAACTATGCAGCAGTATAGAATTGTAAGAAAGCACCATAAACTTTTGTTTGTTTGTTTTTTTCTATACCTTCTTGGTGACTTTCTATGTATAATTTTCAAGGACAGACACAAGACTCAAAATTATCTGGTACAATTTATTCCCTAAATTTTACCTTTCCTTGAAAAGACTTGATAAATTGCCTGTACTTTACAAAACAAAGAAAAGGTTATTTTCTTTTATCTACTAAATTGCATAGCTTCCATCTTTCAAAGTATTGCTCAAAATCCAGTCAGTCTGTCTTCTAAGTAAAGATTCTTGCATAAAAATGAATTTGATACATTACCCCATGAAAAACAAACATGGTTATATTTTTCTATATACTTTATTGCTCTTTTGGATAATAAAATGTAATGTTAAGATCTTCAGTTAGAGATCTGCTTCAAATAAGAGCTCCATTTATTAGTGATATATTTTTGGTCAAATAACATCACTTCTAACCCTCCACTCCCTTGTCTGTAAAATGGAGCTAATTAATAACACTTGTCTCATAAGGTTCTAGAGATTAAATAAGATACATAACATAAAACAACCACTATAGTGCTTGTCATAAACAAAAGTTCAATAAATATCAGTCAGATATTTTTATTCATTATTATCGGTATGCACTTTACATGTATATAGCAGTGTCTTCACAACTATATATTTCTATTTGTATTTTTTAATCTCCCTTTATTTTTTCCTTCCTTCTCAAATATTCCTTATATTATATAATCCCATGTTACCTCTTAATGATAATGTGTTCTTGTTATGTGTAGATTTCTATTAATAAATGAGTTTCCAACTTTAAAAAATGGAAGAATTTTATAATCAGTTTAGACTATTTTTTAAATGGACCTCACTAGCGAGTACCATTGTGTATTATACTTCCATTAATATAGATATAACATGTCTCTTTAGCCTTCCCAATAATTCTGAGACACCTGGAAATGATTTCTTAGTCTTCTAATTTTTAATTGGTGTCCTTATGTTCCTCTAATTTGCATGACCATGTCATGCTTCCTTATGTTCCTTTAATTTATAGTAGCAAAAACATTTGGTGAATGTTTTAGAAGTTTTAGTAAATTTTATGGAATTATTCCCATGTAATTATACAACTATATTCCTGTAATCATTTTTTCTACAATCTAATCTTTGATTATGTGACCTGCTTTGCAACCACTTTCCCCCTCGGCCTTACCTGCACAAAAATTGTATTTGGTCAGCAATAATAATGGGTCTACTTCTGAGAAGCAGGCCTCACCCCCACCAAACTCATAAAAACTCATCTATAAACCAGGAGTGATAATTTACTAATTTCCAAGGAAAATATAAGTATCCAAGGAAAACATAACAGGCAAATGATTATCACATTCTCTGACAGAAGGGAAAATCAGATGCCCTGAAGAAATTTTCAGGACTACTGAACAAACTTGAAGTTTTAAGAACAGAACTTTACCTCCCTCAGATTACATGAGCAGCGACCCCACAGTCAAAGCTGGCTCAACGAGCAACGGATCAGAGCAATGGAAGTCAGATAATTCAAATGGCTAATAGGACCAGAGGAAAGGCCTTATTGATGGGACCTGAGTTTCTGAGTTGGCTGCCTACCGTTTCCTCTTAGGTGGACAGTGCTCATGAGCCCAGCTAGAAAATGTCCTGCCCCTCTGTTCAATATTGTTCTCTCCTAATCTTTTGCTCTCTCCTTCTCTCTCACTCTCCTTTTCAACCTATCCTCCCATGCACAGTCATATTTTTTAAATGTTACTGAAATATTCTATTCAGGTTATAATAGTCTCTTTATGTCATTTGTTTGCATTTTTCTATTCTAATATGACAATTATTGATTTCATTTGCTTAGGTCCATATATACAGTCTTCCTCCTTGCAAATTCCTGGGGAAAATCTCATTTGAATATTGGTAAAGATTCCATATATTTATTGTAGTATCAGACAAGTTTAGGCTAAGAATATTAGCCATATCATAAGAATGCTTTCTTTCATAAGAAAATATTTACACTCTCTCACACACACACAGACACACAAATGTTTGGCATATAAACTCAAAAACTGAATCCAAAGGAATCCACTTTGGTTTGAGGACATTTCTATAAACACATTCCTGGTCTCTCTCTGCCCTTGACTCATTCTACTCCTGTTTTGAGCAGTAATTTTTCAAAGAGTAACTACTTAGGCATACTCAGATCAGTGATCTCTTTCATTCTTTCAGGAGCAACCTTGTCTAAGCCTTTGGTCCAGCTATCTAGGAGTGTAAGATATGATACACATAATAGTCTCAGAATCCTGCCCTGAAGACTGGCAGCAGTAAATGTATTGTTTAATCCTTATTTACTTCTCATTTCTCAACTTGCTCATAAACTGGATGGGAGATGGGTATACAGTTTGCTAGCCCATCCCCTGGAAATCCCTAATCCAATGTATGCTAAATTATTCATAATCTTAACTCACATGCCTGGACTTCACATGATTTAGCTGCAACCTTTGGAACAATTTACCCTTTATCCTAGAGAAGATGGTAAATTATTTGTTTAAGAATGTTTTACAGGCCAGTGCTCACATTTTTTTTTCTAAAATTAATCAGTACAAAGCTCTTCACATGCCATTTTAAGCACTAATATAGCCCTGAGACCACACAGGTCTGAAAAGACATGTGTTCCCTTTCCAAACACATCCTGAAGCCAGACAGTGTAATTAATTGGTGGGGGGAGGGGATTGGCAATCTAGTGAGGGAAGACTCCTGGGACCATTTTCACTTATACCATACCCCTTTTCGTGTGAAAGGTAAGATGTGTTTAGCTTCATCTCAGTCACTCCTGCCTTTTCTCTAGTTGCCCACATCAGGTCGTGTTGCTGGTAACATCTTTTTAGGGCTTTCATGCAACATTGAAGATCAAGCACAACAGAAGTCTCTTCTTTCTAATGAGAAAGCTTTCCTAAACTTAGCAAAACAGTATTGTATGTCCACTTGACTGTACTCTTTATGAAGTAAATGTATTCCCAATCAATTCCCTCTGTTCACAGGTAGACTTAGCTTTTCATTAAGATTTGTTAGGATAGTGATATTCGGTATTTGCTGAGTCTCTCAGCAAGACACTGAATATATTGGTTACCTTTTCATCTTCTTTCAAGGCTCTTCGGCTTTGACAAACAAATTTTAAAAAGTCATTTTTTCACTGGGAGAATTATGTTGACTCCTTGTTAGAATTCTGATTACACAGTACACCCTTTAAAGGCAAATTTCAGAAGTGGATACAGTTGCCAAAATTTCTTTCTGATTTAACTTGATTAAGGTATTCTTTTTTAAAAAAAGCACAAATGCCTCTTCCTCACATCTCTTTGACATTCAGAGGACTACACGGGTCAAGTGGTTGAATAAATGCTTTGAGTGGCAACCTCATCAAAAGAATATAATCAGAAAAATAAACCCTAACTACTTCCTTTTAGAACATTTTGTTCTAAAGTGCGAGGGATTCAGGAATTTAGTCATACACCCAGACTTTTGTATGGCCTTGAGGACCCTTGTTTATTGTTGGCCTCACTCAGGCTTTGTAATAACCAATTTAACTTCCTAAAATTAAATAAACCATTTTTTATTTCTAAGGACTCAAGCATCTTTTAGAACCCATCTTTTTCCACTTGGAATCAAAGTACAGAGGATGAGTTACAACAACTTTTTCCACATTGTTCCCCAGCTATGAATGCAGTTTGCATGGGGAAAACACAGTTTTAACATTCTCTGCATTCATCTAACATTTCTTCTGTATCACAGCACCTAATTGTGGTATTCTTTGAGTCAAGTTAATTTAGGCTGGGCTATGCGGATAGAAATTGAAGCTCAAGAAGTTGCAGATCGCTGGGCTTCCACATAAGGTTACAGATATCTTCTAATTCTCATCAGTGAAATGTCTCTCCATGTCTTTTGTTAGAATAACTAGGGAAATAACCAGTCTGAAAAGTTCTAAGAAATTAAGTTATCATCCTCAATATTGTTGTAACTTTAGACTGACCCTTATAATATAACAAGTAGATCACATGTGGTCATAAGGCTTAAGAGTAAGAAAAAGTGAAGAAAGTCTGTAAGGAAGGAGGGCAGTATAAATGTCAACTGGAGGTGAAGTCAGCAGCAGATAAGCTGTCGAAACACTTTCCCCTACAGGGCAGCACTACCTCTATATCACCTAGACTGATCTTAAGACATGCTGTTTTTTTGTTGTGTTGTGTTTTTGTTTTTGTTTTTGTTTTAAACTCAGGAGTCTACTTCTTGCAGACCCTTCAAATTCTTTGATGTAGCACTGTCAGGAGCAGATGAGATGAACATTTATAGCTGGTGTCAGTGGCATATTAATGCCTTCGTGGTCTGTCATGTCTTATGAGTTTCCACAATAGTACCACATAAATTTTGACTTAAGATATAAAGGACCAAGTAGCCTTTTGGGATACTGGAGATAAGACCCTTAAGTTAGATGGAGAGGAGAGGGAAAGAAGGAAAGCATAAGGTCAGATAGTAGACATTATAGCCTCTTACTGGTTAAGATACCATAGCAGCTTAATCTAAAAGAGTGCATGTTACACAGTGTCATCTGAAGCAGCATTTCTCAATAGCCCATTGATATTTTGGACTGGTTAATTCTTTGTTGTGTAGGGTTTGCATGTGCACTGCAGTATTTTTAAGATCATCCCTGGTCTCTACAACTGGATGTCAGCAGAATTTACCCTTCCATTTGTGACTATCAAAAATGTCTCAAATATTACCAAGTGTTCCCTGGAGGGCAAAATCACCTCCAGCTGAAAACCACTGGACTAAACTGGCAAAGTACATCCCATTGAATTTCCATCATTTTACCCAGTATAAACATATGCACTCTATATCTACATAGTTGTATAGCCTTTAAGTATTTTATTGTAATTTTTTTCTATTATCATTTAGCTCACTTATACCTCCCTCCCCTGCTGCCCATGTCCATGAGTCCTTTGACTTTTTGCTTAATCCTTTCACCATCTAACCTGCCTCCCCTTAGCTTCCATACTGCTCTCTATCTATGAGTCTGTCTCTGTTTCACTTGTTAGTTCATTTTATTCATTAGATTCCACACATGAGTGATATCATATGGTATTTGTCATTCTCTGACTGGTTTATATCACTTAACATAAGGTTCTCCAAGTCCATCCATGCCGCTGTAAAGAGTAAAATTTTCTTCTTTTTTTATGGCAAAGTAGTATTCCATCGTATAATTGCCCCATAGTTGTTTTATATACTCATCTACTGACAGACACTTGGGCTGTTTTCCATTTCTTGGCAATTGTAAATAATGCTGCAAGGATAATAAAATTTTTAAACATGTGTCTACAGGGTTAAAAATGTTTAAAATGTAAAAAAATAATTAATCTTTAGATTCAAATAATAGAGTCTGCCAAATCAGCAAAACCCTTGCTTATATTTTCTAATTCCAAAAATTTTTGAAAGGAAATTTTAAGCATTTTAGATAGTTTTTAATTCTTTTCACAAATTATAGGAAGAATTATTCCCTTATAATATAGGGCAATTTTAAAAGAACTCTATTTTTTTTAACTTCATTGAAACCTCATAATGACCGTATGCCATAAGTATTATTTTTATTTGGTAGAATAGAATCTTAGCAACTTGCCTAAAAGGATTAAAATAACTCTGAAGGAGCCAGAAGTCAAACTCACGTCTTTGACTGTAAAATCAGTCATTTCCCACTTGCCTCTGCCAATGAAGTTTTAAGCACCAAGCAAAATGTTCTCATCAATAAGGTGAGGAAGCTCAGAGAAAGAGCAAGATTATCTGAGTAGAGGTGTATCTGAATATACCAGGTATATTTTCTGGTTTCTTTTTAATTCTAGTAAAAAATATATATATATAAAATTTACCATCATAGTTATTTTATTGTAAAGTACAGTAGATTTAATATATGCACATTGCTGTGCAACAGATTTCTAGAACTTTCTCATCTTACAAAACTGAAACTCTATATCCTTTGAACAACAGTTCTCCCTTCTCTCCATCCCTAATCCTTGGCAAACACAATTTTACTTCCTATTTCTAAGAGTTTCTAAGACTTTATATACCTCATGTAACTGGAATTACAAAATATATGTCTATTTGTGATTGGCTTATTTCACTTAGTATAATGTTCTCAAGTTTTCTTCATAATGTAACATATGACAGTATTACCAAAAATATACATCCTTTATTCTATTAACATAGTGTATCAGTTTGATGGAGTTTAATGAGTTGAACCATCCTTGCACTCCAGAAATAAGTCCAAATTAGTCATGGATCATGACCCTCTAAATGTGCTGCTTAGGTTGATTTGCTATTATTAGCTGAGGATTTTTGTACCAGGAATCATCAGGGACATTGATCTGTAGTTTTCTTGTAGTATCTTTGTCTAATTTTGGCATTGGGGTCATACTGGTATCATAGAATACATTTGGAAGTGTTCTCCCTCTTCAATTTTTTGTAAGAGCTTGAGGAGAATCAGTGTTAAATCATCCTTAAGTGTTTAGTAAAATTCCCCAGTAAAGCTATCTTTTGCTAGATTTTCTTTGTTGGGAGTTCTTTTATTACTAATTCAATCCTCACTTGAATTAGTGAGTCACTCACACACAGTTACCTCTGTTCACATTATTTATTTGTTCATGATTCAGTCTTGGTATATTGCATACCAAATATTTTAGAACTATTTGGTATTGCATACCAAATATTTAGAACTATTGCATAGTTCTAAAATTTATCCATTTCTTCAAGCTATCCAATTTGTTGGTGTAAAAACTGTTCACAGTAGCCTCTATGGTATGGCCCATTTTATTTTTATACAATAAATTGTAGCATATTCTTTTTTATTACTGGTTTTATTTATTTAAATCTTTTCTTTTTCCTTAACCAGGCTAAGGTTTCTCAATTTTATTGGTTAAAAAAAAAACTTTTAGTTTCATTGATTTTTTCTATTCTCTGTTTCTTTTATTTATGCTTTAATAGTTATTCCCTTTCTTCTTCTAACTTTAGTTTGTCCTTTTTCTAGTTCCATAAGGTAAAGAGTTACAGCACTTTATGTCTTCCAAGTCCTTTTTTGATGTGGGTATTTACTTGTATAAGTTCACCTTTAACACTGCTTTTGCTGCAACATGTAAATTTTGCTGTATGGTATTTTTGTTTTTCATTTATCTCAAGCATTTTTTTTTCAAATTTGTCTTGTGATTTCATCTTTGAACTATTCAAATGTGTTGCTTAATTTCCACACATTTGTGAATTTTCCAGTTCTCCTTTGCTATTGATTTCTAGTTTCGTTGCACTGTGTTCAGAAAAGATACTTAATGATTTCAATCTTCTTAAAATAGTTAAAACTTGTTCGTGGCCTAATGTAATCTTATCTGTGGACAGTTCCATGTACACTTGAGAAAAATGTATATTTTTGCCCTTGGGTGGAGTGTTTTATATAAATCTGTAAGGTCAAATTGGTTATAGTTTGTTCTAATCCTCTCTTGCCTTATTGACCTTCTGTCTAGTTGATCTATCATTGAAGGGACAGCATTAAAATCTCTTAGTATTGTGATACTGTCTATTTGTTTCTTTGATTCTATCAATATTTGTGTACTCTGCTGCCAGGTGCTTATATAATTGTTATTTTACTAGAGAACTGAACACTATGCATAATTATTTATTTGATTCTTGTGGTAGTTTTTGACTTAAAATCTATTTTGTCAGATGTAAGTATGGCCACCCCTGCTCTCTTTTGATTAATAATTGCTTGAATATCTTTTTTATTGTATTTTTTCTATTACCATTTAACCCCCTTATACATCCTTCTCTCCCACAATGACCACACTGCTGTCCATGTCAATGAGTCCTTTTTCTTTTTTGCTCAATCCCTTTACCCCTTAAACTCCCCCATCACATAGCTGTCATCCTGCTATCTATCTATCTGTTATTTAATCCACACATATATATATACATTTTTCTACCATTATTGATTTCTGATTTCATGTTATTCAGATCAGAAAAATATGTAATTCCAATCTTCTTAAATTTTTTAAGATTTATTTTATGGCCTAACATCTTTAATTTTGGTTTCTCATGGTTGAACTTCTCATTTTAGTTCATGTGTTATTTTCCTGATCTTGTTTAGTTGTCTGTCTGTGTTCTCTTGTAGTTCAGAGTTTCTTTTAGATACTTATTTTGAATTCTTTTTTAGCCAGTTCATAGATCTCCATTTCTTTAAGGTTGGTATTTATGGTTCATTTTATTTCTTTAATGATGTCATATTTCTTGATTATTTGTATTCTTTGTGGCCTTGAGTTGATGTCTGCCTGTTTGAAGAAGTAGCATTCGTATTAGACTGGTTTTGACAGAAGAAGTCACCAATCAACCTATGCAGAGATTCTAGACAGGCCACCTGGTGGTATCCTCAGGGCAGGTTTGTTGCCTGGATAGGTTAGTCTGTTGCCTGGATAAGCAGGTGGGCAGGGCTGTCATTTCAGTACATAGAAACCAGCCTTGTGCCTGTGTTTGCAGTGGGGAGGGAGCTGGTGCTGGAGTGAGACTTGAACCTGAGCCTATATGCAGAAGCTGGCCTCACACTAGATGAGCCCAGTACCTGAGTTCATGAAAATGGACTTAATACACTAGAGCAGACCTGACCCTGATTCTACTGAAGTGTGGGGTTTAAGGGTCAGTCTAGCACTGGGCTGAGCCTAAATCCTGGGGACCCAGGGGCCAGTCTGGAGCTGGGATAGATCTGGAGCTTGAGACTGGAGCAACAGATTAGAGCCTTGGTCCTTGGGGGCTAGCCTGGATCCTGGGACCACAATGGCCACAGGCTAGTACTGCAGGATGCTGGGAGCCTTGATTTAAAAGAGCTGGCTTGGGATGACATCGGTCAGACAGGTGCTCTGGCAGACTGTCAATTTGGGTTCACAATAACCAGCCTGGAACGTAAGTCAGGATTATGACAAGCCTGAAGCTTGGGGCCCCAGGGGGTAGCCTCTTGCTGGGGTGAACCTGTGTCCATAGATGCCTGGTACTGATATTTAATGGTGCAGACCTGATGCTGGGACCTGTGCTAAAGAAGATGGTGGGCACACTTTCCTTCCCCCATAGGGGGGAAGTCTCTCCCCATTGGGCTGCTCGGGCTTGTGGGAGATGTGACAGAGATAAAGTGAAACTGTCCTTCTTATCCTCTTTAATGCATCTTTTCTTATTTTTCTGTTCCACCCAAGTGCTGTAATCTCTTAACAGGAATTTTTGACCATTATGAAGATATTTTTTTTATATATGGATAGATAGTTTTCCAAATTTATGTTTCTGTGAAGGGGTGAGTGCTGAAAACTTGCTATCACGCACACATCACTTCTCCTTTGAACTTATGGGATAATAAGTCTCTTGAGTTTTCTTCACTTTTCCCATTCTTTTTTCTTCATTTTGCTCTTAACCATTCTAAATAACCTGTTTTTGAGTTCATTGATTCTATGTTCTACTTGATAAAGCCTAATATTGAACCTCTCTGGTAAATTTTTCATTTCCATTCTTATATTCTTCAACTCTAGAATACAGTTGTTCTTTTCTATACTTTATGTCTGTTTGTTGACATTCTCATTTTTTATTCATATTCTTCTTGATTTCATTTAGTTGCCTATCTGTGTTATTTTGCAGTGCATTGAGATTTTTGAGGTGATTATTTTGAATTTTTATCAGTTAATGTATAGATTTTTATTTCCTTAGAATAATTTTCTGGAGATATATTTCATTCCTTTGATTGGGTCATGTTTCCTTGTCTCTTTTTGTGGTTTGTTATTGTATTGTTGTAATTTGTGCATTTGAAAAATCAGCCCCCTCTTCCAGTCTTTGTAGAATGGTGTCATACTGGGGAAGACCTTCATCAGTCATCCTTGCAGATTTTTGGAGCCTTTCAAACCTTTTATGGGGATGTGTCCTTCTGGGTTTTTGGGTGTCATTTCCTAATTTGAGAAGTTGCTGGGATATTTTTCAGGAGTTTATAATCTCTTGCTGTCTCCGGTGACTGTCTATTGTTCCGTTATTCTCTGATGCAGCAAGGAGCCACTGAGCTCTCTTTTGTTCTCGGTGACCCTCAGGCA
The DNA here is from genome assembly GCA_004026545.1 of Mormoops blainvillei. Taxonomy (NCBI): domain Eukaryota; kingdom Metazoa; phylum Chordata; class Mammalia; order Chiroptera; family Mormoopidae; genus Mormoops; species Mormoops blainvillei. The sequence continues at coordinate 31,977 of PVJD01002745.1, read as the reverse complement.
TCCAAAGTGTGTCAGTTCTATCAACCTCTAAAATAGAAACCAGTCCTTCAAGAAGAGTCCTAAAAATATGGAATGTTAGACAAACATTTCAGCCTTCCCTTTCCCTCCCAAGGTAGAAGTCACAACGTGGGTGACTTCTCCTGATCTAGTTGTGTTGGCTTCTTTATTAAAGTAGCATGAGGTTCATTATTGCTGCAAGAAGACATCAAGCTCTGTTCTTACCATCTGCCCACAGCCATCTAAAGTACATCAGCTTCATACCAGTGTTCTGAGTCAGGTGAGACAGAAGCCAGTCCATTGTGGAAATGGCTGAAACACTGGAATATTGGGCAAATATTACACTCTTCTCTCTCCCTCTCAAGGGAGAAGCAGCAAGTTGGGATTTTTCTTCTAAATGCACTGAACTATGCCAGCTTGAGAGAATTGCTGATGTGTCTGAAATGAAACACTTTCCTTACCAGTTTCAAGGCAGCTGTTCTTAGCTTTGAGCTTGCTTGGGGTACTGTAACTTTCAAATGAGTTCTTGTAATTCTAATAAGGGCTTTGGGGACTATCTATTGTTGTTTAGTCAGTGTTTCTATAGAAGAAAGGCATTTGGGGCTTCCTTCTCCTCCATCTTGCTGAAATCACTTGCTGTTTTTTTAAAAGAGCACAGGATTTTATTTTTAAAAATTGTTTAATTTTAAATCTTTGTCTTAAATGAGAGATGTGATTTTACATGGTGTATACTCCCTTGTCTCAAAGCATATAATTCTCAGTTTCTTTTATCATCTAGACGAAATTTAGATCAGCTCTGTTTCAGATATAAAGATATGACTGATCAATAGAAATATCATTTAATGGACTCATTTTACCTAAAATAGGATGAATATAGAAATGAAAGATTATAGACATATTCTAAATAATTACAGAAGATTCCAGTTATTATTAATCAATCAATATACAATTTAGCTTTTATATAGTCTAAGAGATCAGGAAAAATAGGTTTAAGTGCTTTTTCGGTAACTTACAGTGTGATCTTACACAAGTCATTTCACCTTTCCTCATCTCTCTTTCCTCATCTGTAAAACTTAGGTAATAACACTATCTGCACCAAAGGTTTATTATAAAGATTAACTATGAAAATGAATAGAGAGCAACAAAAGTTCAAAAACAATATGTATCTATTAGTATTAACTGTGTTATATAATTAACACTAACTTCATTACCAGATTCTGCACTTAGGCCACCACAGCAGTAATAATTTTGAATAGTACAATTCTCCTTCTTTCTACTTGCTTAACACAATTATACGTGTCTTATCTCAGGCTTAGGCTAATTAACACATATTTATGTACACACGAATGACTCTCCTTGAAACTATTCACTTAAAGTCTTTACATTTGGAAACTTCCTTATTGTGTGTTTTAATATCTAAATGTTTTATTCCAAAACAAATTAGCGACATTAACATATCTTTTAACACCTCTTTAAATAGTCTTTGCTAGTATTACTGAAAAACTTTATTTTCTAAATAAATGAACTAAAGGCAAAAAATGGGTTCTAGATTATATAGTCTCTGGACATAAACCATAAGAAAGAGAAGCAGGAAATTTGGTTTTCATTAAGTTAACTTAATCTAATGAAGACACCAAAACTGAGTAGTATTAAAAAGAGCATCTTCTTTGAAGCCAAATAATCTACCTTATTTAAATTGATTGAATTATCTAGAGAGCTGCCTATTTCTTCCTTTTGGGGATCAGGTGTAAGCAAACATATTGAGTTTCTTAGAAAAATAACATTTGTTATATTATAAAATATGTATTATCTTGTTACTGAATAAAAAAAAGCCCCAACGTTTAGCAGATAATAAATATTATTTATCTCACAGTTACTGTTGGTCAGGAGTTCAGGCACAGCTTAGCTCATTAGTTTAGTCCCCTGGCTGAGGATTGCTCACAAGGCTACAACGCAGTTGTTGACTGAGCTGCAGTTATCTCAAGGCTTGAAGGAGGGTAGGGTACATACTTGACCTCCCTCATGATACTGTTAGCAGGCATCAAGCCTTTGCAGACTGTTGCTAGAGACACCAGTTCCTTGCTACATCAACCTCTGTATAAGGTAGCGTAGAATGCAGCAACTGGCATCCCTCAAAGGGAGTCAGTAAAAGGAGGGAAGGTGCTTAAGATGGAAACCACGGTCCTTTGGTAACCTAACCTTGAGAAAGACATCTCATCACTTTTTGACACATGCTATTCACGGAAAAGACTCACAAGGTCAAATCTACACACAAGGGCAGGGGACTACCCATGGGTGTTTATTTCAGGATATGGGCTATAGGGAACCTTCTAAGGGGCCCTACCACATAGGTTAATAGAAAATGAGTAGGAAAGGACAATTTAAAATACTGGGTAAATAAGGTAAATTAGGTTCTGTGCTTTTTGTATCCTTTATCCCTAATTCCCATCAAATAGTAAAAGAACATAAATTGTTTTCAAGTGAAGTCACCACTGTCTTTTATGATACCAAGTTTAGAAGTGCAGAATTTTAAGAGGAATTCTCTGAGAGGAACAGCTCAGCACCAGCCAAGGCTAATGAGCGAACACCATGATACTATTTCTAGAAGTGTCACCTTTCTTGTGATCTTTTTCTTTAAAATTCCCCTGGAGGTCTGCATTTATGTCCTTTGACAAGGGAACGCGTGCTATCTCACTGCGGAGAGATGGAGTCCCACAGGAGGAAAGTTTCCACAAGATATTATTTATTCTCTTCCTACCTACTTATTCTAAAAAGGAAGGAAAATTGAAATAGAGGAAATTTTTGAACACAGCATGAATACAGAGCTTGTAACTGTTGTGTTACTTTTAGTTTAAACTTAAGCCTCTCTTATTCTTCCAGTAAACCCTTTGAAACCACTGCTGCCGAAAACAGAGGAGACCACATTATTTCAGTTACTATTTTTCAAGCAAACACGGCATCTAAGTTAATTAGAATGCCTGCATTGTTTTCTTTCTCAAGTCTTAACAGCTTTAAAGAAAAAACAGACAATTCAATTGCCAGGAAGGAAAAGAAAAGTCAAACAAACTGACAAAAAATCATGGGCTGAATATAATCATCACCACACCCTCCAAACCTACATGTCTTTCATGTGGACCGTTGTTTCCAACTCCTCTCTTTACTTGTAGTATACTGATGATATTTATTTACCTCTAGGTTTTAACAACCATGTCATTATCAATTACAGTGCTTTGGGTTCACTTCCCTCCCATAGGCCACAGGCCTCCTGCTCTGAGCTTTGGAGGGTCAAGAAGGAGATGAATGCACCCTACCAGCCTAGTTTCATGTATAGGAAAGAGGAAGGTCACACACTATAATATTAATAGAGCAGCCCATAATAAAAGTGTTGGGTTCATATATTCAGGATCCCTACTTGCTCTCTGATAGTCTCCTACTTTAAAAACCCTCTTTAGAGGGGGTATAAATCACACTGGCACAAATAATTTCATATGAAATTACTAATCAGGTTGCTTTCCTTTGGCATTGTAATGGCAAAGAAAGCAAAAGATTACAATTCATTTATAGGGATTGTACCTTCAATACCAGTCCTATCTCTTCTCCCTTTACCCCTCAGACCAAACAATAATAATCTATTGGAAATGATAACAAAACAACCCCAAGTGACTCAAAGCCATGCTGAAAGCTGGTGAACTATTTTCACTTGTGATAATTAATTTTATGTGTCAACGTAGCTAGGCTATAGTATTCAGCAACTTAATAAAAAAATCTAGGACTTTCTGTGAAGATATTTTGCTGCTGTAATATAATCAACATCTATAATCAGTTGACTTTCTGTAAAGGAGATTGTACTCCATTAGGTGGGTGAACCTCATCCAATCAGTTGGAAGGACTTAAGAGCAAAAACTGGTATTTCTCAGAAAAGAAATTCTGCCTCAAGACTACAGCATCAATACCATATATGTGTGCATATACACACATACATATATATATATACACACATGTATATACATATATACACATGCATACACATATATACGTGTGTATGTATATATACACACACATATATATATATATGATTTTGAAAACCTTCCTTCCAATCAGCTATACTTCATAAATATTTCTGACATGAGGGTAAAAGGAAGAGTAGAAATTGAAAAGATATGAAGGAGTCTGAGTCTGTTAAGATTTGGTCATCAGTTAAATATGTTGAATGAGGGAAGAGAAGCATAGGATGACTCCCAGAATTTTGTATCAGATAACTAAGTTTGTGGAAATGCCTCTTATTGAGACACAGAATACAAGGATAATATGTTTTTCAGAGAAGATTAATTTAATTTTGAAATTTTGATTTTTTTCCAGGTATCTGTGAAACTGCAAAGAGAAAATGTACAGTAGTAATTGTTAGACTTAAAAGTTTAGTACTTAAAGCACTCTTAGCTAGGAATGGACTTATGGAAGCCATCAGCCTATATGCTCAGAAAATGCAACAGGCAAAACATGGTGATTAGATTCAAGGAAATGGCATCAAGATAATCAGAACACTAAAGGAAACCAAGACAGGGCAGTTGAAACAACATAAAAAGTATTTAATTTCTTTTTTTCTTTTTTTCCCACAGAAAAATCCAATGCTAAAGAAAGAAAAAGAAACATAAAAATTTTTAAAGTTCCCATTAGGTACTTCAGATCAAGATGACAGCATAGGTAAATGTGGTACTCAAATTTTCCCACAACCACACCAAATGACAACTACAAAGCAACCATCATTCAGAACCACCTTAAATCTAGCTGAATGGGAGTCCTTCAACTAAGGATTTAAAGAAGAAGCCACAAGGAGTCGGTTAGGAGGGGCAGAGACATGGAATGTACTGGTCCCATAGCCCAATGCAGTAGATAAAAATCAGGAGAAATATCTCAGTAGTGGAGGTATCCCAAGGAGCAAGGAGCCGTGCCCCACACCAGGCACCCTAACCCAGTGTTCCAGTGCTAGGAATAGAAGTCCCCATAACTTCTGGCTGTAAAGGGCAGTGGGATTGTAGCTGAGTTAGACAGAGGGCTACTGGTGTCCCAGGCAGTTTCTTTTAAAGGGCCCACACATTGGCTTCCTCAGACTCACTTCCTCTGAGCTCTAGCACTGGAGCAGCAACTTGACAGGAATCAGGGACACATGGAGAGGAACTGAAATGTCTGACATCAGGACAAGAGCTGGGGGAGAGCAGCTATCTGCCAGACTAAAGTGCTGGTTGAGGACACTTTTCCCTTTCTTAGACACTGCCCCACCCCCCACACACACATACCAACACAGACAGATCCAGCAGGCCGATGCTGTATCTGAGTCCCCATCAACCTGGTTCACAATGTTTGCCCTGCCCTTGTGATTCCCTGAGACCCCAGCCCATGAAAATTACTGGCCTACCCATACTGTTTACAGTGGCTTTTCCACAGGAATGGCCTAGCTTGGATTATGTTTCAGACTTTCCTAAAATCTCCCAAACAAGCAGCGTCTGGCTTCTGTTTGCCCTGTACCTCTTGCTAAGTGGCCCCACGCTTGGCACTAGCAGCAACTGGCGTTGGTCTCACTGGAGCACCTCCAAGCCCAGCCCAAGTAGTAGCCATCTGCAGACTGTCTAGTAGCTCTTTCCAGGTGGCCCTGGGCAAAACACAGGCAGTGACTGACCTTGGCCTGTTTCTCCCAGGAGGCCCCAGATTCAGCACACCTGGTGGACAGCTTCAGACCACATCAAAGTGCCACCCAGCTGCCTCCCCAACCAACACACTTAAGAGGCTGACTCAGCAGACATCAGAGCCCTGCTAAATGAAGTCCTGCTCTGTGGGGTGGGCCTCTGTGCACAGATCCTCCACAGTGGTCAATGGTCAGTCCTTGCAGTAGACAGGCCTGGGGGTAAATCCCTCCCATTGACATCCAAACAGAAATCAAGGCTCAACTACAACAGGGGGCTGTACAGCACCTACACAGGAGTACAGATACCTGGACTGCCCAGCTCAGGCGAATGGAGAGGCTGTAACACTGGACCCTATGGAACACGTACTGTATAAGGGCCATTCTACCAAGCCTGAGAGGTGTAGCAGCTCTACCTAAAACACAGAAACCAACACAGGGAGGCAGCCAAAATGAAGAGATAAGGAAATGTGTCCCAAAGAAAAGAATAGAACAAAGCTCCAGAAAAAGAACTAAATAAAATAAAGACAAAGAATATACTAGATGCAGAGTTCAAAACACTGGTTATAAGGATGCCCAATGAACTTAGTGAGAACTTTAATAAAAAGATAGGAAACATGAAAACAAAGATAGAAAACATTAAAAAAGATTCAGTCAGAAATGAAGAATACACTAACTGAAATGAAGAATACATTACAGGGAATCGATAGTGGAGTAAATACAGGAAATGATCAAATCAAGAAACAAAAAAACACCTGATCAAAACAGCAAAAAAGAAAACAAATCACAAAGAATGAAGATAGTGTAAGGAACCTCTGGGACAACTTAAAGTATACTATTCAAGTCACAGTGGTGCCAGAAAGAAAAGAGAGAGAGAAAGAAATTGAAAACCTATTTGAATCTAATTCACTTTTTTAGTTTATTCTTTTCATTTGTTTCCACATATAAATGAAATTATGTGGTATTTGTCTCTCTCTACCTGGCTTATTTTACTTAGAATAATACTGTCCAGGTTGGTTCATCCATGCTGTTGCAAGGGGTAAGAGTTCTTTTTCTTTTACAGTGGAGTAGTATTCCATTGTGTAACCGTATCATGGCTTTTTAATACAGTCCTACTGTCGGACACTTGGGCTTCTTCCAATCTTGGCTATTGTAACTATGCAATGAACATCGATGTACATGCATTCTTTCAAATTAGTGTTTCAGTTTTCTTCAGATATATTTCCTGATGTGGAATTGGTGGGTAATAAGGAGTTTCCTTATTAATTTTTTGAGGTAAACCCGTACTACTTTCCACAGTGGTTGCATCAGTCTGCATTCCCATCAACAGCACTGACAACTGCCAGAGGGGAAGGCGTAGGGATGCAGGGAGAAAGAGATAAGGAATTAAGGAAAAAAAATCCTCAACCACATAGATAACAGTATGGGTATGGTGATTACCAGAGGAAAAGAGAGCCTAGGAAGGTAAATGTGGGTAAATGGGGGATAAGTGGTAATGGAAGGAAACTTGACTTGGGGTGCTGACCACAAAATATAACACACAGATGATATATTATAGAATTATACTCTTGAAACATATATAATTTTATTAACCAATGTCACTCAATAAATTTAATTAAAAAAAAAAGAAAAAAGGAAATTCATTTTAAAAATGTAATGACAGAAATTTTTTCTGACTTGGTGAAGGAGGCAAAAGAAGTCCAGGAATTGTAGAGAGTCTCATAAAATATGAACCCAAAGAGCCCCACACCAAGGCATATCATAAGTAAAATGCAAGTTTAAAAGCAAAGAGAAAATCTAAAAATCAGCTAGAAAAAAAGCAGTTTACTATACCTATAAGGGGGTTCCCATAATACTATCAACTCATTTCTTAACAGAGACTTTGCAGAACAAAAAGGAGTAGTAAGAAATATTCAACATGATGAAAGGCAACAACCTACAATCAAGATTACTCTATCCAGCAAAGCTATCATTTAGAATCAAAGGACATATAAAGAGCTTCACGGACAAGAAAAAACCTAAAGAAGTTCATCCCCTCCAAACCAGTATTACAAGAAATGTTAAAAGGATCTTCTTTCAGAAGAGAAAAAATAAAAAAGATTAAAAATATAAAGAATAAAATGTCAGTAAATACATATCTATCAACAATTGAATCTAAATAAAACAAAATAAAAGAACAGGCAGAACAGATGCAGATCTGTAGATACAGAGACAGCTGTTAAAGGGGAAGGATTTGGAGGCTGGGTGAAAAAGGTGAAGGTATTAAGGAAAAAAAAAAAAAAGGAAATGCACCTCGCAATAGCAAAAAGAAAAAGAAGAAAGAAAAAGTCCTTCAGAGAGGTTGTTAAAAACAGATTGCTGAGTCCAACTCCAGAGATTCTGACTGGGTAGGTGTGGGGGAAGGAAACTCAAGAATGTGCACCTCGAATAAATTCTTGGATGATACTGCTGCTGCTGGCAAGATGACCATACTCGCTGAGCTACTGGACTAGAGAAAACCACAACACCCTTTTCAAAATGAAGTTCTAGTGCCCGTGTGGCTGCGTGTAAATCATTAATTCACCACTGGAGCACCAAGAAAAATTACCCTGCTTAGTACTAACAAAGATATTTTCTTGGACACACAGGTTGCATTCAACATCAAAGTCGTTATTGACTTTATTCATTTGAAACCCACCTATAGGAACAGTGAACTCCCCTGGGAGAAAGTTACAGAGTCGAATTGTCAATCAGTAGAACTGGAGAGTGTTTCAAAACAAAGTGAATGGCTGAGTCAGCAGGAGATGAAACTAAAAAGGAATAGAAACAGTTCTGTGTGTAAGTGAACAATGGAGCAGGTGAGTAAGATTTCCTGGCAATAGAGCATTTTCACAGGAAAAAAAAAAGTCAAGATACAAGGTCCAGTTATGTGTTAAAATAATTTATTTTTCCCCAAAAATATTTATTAAAATATGGACACAAATACACAAGAAGGTACATAGGGATGTCATAGCAGAAGTTCTGGAAGCTCTGCCTGCAGCCTTTCAGCGTCCTGCTCCTGTACACCAGTGGCTTCCTACTGTGAGCGCCTGAGTGAGAGCTGTCTACAGACATGAATGCAGGGGCGTGCTCAACACACCCAGGCCAGGTCAGAGGACGAGGAGTCAATGCCCCTGGGAGTAGCCCACAGTCAATGATAAGCTGGAGTTGGTGGGTTCATACCTGTTTTTTCACCCCTCAGTGGGACTTCTCTGAAGCATGTTCTAGTCTCACAGTCCCCAAGAATGCGCCAGAGGGACCAAGTCCCAGTTTTCCAAAGCAACGACCTGCTTATAGAATAAACGTGCACTGGCTTCCTTCCCTTTCCTATCTCATTTCCCCACTCCCCTACTGTTATTTCCTGAAGTCACCAATTGCCTCCAAGAAAAATGTCTACACTCCAGTTACTCTTTCAAAATCTGCATTGGGGAAATTCAGCTGTTCACCGAAATGGTGATTAAAATAGTAAGAAAGAAAATGAATTGTCCATTATGGGATATCTATAAGATGAAATCCAATGTAATCATTGAATGGGCAGAAATCTGTAGAATAGTAATAACATTATATCAATTATATAAAACACATACACACAAACAATAGTGTATATTTTTATGAGTGTATTTGTATAATGTAAAAGCTGAGAAAGTGATCTAGAAAAATTCAAATCAAACTGATAACTATGACTCTCCTTATGAGGAGAGGTGGATGAGCCTTATATGTAATGCTTCTATTTTATATGGTGAATGTATTCATGTATTACATGTATTCATGTATTCATGTGTTCATGTATTATTCTATAATTAATAACTACTAAAATAATTTAAAGTGTGCATAAGTCCTAATATTGATGTGAGTGAAATCACTCTTAGATGCTCCTGTGAAAAACATTTATTAAAAGCCTAAGATTTTAACAACAACAAAAAAGTGCCCATTATTGTCAAAAACTAGGAAGTTATTTGGTGATCTGACAAAGCGCAATGTCGGTGGAACAGAAGCCAGAAGGCAGCAGACTCAAGAATGGATGAGATGTGGGAAACTGGAGAAGTGATTATGCTGTAGAAAGAAAATAAAAATAGAGTAAAAGCTAGAAGACAATGAATATTCAAAGATGAATGTATGTTTTAACTATGGAAGAGTCTAAAATATTTAAATTAAGATATATTTGTGTTGTTTGTTTATTTTAACCAGGAGAGAATCATTCTAGAATATATTTACATGCTAAAAACAAAGAAGAAATAGAATAGGTATTCTTAATTTGAGACATGCCTAGATGGTCTGAACATAAATCCCAAAAATTTCAGACAAAGATTGTGTATATGTGCTATTACATACAAGTTAGTTTTCCTTGGGAGAAGATACCCAGCTTTTTTTTTTAAGGTCTCTGGCACATGTGTTTAAAAAATTAATTGAATGAGTGGATTAATCAAATAATCATGGAGATCTGTGATCCAAAAATGTTTGATAGAATCTTTAAAGATAAAATCAAGTGAGAAGCTAATAAATATTTTATACTGCATGAAATAATATGAATTACAACATAATATATTAATTTTATAAATAGAAGCTTTGAATACCCCTGAAGTATACTGCACTGGACATGCTCAGGCAATTCTCAATTAACGTTGAGATGGCTAAGCCCCAGTGGGGTGTGACCAAAGCAAATCTACTTTTCTGCTATATTTTTGAGCACCTAAAGTACTAGACAAATTATATATTCCTTGAAGGTACTTCCTTATTTTTAACAAACTTTATTAATATTGTTGATTTCTAACCCTTTCTTTTTTCAACACATGACATTAGATCCCAACCAAAAACCTTGTTAAATACAAACATTAATAAATTTTCTTGCTCCAGGAGTGGTTTGAGAGAGGGAAGCTCAGCTTAGTTCAGTGATCAGTCTCAGTCTCTGAGAAGGTCATGAGCAGAGGACATGAGCTGTACTTATTTTTAAGAAAATACAAGCATTTCTTTTAATGAGAGTCTGGAGAAGAAACCTAAATGGGAGTGTTCCATCTTGAAAGGTTAACATAGAAAAAGGTTGCTAAACCAAACAAACCACAAATATATAATTGGTAAAATGAAGAAAGTATGTATTCTAAATCTGCATTAAGCATAATGTCATGTAGCTGTAGGAAACTTTAGTGAGGATTGTGGAATGAATCTTTAATGTTATCATTTATGCTTTTCCCAATGCACTATATACACAATGAGAACTGCCTACAAATCTTAATGTACCATTTTATTGCATGGAAAACTGGCCACCATCTCACAGAACAGCAATTGTAAATTAGAAATATCTTTTGTTTGCTTTGAGCACAATACATTTGGAAATTTCTGAAGTTACATAAAAGCACACAAAAGCATATCTGAGAAGCTGTGGCTTTCTTCTGGTCTTGGGGTTCAGAGAAGAGGGGACTGGGCTGCTGACAGTGTTGCCACATCCGGAGACTCAAGCTCCTTGGTATCCAGCCAGTAATGATCCTCACATTCCCCACCCCACCCCCAACCACCCCCGCCACCGCCGCCCTGGACCTGGTGGAGGTTACTCGATAACCACAAAACATTCTAAATCCTGAAAAACACCAACTTTCATGCACAGCATGGATAGGTAAGTCCCTGTCCCTCATGTTCTTCGGTTACATTTTAGGTAAGTAAGACCTTATTACAGGTATAATAACACATGTTATGGCAATTTCAGACGTTAGAAACTTAAATTTTCATGACAGTTTATTGTATAAAAACCTACTATAATTTTTATTTTTTAAAATCTTATTTATCAAAGTATTAAAGATCTTGGTTTTTAAAAAAAATTAGTTAAACAGGTGATTCCTCTTTCCCTATATCCATTTTGCTGGGACTACAGCTCCATCCCAAATTATACATTAATAAAAGTCTTGAAGAATAGGCTTAACTTTTGTTTAGTTTTTTGAATAGTCTTTGGGTTAATATTATTTTATGTCAAAATCAAATACCAAATTTACTAATCCAGTTTCCAGATGCGTGGTGATCACATAAACTAATTGTCCAAAGACAGAATACTGGGTAGATAGGAATAATAAATATAGTTTGCTTTTACAAAGTTAAATCCAAGTTATATGTGAAAGATATACCTAGATTTAAATAGACTCAAGCCCTTACTTTGTTCTAATAAAAAAATTCAAATAAATAATTATACCATTGAAGAAAACAGAGAAATAAATTATTAGTAATGAAGAGAATGCTGGACAATTAAAAGGTTGGATTCAAAACATAGAGTAAATCCTAACAAATTACTATAGGGGTTTAAAGGAATTCATTTCTGCATATAACCTCTACTAATCTGAGGACTAGTGAGAAAATAATATAGAAAATATGAGCTGACTAGAGATATACTAATAGTTTATTACTCCATGCGGAGTAAACAGGTATCCATGTTAAATGAAAATAATATAGGCAAAATATACCTGGCCATCACTGTGAGCTTATGAAGCAAAGCAGAATTACTTATAAAATAGATCTCAGGAAGAGGTTGCTTATACTAATCAAATGAAACACGTTTGAAGATAATAAAAATAGCATATGTAACAAAAAAAAAATCTTGAACTCTTTGAAGACTCTGCAGATTTCCACCACCAGAAATCTACTAAAGATGTTTGAACAAAATTGTAGATATGTTTTGGATCTCATACTAAATAATGGCTGACAAAGCAGGTCTTGTTTGTAATGTAGCATAAACATTCTTGTCCTATTGTATTATACTGAATACCCTTTTGAAGGAGAATCCAGCTTCAACATAATAGGTTTTTGACTATCAAACATTTATTCATTATTGTCTATTATTCAGAATTACTACAATTATTTAGTGTCTTATGTAGAAGTACAAAGAATATTTTTAGCAGTTTTATTCTAAGTTGAGAAATTATTTAAGAATGAAAAAAGCAGGAAATCTCTTTTTCCAAGGATTGAATAAACTGGAAAAGAAAAGGAAAAACTGATCGAGTTTATAAAATGAAGCTAACTGACAAACAAAATATTCACTAAAGTAATATGAAATTACTTTAGTGAATATGTCTTAAAATACCAAAATCCTAAAAATATATATATTTTATTTTGAATAAAAATTTGAGACAATAAACTTGATTTTTCCTACTAATAAAACCCCATTTAACATTGTTTTAAGAAAAATTATGGAATTTTTTTCTCTTGATTGTACTTGACATAAGCATCTCCTATATATCCAAGATTCATTGTTGACCTCAATAATCTACTTCCCAAAGTCTTCAATTAGTTTTGATAAACAAAATAATTAAAGAACATTAATTTGCTAATAATGTTGAAAACTAACCTATTAGAATAAAAACTCAAAATAAATTGATGCTTTAAAATGTATTACATATCGTCTCTAGTAGAAAACTTCTAAGATGACCCCCAATGATTCTTTCATGCCCTGTGTAATCCTTTTCCTTTGAGTGTGGACTGAACCTAGTGACTCCCTTCTAATACCCAGAATACAGCAACAGTGATAGGAGACAGTTAGGAGATTAGATTTCTAAGTCTGTGGTTTGTCTTGTTTTCCCTCCCTTGTCTTGCTGCCTTGTTCTGAGGAAAGCCAGCTGCCATGTTGTAACTGCCTTATGAAGGGGCCACATGGCAAAGAATTGTACAACAGCCAATGACGACCTAAGACCTCTCAACAACCATGAAATAAACATGGAAACCGACCTTTTCCCACTGGAGCATTGCAATGAGGACAGCCTGGACAATACTTATTAGAAACCCTGAGCCTCAGGCACTCAGAGTAGATGCACCTAAATGCTTGATCCCTAGGAAGTTAGCCATACTAAATGTTTGTCATTTTAAGTCACTAAATTTTGGGGTAATTTTCATGTAACAATAGATAACTAATACATCAACTAAAAATTGCCCTATCTGGGTGGATCAGTTGATTGGAATGTCGTCCTACACACCAAAAGGCTGTGGGTTCAATCCCCGGTGGGGGTGCACACAAGAAACAGCCGATCAATGTTTTTCTCTCACATCGATGTTTCTCTTGCTCTCTCATTGTCCCCTTCCTTCCTCTAAAATCAACAAACATATCCTCTGGTGAGGATTGAAAAAATAAAATAAAAATAAAAACTTTACCCCATTCTGGCTCACTCTTAGGAAGTTTTGGAGTCTGGCATAAACTATATTTTGTGTCGTCAGTGGAAAATTTCTATAAAATATTGTGTACACGCAACACTGGGCTAAATTCATAGTCAAAGATATTATGAAAAAAAAGAGATACAGTCAAAGGGAGACTTAAAATGTGAGTGATAACAAAAACAATGAGAAAGAAGAAATTTCTTTGCTTTGCCTGGGTCATGGAGCCATAGTGGTGGAAGATCGTGGGAGGCCCACATGCAGGGATTTCCTAGAGAATCCACTCTGGCACTTATCAAAATTATTTTTGAGTCTCTAACAGGCTACTTTGTTTCTAAATCTGTAGAAGTTACCTGAAATTATGAATATTTTACTCATGAGTTTGGATAGGTTCTAATCCTAGCACCCAGAAATTCACCATTTTATTGTCCTTTATAGTGATTTTAAAAGCTGATGCTTCCAAAATACTTCTGTTCTCATATATTTTAAATGAATCATTTAATAATTGTTAACATAGTGGGGCAGTGATTTTACTTTTAATTTTTTTAACCATCAGACCTTTCTTCTAGTTAACTGATATTTTAATATTACAGAAGTTTTGGAAAAAATGATACTGATGATTTAATCAATAAGTAAATTAACATTTCTAGAAAATATAAAGAAACCCAAATAGCACTGGCAATTCTCAACTAGAGTACCCTCCCTCAAAAGAAATTTCTAGATGACTATATATCAGATTTCCTTATCAACCTTTCCTCTTCTCGAGTAGCGATACAGGAAGCGTAGGAAAAGCAGTCAAATCAGAGGGCTAATTGGATACGCAGACCTGATAGTCAAAGGACTACACAGTCGTAACACCGTGGACTACCCCTGGGCTTGCTAACTTGCAGGTGCCAATGAATATTGCTATATGTTCATAATACTTTCTCTTTCTTACACAAGTTCTAGACTCTAGTCTTTTCATTGGAAATACACAATGGCAGACATGCTTTAATTCACATTTCAAGTCTCAATTTATTGGTGGTCTCTGTGTTAGAGCGTCTGAAACTCAGCAGACAAGAAAGTTGAGTTAGCAATGACTGCCATTTCCTTAGGAGAGGATATTGGGTGTAACTCATCTCTAACATGTACTGTCCACCCTAAAATTCTGTAGTGATTTAAGCAGAGTTGGTGCTTCATTTTTGTTTGATGATGTTTGGGTGCCAAGAATGTAGAATAATTATAATAAATTTTTAATGGTTGAAGTTACTATTTACCATACCTTACCCAAATGGGTGTTTTGTTTTTTTTCTTGACCTTGGTAAAGTGTATGTAATCATCTCACTCAGCCATTAAAAAAACACATTACACTGAGAAAAAACTTCATTTATGAATCACTAATAAGAAGTCCAAATGGGAGGGGAGAAAAACTTGAAACTTAAAAGGTAGGTAATTCACAATGGCAGGATGAACCAAAATTTTGTTCAAGATAATGATTTCTCATTTTCACCTTGCTGTGCCCTTAATTTAAGTTTAACGTGAAAATCCCTAGATGTAAAGAAAAAAAGAAAAAGTAGAAAGGACTGTGGACACTTCAAAATTCCCACTATCTAACTGAAAAATCCTTGTCCTAATTATCTATATGATATTACACTGTGAAGATTCATAGGATATAATAATGACCCTCACATCTTTTCACTCCTTATGCCCTATTCCCTTATTGTCTCATTAGAGAGACAGAAGCTATTTAAGGGCTCTTAACACCTAAATCTGCCAAATCTGTAAAAGCAGCTATTAATTCTAGTATCTTTTGTACTAACACACCAAGACAAAGGAATCTGATAGATTTGTACTAATGGACCCTGCACCCTCTGTTTTCCTAGGCTATGCTAATATATCCTTCATTTGCAAAACAATCTTCAACAGTTTTTAAAATTCAAATTGAGTATAGAATTAAGTTTTAAAAAACTTTTTCAGTTAAAGTATATAATGCTCACAAAATTTACGGAATCCCTGTTATTTTAAACTTCAAGTAAAGTACCTACCATCGCAGAGCCTAATTTCACTTTCTCCCAACATTGCAAAGCTCATTTAACTCCCTCTCACTATAATTTCTTGGATTATTCATTTATTTACTTCTTTAGAGAATTATTAACTGAAGACTTTCTACTGACTCTTAGTCTCAATGTCTCTTCAGAAGTTCAGTGTTTACAAGCAAAACTTTGACAACCTTCCATAATGTTGAGAGACAAAACACCATAATCTTTAGGAGTGGTTTTCTGGCCTCGCCTCTAGTCTCAGGGTTCAGAAACTTTAGATCCACTCATCAGCATTTTGTGACAAGCATTGAAACATAGCATTTTATGGTGACCTTGACAAGCCATCCTCACAAACATAATAATATCCTTTCTCCCCCCTTCAAAGAAAGGAAAGTTTTTCTGTTCACTTTTGTGCAACAGTATTGAGGTAGTAATTAAGACCAAAGTCTCAAAAGTCCAAAGTAAAAGCTATTATTAAAAAAATACACCCCTCAGAAAGAACAGCCTGTGAAGATTGTTGTATGCTGTATTTCTCTTGACATGTGTCTCTGGATGGGATAGAATCTTATATGGTTAAAAAGAACACTTTGCAGCTCTTACAGACCAATAAATTAGAGGGTAGACTTATTAAGGATACAAATAATTCTTCATTTTATAAAAAAAATTTATACATCACTTTCAGTGTTTGTTAGAGATTATGAAGAACTCATACAGTGAGAAACTCAATACTAAAGCATTTCAAGATAATTTTAAGTATCAGAAAGTATGATGAGGGAAATAAAATAATATTTGCATATTTATTTTCATTTTTCATTTTTAATTTACTAAACAATTAAAAACCTGCTTGGTCAAATGTTGAATCCTCCCTCTTTGACCTTATATGGTCTTACCCTTCATCCCCATGAAAATTACTTCCTTTCTGATAGATGAATGGACAAATGGATAGATGATGATGATGATAGATGTTGATATATAGATTAGATAGATTGATTGATAGATGATAGATAGATGATAGATAGATAGATAGATGATAGATAGATAGATAGATAGATGATAGATAGATAGATATAATCTTCACATATCCTTTATTCATTTCAGTGTACCCTATCTAGTCCAAGGTCCATTATCTCCCACCAACCTCCTTCTGACATAGCTTCAGGGCAAACCTGTCTCCAATCTGTTCTCTACAACACCCTTTGCAGCTTCATCTTATACCATGTCTCCATGCTTCACCTATACTCTCTTCCCCACGTTTCTACCAGCTGCCCATGGTTACTCCTAATACTGAGCCCTCACAATCCCCTTCCCTCTATCTCTCATGTTTTTCCCAATTGTTTTTATTATTTAGTACCAATTTTTTCTTTACCTCACCAATTCCCCCCAAATTTATTTTACCCATATCAGTAAAATTTTTGCATTTATTGTCAAAAGAAAGTACGCACACACACATACACCCATACACACTCAATAACACATGCACCATATACAGTTACAAGTATTCTATATATGTAATGAAATATACATAAAACAGAAAATCTTAAAAATAATCTAAGGATAAAATACAAATATTGTATTTTAGTTGTACTTATTAATGATTAATAAGCTTATTTTTTCACTAAAAATGTTTTCAGTAGTATTTTTGTGAGAAATTCAACTAAATATGCAGTAATTTAAAAGTCTGCTGCTTCTGAATTCTGTTTACTCTGTATCTAAAAAAATTTTTAATCAAATTTAATGGGGTGACACTGGTTAATAAAATTATATAGGTTTCAGGTATTCAACTCTATAATGCAGTTTCTGTATATTGCATAGCGTGTCTACCACCCAAATTGAAATCTGTCACTGTCTGGCTGGTATGGCTCAGTTGGTTGGAGTATGTTCTCATTAGCTGAAAGGGATTTGATACCCAGCCAGAGCACATTCCTAGTTTGTGGGTTCGGTCTCTCGTTGGGGCACATATGAGAGGCCACAGGCTGGTGTTTCTCTTATTCTCTTTCTCCCTCCCTTCCTCTCTCTCTAAAATCAATAAGCATGTCCTTGGGTGAGGATTAAAAAATCTCCCGTCACCATATATTTGACCCCCTTTACCCTTTACTACCTCCCTTCCTCCGGCAGCCACCATATTGTTGTCTATATGTTTTTGTTTATTTTCTTTGTTCATTTGTTGCTTTCAGTTTTAATCCCATATTTGAGTGAAATCATAAGATTCTTCACTTATTCCATCTGACTTATTTCACATAGCATAATATTCTTAAGATCCATCCACAATGTTGCAAATGAAAGTATTTCATCTTTTCTTATGGCTGAGTAGTATTCCATTGTATATTTGTACTACATCTTCTTTATTCAATCATCTATTCAAGGGCACTTCAGTGGCTTTCATGTCTTTGCCACCATGTTGTAAAAAAGGATACCTCACAAAGGTACATAGTCAGAAAGGTAGCAGAGTTCAGTAATCGGCTCTGGAACTGGACTGATTGTATACCTGGATTAATCATGTCCTAGTTGTGTGATCTTTGGGAGGTTTACTAATTTTTTGAAGCTGCAGTTTACTCATGGGAAAAATAACTTAATAATTGTATTACCTCTACAGAGTTTTGATGACTAAATGAGTCAATATGTGTAAGTCACTAAAAAGAGAGCCTGGCACAGAGGAGGTGCTTTATTAATGCCAGCTAATATTGTTGTATTTATAAACTCAGAGGTATATCATAGCACTTCATGTGCTTCTCACAAGTTCTCTACTTTTTTATGAATAATCATGGGATGAAAATATTTTAAGTATGATGCTAACTCTGTATCACTGCCTCATAATTATTCCTATAAATTTCAGTCAAGCTGTCACCATATGTAGGTATAAACATAATTTGTCTATAAAATGTTTTGATTAAAGTCATAAGTCCAGTACATCCTCTCTTTAGTCAAGTAGCTCAACTTTTATATTTATTATTAAAACAGAAACTTACAAATGCCACAGGCTCAGGCATGTTAGAAACACCTTTTCTTCATCTAACTGCATAGTAAAACTTCTACCTTGTCAATTTGTTTTAATACTTGTTTCTTCTAATATTAAACAAGATTTTCTCTGTGCCAATGTTTACTACCAAAGAAATGTATTTTAGTTTGTATCTTACTGTTGTCTATGTCTGATTTTAGCCATCCGCATTGCACTATGTAAACCAGTGGCACTTTGAAGTCTGTTAATAAACAGGAGTCTAAATAGAAGTTTATTTTATTTTTATTTTTCCCATCACCATTTTATCCCCCCATACCCTCTTCCACCACCACCCATCCTATTTCTCCCCTGCAATCACCACACTGTGTCCATATCCATAAGTTCTTTGTTTTTTCTTTTTTTCTTCATCCCTCTACCTCCAGTCCTCTCACCCCCAGCAGTCAGCCTGCTATCTATCTGTGAGTCTGTTTTGCTTGTTAGTTCAGCTTGTTCAGCTTGTTCATTAGATTCCACATATGAGTGCAATCATATGGTACCTTTCTTTCTCTAACTGATTTATTTCACTTAGTATAATATTCTCCAGGTCTATCCATGGAATACAACTCAGCCATAAAAAAGAAGAAAATTTTACCCTTTGCTAGAGCATCAACAAAAGATTTTAAACATGTGCCCTTATGCTTAGGAAGACAAGGAGTGCTAAACTGGGTATCGCAAGATGTTAAACATAATTGAAAACATTATGGAACTTCATCATCCTGTTGAGTTCCTAAGCTTCCTAATATCATCAGCTAATTTCTCAACTTGTTCTATGCACTGCAGGAGTGGATCATAATTTAAGCAATCTCTTCACTTTGTGAGGATTAATTTAGTTGACAATATAATACTACATGATATGATCTGGGCAAAAGTATATTGTGATCTATTTTAATATACCAAGAGCAAATAGAAGAATGAGCCCACCATTGTCAGCCTCTCAGCAGAGAATGTCTACTTTTCCTTCAGGACACCTCAGTCATGAATGTGGCCTAAGTCTGAACTAGAGATCAATTTAGGGTGCTCATGTGTGTCCACATATTATTAAATAATGGTCAAATTGATTTCTTTCTAATCTGTATATATACATATCTACAAATATAAATTATATCACTAACTTGGTGTTCTACCAGTGAAATGCTTTGTACATGTTCTGGGGTATGTCATCGCCCCTTTAGAGGTCACATTGTTAGCTCTTTCCTCAATCATCACTTCTTCGGGAAAGCCTCTCAGGGCCATGAATGACTGAGAAGGCAGAGCATTATCAGTTGACTATATAGAGATGTATTTCTTTTAAAAAATTTTTATTGAATTTATTGGTGTGACATTAATTAATAAAATTACATAGCTTTCATGCCTACAGTTCTATAATAAATCATCTGTAGATTGTATTGTGTGTTCACAACCCAGAGTGAAGTCTCCTTCCTTCATCACTTATCCCCTCTTTACCATCTTCTGCTTCGCCCCCATACTCCTTTCCCTCTGTTAATCACCATACTATTGTCTGTGTTTATGAATTGTTTCGTTTTGTTTTGTTTTAATTCCTTCACCTTTTTCACCCAGCCCCTAACAAATCTTCCTTCTAATAGCTGTGTCTGTTTTCTGTATCTGTGAGTCAAATTTGTTTGTTTATTTTTTCATTAGACTCCACATATATGTGGAATCATATGATACTTGTCTTTCTCTAACTGACTTATTTCACTTAGCGTAATACTTTCCAGGTCCATCTATGTTGTCACAAAAGGTAAGATTCTTTATTTTTTATAACCAAGTAGTATTCCATTGTGTAAATATGTCAGTTTGCTTGTTTTTTTTATCCACTCTTCTGCTGATAGGCACTGGGGAGACTTCCAAATCTTGGCTATTGCAAATAATGCTGCAATGAACATAGGGGCGCATATATTCTTTCAAATTAATGCTTCAGGTTCCTTTGTATATATTCCCAGAAATGGAATCTCTGGGCTATAAGGTAGTTCCATTTTAATTTTTTTGAGGAACTCCATACTGTTTTCCATTGTGGCTGCAACAATCTGCATTCCCACCGAACAGTGAATGAGGGTTCCTTTTTCTCCCCACCCTCACCAATATTTGCTTGTTATTTATTGATGATAGTCATTCTGACAGGTGTGAGATGATATCTCAATGTGGATTTAATTTGCATTTCTCTGATGATTAGTGAGTGATGTTGAGTATGTTTTCATATGCCTGAGCCATCTGTACGTTCTCTTTGGAGAAGTCCTTTGCCCATTTTTTAATTGGATTGTTTGAAGTTTTTTAGTGTTAACGTGTATAAGTTCTTTATAAATTTTGGATATTAGCCCCTTATCAGGTATAACATTGGCAAATATGTTCTCTCCTTAAGTGGGTTGTCTTTTCATTTTGTTGATGGTTTCCTTTGCTGTGCTATAGCTTTTTAGTTTGATGTAGTCCTATTGTTTTTTATTTTTCTCTTGTTTCCCTTGCCTGAGGTGATATATTAGAAAAGGTATTGCTACAAGAAGTGTCTGAAATTTTACTGCCTATGTGTTCATGTAAGATTTTTATGGTTTTAAGTCTTTAATCCATTTTGAGTTTATACTTGCATATGGTGTCAGAAGGTTGTTGAATTTCACCTTTTTCATGTATCTGTCCAATTTTCCTAACACCGTTTATTGAATAGGCTGTCTTTTCCCCATTGTGGGTTCATGCCTCCATTATAAAATTTTAATTGACTGTAAAGGCATGAATTTATTTCTGGACTCTCCATTCTGTTTTATTGATCTATATGTCTGTTGTTATGCCAGTACCATGCTGTTTTGATTACTGTTACCTTGTAGTATTGTTTGATATCAGCGTGAGTCCTCTGACTTTGTTCTAGTTTCTCAGGATCACCGTGACCATTTGGGATCTTTTTTGGTTCCATATAAATTTTGGACTATTTGTTCTAGTTTTGTGAGATATTTCATTGGTATTTTATTAGGAATTACATTGAATCCATAGATTGCTTTGGGTAGTATGGACATTTCAATGATGTTAATTCTTCCTATTCATGACCATTGTATATGCTTCCACTTATTTGTAACTCTTCAATTCCTTTCTTCTCTGTCTTATAATTTTCTAAGTATTATACAGGTCTTTTACTTCCTTGGTTAAATTTATTCTTAGTATTTTTTAAACAATTGTGAATGGTATTGTTTAATTAACTTCCCTTTCGGATGGTCAATTATTGGTGCATTAAAAATGCATCTGATTTCTAGATATTTTTTCTGTATCCTGCTACTTTACTGAATTCATTTATCAGTTCTAGTAGTTTTTTGGTGGAATCTTTACGGCTCTCTACATACTGTATTATGTCATCTGTGAATAATGATATTTTTACTTCTTCCTTCCCAATTTTGATGATTTTTATTTATTTTTCTTCTCTGATTACTATCATAGGACTTCCAGAACTATGTCAGATAAGAGTGGAGAAATCAGACACCCTTGTCTTATTACTGATCATAAGGTAATGCTTTTAGTTTTTGTCCATTGGGTATGTTTTTTGCTGTAGGTTTATCATATATAACCTTTGTTATATTGAGCTATGTTCCTTCTATTCCCACTTTACTGAAAGTGTTTATCATAAATGGGTGCTGGATTTTATCAAATGCTTTTTCTTCATCTAATGATATGATTATGTGACTTCAATCTCTCATTTTGTTTATGTTATGTACTATGTTTATTGATTCGTGAATATTGTACCAAACTTGCATCCCCAGAGTAAATCCCACTTGATCATGGTATTGGATCTTTTTAATGTATTGCTGGATCTGGTTTACTAATATATTGTTGAGGACTCTGGCATTTATAATCATCAGGGATATTGGCCTATGTTTTTCTTTCTTTGTAGTGTCTTTATCTGGTTTTGGAATTAAGATAATGCTGTCCTCATAAAATGAACTTAGGAGTCTTTACACCTCTTCAATTTTTTGGAATAATTTGAAGATGATAGGTGTTAGCTCTTTAAAAGTTTGATAAAGTTCACTTGTGAATCTTTTTCGTCAAGGACTTTTGTTTGTTAGAAGCCTTTGATCACTGCTTCAATTTCATTAGTTATAATGTAGCTATTCAAATCCCTGATACATATTAATTCACTTTTGGAAGATTGTAGGTTTTCAGAAATGTATCTATTTTTTACAGATTGTCTAATTTGTTAGCATATAGTTGTCTATAGTATTTCTTTTACAGTAACTTGTATTTCTGTGGAATCAATTGTTACTTCTCCTCTTCCATTTCTGATTTTATTTAGTTCTCCTCTCTTTTTTCTTGATGAGTTAAAAGTTTGTCACTCTTATTTATCTTTTCAAAGAACCACTTCTTGGTTTCATTAATCTTTTGTATTTTTCAGACTCTATTTCATTTATTTCTACTTTTTTATTTATTTCTTATACTTGTTTTGTACTTTGTTGTTCTTTTTCTAGTTTTTTAAGTGTCAAGTTAGATTGTTTGTTTTTTATTTTCTTATTTCTTCAGGTAGGACCATAATGTTCTGAATTTCCCTCTTAGAATTACTTTCCTTGTGACCCACAGATTTTGGGTCATTTTGTCTCATTTTCACATGTTTCAAGATATCTTTGGATTTCTTCCTTCATCTCACTGTTAACCTATTCATTGTTTAGTAACAGGCTATTAAGCCTCCATATCTTTGTGTGTGTTTCAGTTTTTTTTTCTCTTGTGATTGATTCCTTATTTCATATCATTATGGTCAGAGAAGATACTTGATAAAATTTCAATCTTCTTAAATTTATTGGGACTTATTTTGTGTCCTAACACATAGTGTCTCCTAGAAAATGTTCCATGTGCATTTGAAAAGAATGTATTTCTCCTGCCATGGGATGAGGAAATGTATCTTTTAAAGGGCTCATTATGATGCCTTTCTATTCTTGACAGAAGCAAAGTCAACATGAGAACTGTGCTGGCTGATCAAGCAATGCACATTACCCCACATGTATAGCAAAAAAAAAAAAAAGATAAACTGATTCCAATATGTGATTTTGGTCACTTATGAGCTCAAATATTTTTTGATTTTGAGTTAGTGTCAATAGACAGTCTTTATTTTTATTTTATTTTTAAATTGGTTTTGATGTTTTTGAATTATTTCTCTTGGTTTTATTCTGTCTCTCTTATCCTAAAATTCACAAGTGCTTTGTTTCTGGAAATAACTTTTAAGAGTGAAGATTTTTGGAATAAGAAATAAAGATTTTTCAAGGGAAAGGATAAAGAAATAATAATAATAATAATAATCACCTGTTGTTATTAATTACATAAGACAAAACATTCTGAGTGTGTGTTGTGAAGAATAGTCCTTAAACCCCAAAACAATCCATTGGGCTGGTTGAATTACTTGATTTTTATGCATCTAATTTTTCAAATTCAATTGATTTCCAAACTGCTTTTCTACTTTGCCATCTGTTTCTAAAGCAAAACTTAACACAAATCTGTGGAGGATGAGGTTTTTTTGTTTCTTTTCAATTTAAGTTTTAGTGGATCATGTTTAGGTTAAATTCCAGGTTGAATGGATCATTGAAACCTAGCATCCCACCTACATGTTTTCTTAACTTCTGAGTAGAACATGTTATCTTTCTTATGGCATTATGTTTGAACCATAGAAATAAATTTACTGTGCTAAAAGCATCCAAGTATCACATGCAGTAGTGCTTCCTAAGAGGCAGTAAACAAGCATTTCAACACTGTTCATCTCCACTGAGTACCAAATTCTCCACTGTGTAAACCCTAATGCATTTTGAAACTGTTTATTCTGAATCTGATAGTTCATAAGCAAATAAATTTTACACATTCTGTGTAAGATAACCTGACATATGTTGACATATAAGGATAAACAATCATCACATATTTAGCAGTCTAATTATGTTATAGGGTGATCATGAGTTCATATATATCCCACTGGAGTACAAGAATTCATTACTATATCATAATAAATTTCCATACAACAGTAATTCTTTTGTTCTTTCTAAGAATAAAGGATGTATTTGCCCTTCAAGTTTGGAAGAAAATGAATAGAAAACACTGTACATAAATATAGACAAAAATCTCTATCAATATAACATTTCCTAACAACTAGGGACAAAAATAACATGAGGTTCAACTGAAAAATATTTTAATATATGAGAAATTGTTGGCATATACAAAGTATTCAATAAACATTGTTATTATTAGACTTTAAAAAACTTAAAATTCTGATTTTTAGATTTTAAAGAAATACATGAGACAATGAAATGCTGTTCTTTTCCACACAAAAACCATGACTCATTTAAGAAAAATAAAATTATTTTAAAGATAACAGAGACTATCATTCATATTCTTAAATCTAATGTAAAGATTTATGCAGAAGTGTGCATGGGAAACAACAGGTATGTACTGAGGTACAGGAAAAGATACTTGGATGTAAATTCAAAGTGATTACTGAACTCCCACTCACATGTTGCAGCAAGTTACTTACTAGTGTACTATACTTCGGTGAGTCTTGGGAATCTGCAGGTTACAAAGTTTTGCTATAATAGGAAACATCACTTACTCTCAGAAGCCTCAGAAAATCCTGAACTGATACACTGGCTGGTGTGGCTCAGTGGATTGAGTGCCAGCCTGAAAATCAAAACATTGTTGGTTCAATTCCCATTCAGGCCACATGCCTGGGTTGCAGGTCAGGTCCCTAGATAGGAATATGCAAAAAGCAACCAATTGATGTATCTTTTGCACATCGATGTTTCTCTCCCTCTCATTCTTTTTCCTTTCCCCTCTCCCTAAAAAGTACATAAATAAAATCTAAAAAAAAAACAAAACAAAAAATCCTTGAACTGAGCTGGTTACAACTAAATACTTGCATCCCTTCAGGCACTGACTTTGTTCCAAATAAAAATATTGGTCTATGATTTGATTTCTAAAAATTCACTCTGAAGTTTTGATTGGATGTTTTTTAATAGACTACAAATATCTTAAGAGCAGGGGTTATTCCCTCTGCCCCCTTGGCTTAATACAAATTACCTTACAGATTTTACTCTTCAGAACTGTAATGACAATGTTCAAAATAATACATATGGAGAAAAATAGTATGACTTGATATCATTTCAGGCCTTAAATTGTTATTTTTTTAAACAGCTTTATTGAGATATAATTGACATTGATATTGAAAGTGAAGTTTTAAACATGTATACACCCATGAAACCATTGTGGCAATCAAGGTATTTAACATATCCGTCACCCCTAAATGTTTCTTCATGCATCTTGTAATCCCTTCTTCTGGCCTCTTTTCATTGCCCCTTCTCTAGTCCAGTCAATGGATCTTTGTCCTGTCAATATTAATGAGTTTACATTTATAAGAATTTTATATAAATGTATTCATATGTAAAGTAATCTTAGCTTCTTTCTCATAGCATAATATACTTAAATTCATTTTTGTTGTATCATGTATCAATCATTACTCATTTTTATGCCTGAGAAGTATTTCATAAAACTGATATACCACAATTTGATAACCTATTCACCTGTTGATGGGTAGTTTAGTTGTTTTGGGGTTTTGATTATAGTAAGAGTTACATGTAGAAGTTAATTTTTTTGCATATAGATAAAGTTACTATCATTGGGCTATCATTCACAAGACCCTAGCATTTCATATTTTAAAAATCCTCATCCAAGGATGCTTTTTCCCCACTACTTTTAGAGAGAGAGAGACAGAGAGAGAGAGAGAGGCAGAGAGAGAGAGATTGGTTGGTTGCCTTCTCATGCTCACCCTGACTTGGGATTGAACCCACAACTTGGGTATATGTGATGACCAGGAATCAAACCTGCAACCTTTTGGTCCATGGAGGATGCTTCAACCAACTGAACCACATGGGTCTTTGTGTTTCTCAATACCTAAACAATGCCATGAGTGATGCTTGGTTAAAAGAACTAAAACAAGACTCCAGACCCTAAAACGAGGACCTAGCGTGAAGTCCAAGGTCCTAGCGCAAAAACCAAAGTGGTGATGGAGCATCATGTGCAAAAGGGTCAAGTGCAACAGACAATTTCCACATACCTGAAATAACTTAATTACTCCACTCCACAGCCTATAAATACAGAAGGCTCCTTCCCAGTCAGGCAGAGGGTACAATTAGAGCATGAGCTCACCCTTCTCCATTCCCTGACAAAGAATAAAGTTCCTCCTCTGCTTTACTGAACTCAGTCTCATCCTATGGGTGGAAATAGCACTGGGAAAAAGAATCCAGGTTTGGGTCCCCAACCAGAAAGGGTCATTAACATTTCTATAAACGTTTATGTGCATATCTTTATATTTATATATGCTATCATTTCTTTTCTGTAAATACCTAAGAGTGGAATAGATGGGTCAAAAGACAATTCCATGTTCACCTTTAAAGAAATGACCAAGCTTTTTTCAAAAGTTCCTTTTACATTCCCAGCAGCAGTGCTATGAAAGTTCAGGTTGCTTCACACCCTCACCAACACTTTATATGGTCAGAATGCTTGTTTTTATTTTTTTACTGTTATTTTTAGTCATTCTAATAAAGATATAGTATTATTTCATTATGGTATTAATTTTCATTTCCCTAATAACTAGTAATGTTAAAAATATTTTCATATTATTTATTTACCATCTGTATCTCTTTCTTGATGAAGTGACCATTCAAATATTTTTTCCTTATTATTGGATTTTAAGAGTTATTTATATATTTACATATAAGTCAGTTATCAGATAAATGATTTTCAAATACTTTTCTGTGCCCTGTAACTTGTCTTTTTCTTCTCTTACTATTGATTTTGAAAAACAGAACTTATCATTTTGATGAAATCCAATTTGTCAATTTTTTCTTCACTATGTCATGTTTTGAGGTCTTATCTACAAAATCTCACTTAATCCAAGGTTACGAAAATTTGTCCTACATTTCTCCTGGTAGTTTTACAGTTAGGGATTTATATTTAAAGCCTATAACAATTTTGAATTCTTTGTATATGTACTGTAGAGGTTAATTCTTGGAAATAGATATTCAATTCTTCTAGCTCCATTTGTTGAACAGAATATTTTTATTCATTGGTGGCCTTTAAAGTGCTGTCAAAAATCAATGAAGATATATATATATATATATATATATATCTTCAAGACTTTATCTTAGAACTCTGTATTTTGTTGCATTAATCTATTAGTTTTGGTTGATATGAACACCAAACTTTATTTATTACTATAACTTTATAGAAAGTAATAAAATCATGCACCATTATTCCCAGTATTTTGTTCTTTTTCAGTGTTGTTTTGGTTATGCTAGGTCCCATGCATTTAAATATGAATTTTAGAATCAGTTCATAAATTTCTATCCAATAAGTCTCCTGAGATTTTGGTAAGATTTCTTTGAATCTATAGGTCAATTTGGAGAGAACCAACATCTTAACAGTATTGAGGATTCTGACTAATAAACTCAATATAATTTCCCCATATATATGTATTTCTTTAATTTTTTCAACAATATTTTATAGTTTCCAGAGTACGTGTCTTTCACATCTATGAATTTACCTTTATTTCTTTTTTTTCCTGCTTCACATGCTCTACATCTGACATTTTTTCACTTCATATCATTTGTTGCATGTACATAGAAATGTTATTGATTTTGGTACATAAATATTATATCCTTAGAACTTGCTAAATTATTCTAATAGCACTTTTGTAAATTCTGTGAACTTTTTTACATAGAACATCATGTCAAATAGTAATAAAGATAATTTTACTTCTTTCCATTTTGGACGACTTTTATTTCTTTTTTGTACCTTATTACCTGGCTAGAACTTAAAGTACAATGATGATGAGAAGTGATAAAAGTGGATAAACTTGTTTTCTTCTTAATCTTAGGGGGAAATTATTCAGTCTTTTACCAACTCTACATTTTTGTCAGTTTCCTTTATCTGATTTATTTATTCCTAATTTATCTATTGAGAGTTATGTAACAGGTAGATTTAGAATTTTAAGTAATAATATTTCCACAAATATTGAGATTATTTCTTCTCTTCTACTCTTAACATGATTAATTACTTTGATTACTTGTTTAAATGCTAATTCAAACTTAAATCCAAATAGAATCCAGAAGTAGACATACACATAAAGATCCATTGATTGTGTCAAGATAATTCATTTAGTAAAGCACAACTTAAAAAATAAAAACAAAATGAGAATAGAACAACAGGGTACCTTTTATTCCACATGGGGAAAAAATCATTGACCTTTACCTCATACCATACATAAAAATCAACCCAAAATAGTAATAGGCTTAAATGTAAATGGTGAAACCAGTCAAAGAAAGACCAATACCATATGATCTCACTTATATGTGGACTCTGATGAACAAAATTCCATATTTTGCCATGTATAATGAGCACCCACATTTTTGGCCCAAACTTTCAGGAAAAAACTCTTTCATTTTAATTTTTTAATTCAATTTTATACTTATTTATACTTAGAAACAAAACTGATAATCATATTCCATGGTATTATTTTGCATATGGATATTTTTATTGCTTTCTAGAGTTACATTTTTAATGTATAACCATAAATGAAATAATGAAAAGCATTTTTATAGATACAGAATTAGTACTACCCATATATAATTCTCATCCTTATTTCACCTCAAAAATCTGGGCAAAAAAAGTGTGCATTATATTTCGCAAAATGTAGGAGAAACAGAGCCACGGACACATGGGACAGACTGATGGCTGTCGGAGGGGAAAGTGGTGCAGGGAACTGGATGAAAGAAGGTAAAGAAACAGCCAAAGAACATACATGCATGACTCATAGACACAGGCAACAGTGTGGTGAAGGCCAGGAGAGGGGGTCAGGGCTGGGCGGAGGTGGGAGAATTGGCAGGGGGTGGAGAGAGGGGACATCTTTAATAGTGTCAACAATTAAAAAAAAAGAAGAAAGAGCCGGGGAAAGAACAAAATGAGAAATAATATACATCTAACTGTGGTTAACTTTACACTTAAAAGTAAATGAGACTGCCAGTATATATTCTCTGTATACATGAAAAGTTAATGCTTGTTGTATAAAACAGCTATATAAAAGCAAGCTTTAGTTTAAAAGCTCAGTTGGGATTGATAAATTATTTAAAAATTAAAGATTATTTATCATATTTATGTATAAAATTACCTGGGACTTATGTTAGATTTGCCAATGTATTATAGTTAGTTTTCTCATTCCAGAGTATCCTATAATGTCCTCACTAACTATATTTTCTCTACTTTTTAATATATTTTGAAAGATAAAATATCAATGTGTGTATATTCTTCAAAATTACTCCCAATATATTGACATTACAACATGACTTTTAATATATTTCAAATTAGATGCTAAAGCTTTCTAGCTATATAGACTTTTATGAAATTTTGTACGGGTTATCAAATCCCACAGAACAAATCGGTTACTTGACTTTAACTGGTCATCCCGAGACTTGCTTTTCTTCATTTCAGGTCAAAATTTGACATGGCTTGAATATAACAAGCTCTTGTACCAAAGCCTGCATTTAAAATGATTATATTTCTCATTTAAAATGTGAGCTATTGTGCCAAAGCCTACATTTAAGATGAATATATTTCACATTTGAAACAGGACTATGGTATAAAGTTTGCTAATAAATAAATAAATTAATTAAACCACATTTCTAAGTGAGAAACAAATAATTAAAAAGTAGTGAGAAATGCTTCACAAATAGAAATGTAATAAAGACACATTATGACTCACTTCTGGTTTCTTAGAAATATCATATCCTGACCTTTTCTCTACTTGATTCTCTGAGGTTCATTCTAAGTACATTTTGCATTACTACAACTCAGTTCTCTTTTAACCCATTGGAGTTTTTCCAGCTTTTATACCCACTTTTGGTCTCACTTGTCTCTCTTCTACAGATTTCTGTAACAGCTGTGAATAAGCAGGGTTTGAAAGACAAGAAAAAGGAGATCAAATTGGTTTGACAACAAGTTTTGCTTTCACTTTTCTGTTGCTGATAGAGGATTTAGCTGGTTTTCTAATCTTTCCCTTACTACAGACCATGAAAACAAAACCTTTAAAATTCAAACACACAAACTTGGCCAGGGAAACAACAAATAGACTAGTCTCAGCAATACATTGCCAATTGGCATCTCAGGGGTTCAGTTTCTATGAAAAGGACCCTGGGCACTGATTCCTTCAGAATTTTTTTTAGTCAGGACATTATCTAAAAGAGAGAAAGGATGCTAAACATATGGATTGGATAAGGGAAAGTTCAAATCTTCTTTTCATCGTCAGTTCACAAGCAGATGACTCCTTGGGCTTTCATATGTGCGGAGAGAAATCTATAAGGGCTTTCTCTCCAAGGGCTTCTCACATTTCTGTACATCTTACAAATAAATACATCAGCAAGCTCTGTACAAGACTATCTTTTCAAGGATATTTTATATAGAACAACCATGGATAATTGAGAGTTTTCTCCCACCAGAGCAGAAAGTAGGTTGTTTGCTGTCTGCTATAATAAATATGTCTCCTTTGGGTGCAAAGGTTAAACAGGTTTGCTTCTGGCTCATTATAAAAAAATTAGGGAGTTCCAGCCAAGATGGAGGCATAGGCAGAAATACTTCCCTTTCTTGCACAACCAAAAGAAGGATAACAACAAAGGTGTATTAAGGTCGGTTGAGGCCCCGGGTGCAGAAGAAAATATTGGGCCCCTTAAAAAAGAGACAGAGACAGGGAAACTAAAAATACATGCCTTCAAAAGTCGGGACCCAAGACGTGCACCTGGTGTGCCCACCGTTAAATCCGCCTCTGGATAACAACCAATTTAAAAACAAAAATAACCAGAACTGCCAAAAAAAGTCAAACTGTATGGAAGTCCGACAACCAAGGGGTTAAAGAAGAAACATTTATCCAGACTGGTAGGAGGGGCAGAGATGGGCAGCCAGGGCGGAGAGGACCTGTTGCAAAGCAGCGGACCATGCGGGCAAGTGGGATGCTGGCTGACTAGGTGGTCCCATATTCGTTCATGGATAAGCTGGGAGAAACAACTGGGGATTGAGAGAGACTGCAAAATGCAGGGTTTCAGCTCCGGGAAACTAAAGACTCAAAGCCTGTGGCTGTAAAAACTTGTGGGGATTGTGACACGGGGGAAACA
>PVJD01002744.1:0-189872 GCA_004026545.1 Mormoops blainvillei | reverse complement strand
CCAGCCCTTGGCTAGGATACAGAAGGATAAGCCTCCAGCCACCCCAAATAAGTAATTGAGTGACTTTTTGTTAAGTGATAGGGATGATTACTGCAAGTGAGATCTGGGACAATGGACAGTAGCAAACCTCTGCTGGAGGGACACAGAGCCAAGACAGATTAGAGAGGAAGAATAAATCTGAAGAACAGTGAGTGCAATGATTCAAGTCCAGTTGCCATTAAATGTTTCACATTTATGTTGAAAGAAAAGGGAGGGGGGAGGGGAAGGAGGGGGAGAAGAAGGAGAAAAAGAAGGAGGAAAAGGAAGAGAAGAGGAAGAAGAGGAAAAGAAGGGAGGGAGAATAAATGGGGGAGGAGGAGGAGTGCAGAGCAGGTGAGCAGTCAGAAATCAGATGAGCTCGGCTGGAATGAGCGTCATTGCCACACGGAGTGTCTGAGGAGTGGTAAGGCAGACAATGGAGTTGGGAAATGTTTGGAAATCAAGAAGAAACCTTCAGCCCTGGCAGGTGTGGTTCAGTGTGTTGGGCGCCCACCTGCAAGCTGAAAGGCTGCTGGTTTCCCTTCCCTGTCACGGTACATGCCTGGGTTGTGGGCCAGGTGCCCAGCTGGAGGCAAGCAAGAAGCAACTGATCTGTGTTTCTCTCACATATCAGTGCTTCTCTCCCTCTTTCTCCCTCCCTTAACCTCACTTTAAAAAATAAATAAAATCCTTAAAATAAAAGAATAAATGTTCACACACACACAGAGACACACACACATGCACAATGGGGATGTGGCTGAAGTAACCTAGGCTGAGCAGCAAAAGAAGTTAAGGTCAAAAGTCACTGTGGTCTTGATAAACCCTTTGAGGCTTATTTCTTCCTCTATAAAATGAGGGAAATCATATCTGTAAGCCCTGAATTGAGAGGAGTAAATGGGTCCTTGGGAGGAGTAAATGGAGCCCTTTATAAACTCCAAAATGTCTATATACAGTAATGCTTTGGGTTTCTAAGTTACCTGCAAGTTCCTATCTGCTCCTCCTGCCCCATTTTTTCCTCTTCCAAGGATGGGTCAGGATTAAGGGCTAGGGCAGTTTACCACTGTTGGTGCTAAGAGGTGGTGCTTTCCCTACGAGAAGCTGAAGGGCTAAAGCTGGCTCTACAGGAGTACAGTGAATTACTTCCACTGATCTGGATACCATAATCCAGCTATTCATCTTAAATTTTCATTAGCATGTTAAGCAACCAAACCAGCTTGACAGTTTATATTGTACTTGCAAATTCATATACAATTACAGACTTTCCTTTTCCTAAAAAAACACTAATCCTTATTTTATACTTGTGCTGCTATTTTAAACCAATGTGTCATGTTTTTATTCCTGTTAACTTGTACTCTGCCTCTGACTGCACCCCTTGGACCCAGCTGGCTGAGGTCTGGTGCTCTAAGGAGTAGCCTACCACCCTCAATTTGTACCACCCATGAGAGGCAGCATCTTCCCTGGGGCAGCTTAAAACCAAACAAAGTGGCAAACTTACTCTGGTGGCCATCACCCTGGATAGCCCTCTTGGAGATTTATAATGCACATTATTATACTGAAAGTTCTGATAGTCTACAGAAAAGAAATGTTAAAAAAAAGAAAGAAAGAAAGAAAGAAAGAAAGAAAGAAAGAAAGAAAGAAAGAAAAGAAAGAAAAGAAACCTAGTTAATAGTGTTTAATTAAATTTTGACAAGGAACACACCTTAGGAAATTTGAGTATTAATAGGCAATGGAATACTATGTTGCCATTAAGAAAAATAAGGTAGGTCCTGGCTGGTGTGGCTCAGTTGGCTCGAGCATCATCTGGTAAATCAAAAGGCCATGGGTTCAATTCCCAGTCACACCTGGGTTGCAGGTCTGGTCCCCAGTTAGTGGTATATGCAAGAGGTAATCCACTGATGTTTCTAGCATCAATGTTTCTCTCTTCCTCTCTCTTCCTCCCTTTCCCTCGCTCTAAAAAAAGAGGGAGATGCGGGGGGTGGGGAGAAGAAGAAGGTTATCCTATTGAACAGACATGTAAACATCTTCAAGGCATTCAGTGAAAAGGGAAGTCCAAAACAATAATCATAATCTAACTACATTTTAAAGCAATAAATAAAGTACACATGTGTGTATATATACATAAAGGCCTAAGCAAGTATATATAGAAAGGGCCGTGGCGATACCTACTGCTTTCAGTGGTTACTTCTGGAAATAGGTATAATACTTAATGGAATGCTGATGAAAGTCAGTAAACAGGTTTTGTGAGATGAGTTGAACAGATTTGAAACATCTGGTGAAAAACAGCTCCCACACGGTTTATTCAGATTAAAAAATGGGCATTGTGTAGTGTAATTTTTACTGCCTGCCTTGACTGACATGATGTTAAAGTAGAGATGTAACCTCATAAGAGTGCACTACATAGAGAGCAGTGCAAAGAACAGGCTTTGATGTTCAGTAAGTTCTGGGTTCAAATCCAGGCTCCTCCACTTTCTTTTTAAACCTCAGTTTCCTCATTTGTAAAATAAGGTTGTTTAAGACTTAACTGGAAAACAAGGAGTGAAATATCAGGCTGAAAATTTACACGTAACTTTCTTTCCTTCCAACAACTTCCTGAATTGCTTTTGGAAGCAGGTTAGAAGCCTGAGAAAAAACTACAGCTCTGTCAGAAATGAAATAAAAAAATAGGCTTGGAATCCAAGAGAATCCACTTCAGTTTCCTTCTAAGCAAAAATTAATGCTAACAAGTCAGTGTTTCCCAGCAAGCATGAGTGGAAGAAATCCTGATGAAGGGACTCGAGGCTGTGCTCTGTGGTCCTGGCTCGTGACCACTGCATCCTTACAGAGGCAGCTGAGCTGCTTTGGTGCCAGAAATATTAGTCCCAGTTCAAGTGAAATTAGAGCCCAAAAATTCAGACCCACAGCAGCTACTGTTACGCAGTAAACACTGAAAGGTGCGTTTATGAGAACACTGTGTCTTAAAGAATTCTTAATAGGCACACAGTATCTTTTACAGGCTTTCAGGAACATAATGAGATGAGTCACTAAGGTTAAAAAAGAAAAAAAAGAAAAAGAGAGAGAGGAAGAACTAAGAGGAGAAAAAGGACTGGAGTTTATGAATGGCCTAAGGCCTAGGCTAGGGGCAGTTAGAAGTAGTGCAAAGAGGTTATAGGTTTGTGACTTAAAGGGGTACAAGCCAAAAATCATGAGGCAAATATTGACTTCAAGAGAGTGAGTAAGAATAGGCTTTTTTAAGTACTGAATTTCCAAAATCAATGGATTCACCTCATTGAGCATCAGCTAAAAGGGTAATATCTCAAGATGGACAGACTTGACCTTTTAGTAATTTTTATCAGTCCTGGGAATCCTATTGTAAATTCCTTAAAAATGTAATCTCTGAAAGGAAAGAAGAGCATCACTTCCAGGTATTCAGTAAATTGCATACAATTTCCCAAGGACAATGGACTTGGGAAAGTTGAGTTCTGAGCTGTGGGAGGTGGAGCCGTGTTGCCAGGGAAACAAGGTGGAATCATGG
The DNA here is from genome assembly GCA_004026545.1 of Mormoops blainvillei. NCBI lineage: Eukaryota > Metazoa > Chordata > Mammalia > Chiroptera > Mormoopidae > Mormoops > Mormoops blainvillei. The sequence continues at coordinate 186,343 of PVJD01002744.1, read as the reverse complement.
ATGAGTCCCTCATTATCAGCCTCTATAAATGCCTCTTGTGATGAGGGGCTGTGCCGCTAGCACCAGCTATTCAAGGAAGGCAATCTGGTATAAATCACTCCAGTTGAGGGTTTTTCATAGCAAATTTCTAAGTTGGCTAGTCCTTCTTATATGCAAGTAAGCACCTGTCATCTACAATCAGCACTGCTGAGGGGAAATATTTTGCCCTCTCCTGGTCTCCATGGGAGCGATTTTCCCCAAGCCTCTCTCCACCACTTACTTTCTCTGCTGTTGGAAAATCTGGAAAATATATCTAATCTATAGCTTAGCTCAACTTCCTATTTTCTCTGAGGGGAAACTTACTCTCCCAATCTTCCTACTTATTAGCACTTCCCTGACTCAGTACTTACCCTAAGAACTTGGCACCTAGTAGTTACCAGATAGAAACAGCAGCTCTGGTCTGGACTACCAGGGTCAGGTGCATAGCTCAGGCTCTCTATTAATCCATATCCCCAACCTGACCTCTATTTGTGATAAAGAGGGTTTCTTTAGACTATACAATTTTTAATCGATCAAATTACTGAGAGACTGGGCAGAAAAGACGCATGTGTGCTTGGAAGCCCCTCAGAAACCCTAACAAGAGTGCTCGATTACGATGAATGTATTTTAGCTCTAGCCCAAATACCACATAATTCAAATTCTTAATCTGATGTCTTTGCATGGGTCCTGAGAGGTCTGTGGGTTCCTGGAGAATTTATAGAGATCTCTGCATGTAAGTTCATTTTTCTGTCCCTAAGAAAGGTTAAGAAACACCACCTAAGTATTGACAAGAATAAAAATATTCTACATAAATCCCAATGCCAGGTATTTTCAGTAAACCTACTATTTTATATTATTCTCAGTACCTCAGAGCTCCAAATATGTATACAATGAAAATTTGACTCTAATTGCACTGTTTATGAATATAGGGCTTAGCTAAATGCCTCATGCAACAAAGCCTCTTGGTTATTATTTATACCTGGCCTATAGCAGTCAGTTTGTTTTGCTTTGATTTTTTTATGCTAGCTCTTTGGTCAATTCATTAGCATCCTCAGGATAAATAAAAGAGATTTTCCTGAAGTTTGGGAGTTTGTTGGGTTTTGTATGTTTGTGTTGTGAGGAAAAGTCAAATATTGAACAATCGGTTGCAAACTAAAAATTTACCATGCAGACATTGAGAAAAAAAGATTCTAAATCCCGCCAAATTTTGAAGAGTGGATAAAATATAATTATAATGCACACATACACACACATATATATGTGTATTTTAAAAAAGGACCCCAAAAAGTACAAAAAGTGTCCTGAAAAAATGCAGGCTTCACAAATGGACAGGTCTAGATTCCATAATTCAGAAGTTAATGTAAAAGTTTACCTCAAACCAGTGATAACCTAAGCAGAACTAACAGAAGCAAGCCATAAATTGCTCAATAAATTCAATGCATTTGAGTTCATTATAAATAAACCTAGCTAAACTGAGCCAAATATTTAAAAGCTACAAACCTCACAAAGAAGCAATCTGCCCTAAAGGAGAGTCAACAGATGTGACCACAAGAAAATTAATGCCTCCGAGAGCCCAAGAGAGTGGAACAAACTGAGCGACTATCAAATCAGTACGTTAGAAACTATTAAAGGAAGGATAATAATAGCTAACATTTAAGTGCTTAATTTATAAAAATATAATCACTGACATTAATGGGGAGGTTAAATGGCTCAGCAAGACTTGAAATTAGTAGGAAAGGTATACTATGGCTTCTCCAAACCATCACTAAAGGCTGAAGACTGAGACAATGCTTAGGACAGGTAAAGAAGACAGGATAGTGACAGGTACTGGTCTTGGATACCAACCAGGGTCATTTGGTCAAGGATGTGATGATGAAGTTCCTGGAGGAGATCTCTCTCATTTCCTTCCTTCTTTGACTTCTTCCTGGGGCCACTTCTTGAGGATAAGGTACTCAAGATGGCACCCTTTCAGAGACCAAAAAAAAAGGGGAGACCAGCATACCAGTTCTAAAATATCGTTGGTTAGTGGGGATAATAATGACACATTGACCTAGATGCCGAATGCTCCAAGGAAGTGGCAGTTTCCTTCAGAGGTGTCATTATGTGGGCAAGGTGGTTATTAGCTGCAGCAGGACTACGTAGGAAACAAATCAGCAAACCCTGCTCTCTCCTGGCAGGGGGATGGGCACTATCACTCTGTGCTTGTGCATCTGATCCCTTCCTTCCTTTCATAGAGGCAATTTCTCTGTCTCACCTCCCAGCAGGCTGCTAATCATCGATATTTTGCTGCTACACTGGGTGGCTTGGCTAAAGCCATTTTTAATGCCATCTCCAAGGTACAGCTGAGCTTTCTCACTCTGACCTAGAAAGAGGCAGCACTCAGTCTCCTAACCGGGAATTCCATGGCCACCTGGAAGGTCAGGGCAGAGCCCTCAGGGTTCTGCTGTGGCCACCACAGTGCTTTTTTCATATCAGCAAAGTAAAGTGAATTAAATCTTAGGGGGAAAAACTAGATATACCAAGTAAGTGTTAAACAATATCAACTTTGGGGAAAAAATTAGTCGGAAAGGAAAGATTAATAACAATAATAAAAAGGAAAATACCAAGAAGATAAAACAGTCCCAAACCTATATGCACTAAGACATAGCTTCAAATTTTCCAAAGCAAATATTGACAGAATTACAAAGAAAAACTGGTAAGCCTATAGTCTCATAGAAATTTTATATACCTCTATCAGCAACAGATAATATAAACAGTCAGTAAAATAAATGATATATAAGATTTAAAAAACATTAACCTAGCAATTCACAAATAACCCCATGTGGAGAAGAGACGAAGTTCTCTCCCAGATTCATGAGGAACTGTCCTGAGAGAGGCCTGAAAAAATGCAAGGCTACACAGGGAGCAGCCAAATGAGGCCAGTTTTCCTTTGTGCTCGAGAAGAGGTCAGAATTAGACACCTGTTAGGGTTTAAGAACCAACACTAAAAGGAAAGCTGAGAGCCCAACTTGACACTGTAGAGAAAAAAACAGTGACCACAGCACTTAAAAAGGGGTGAAGTCTCTCAAGCAAGGCACCCACAGACTCCAGGGAACTAAGTGTCCAGACTCTCTGAGGACAGTTTTACCAGGCAGCTGCAGGTAAAGACCATGGGCCTCAGGTCGACCAGCTGTATCTGGCAGAAGTTTGATTTAGGCCATATTGGGTGATTTTGACACTCAAGCTAGCCTGGTTGGTCACCTAAGTAAAGCAGATACTTCTAGGAAAGGAGATACTTCTGGGAAAGGAGAGTTTTGAACTTCTGCCGATCAGACTGATGATTCCCTTTCCATTTCTCTTCTCTAACCAGGCTTACAGGAAACAACAGATGTTGGCAAGATGGATATTTTAGTTCTTAACACATCATGGCCTCCCTCTTTCCTGGTTCACTCCCATTAACCTCCTAGAATACCTCATGCTATAGCCAGGAAGAGACTGGTATGCTTTTAGAACATTCTCTAAATAGATGTTGAAATTAATAATTCAACTGGGTTAATTCTGTTGTTAAGAATCCCAAAGATATGGGGAGATACAATATGCTTTTCAGATGGAAGGTAGGCAGGAATAAATGATGAAGGTAGGTAGGAATAAAGGGCAAAGGCACTATCCCTCCACACACACAAGCTGTGTGTCTCCAAATTCAGGTTACTGGAAACGACGACTTGAGGGAGATTAATTAAATGTCTGGTTTAGCCAGTAAACTGCACGGCCAAGATTAGAACTCCAGGCTCCCTGAGCCACTTCCTCTATGACACTGTAGCCTTATTTCCTGTTTTTCCACTCAAACTAATCATTACATGAAATTTGAAAACCAGTCACTAGACTGAAGAATGTAAAGCCTTCAGGTAATTAGGGATATTGTTTATAAAGAGTCAAGAGTTCATGCAATTATTAAATATTAAAATTTTCCCCCATGTATCAAATGGATAGATGTGAACTCTAACTATTAGGATTAAGATCCTCATTCATTTTGCATTTGGCTGTTAGTTTCATCAAAACTAGATATGTTTTGAGCTGAGCATGCTAAAGGGTTTTGTTTGTTTGTTTGGGGGGTTTAAATTTTCAACAAAGCTAACAACTTGAAATGGCAAGAAATGAGTCAATCAATAAACAAACCAATCCAGAACCTTATGTTTTTGCCACAGTCTTAGGTCTTAAAATATATACTTTTTTATAACTTTAATAATGTGTAATGGAAATAGGATATCTTTTGTAACAACTAAGGTATTTCATTCTTTGTGTAAAAGGCTAAAGACATATTCATTATAGCAAATGGCTTGTTCTGTTACATATCTGTTCATTTTTGTGCTCTTTAGCAGAGACTGGTAAACTTTTTCCATAAAGGGTCAGGTAGTAAATATTTCCAGCTCAATGAGCCATATAATTACCTCTAATGCAATGACTCACCTCTGCCACTATAACCAGAGAGCAGCCATGGATGGCATGTAAATAAATGAGCATAGCTAGATTTGGCCTCCGGCTGCAGTTTGCCTGGTACCTGCTCTCCAGTACAAACCATACTGTGTGGTAGGGTAACGTGGCTTGCCAGGTAGACTATATAGTCTAAACAAGTTGCCATTTTTGTGTACAATTAAAATTACTTGATCTCTTCTCTTTTTAATTTCTTTGTATGACTTGTTTCATGCAGGAAACTACAAGTTTTGATGATGGTGACAATATTTTATTAACTTAATATTCTCCCTGAACTTCACGCCAGACAGCATGTCCCAGAGAAAAGACAATGCGCTTAACTGTCAAGCCAATCAGAATTCAAATCCTGGTTAAGCCAATGATTTGCTGTGTAACACTGAATAATTTATTGACTCTGAGCCTCATCTATGAAGATGGAGGTTATGTCTACTTCATAGTGAGGATTTATTTAATATAGATTAAGCGCTCTTATAAAATTTCAAAATATCAAGAATCATCAAGCCAGTGACTCAATCAAATGGAAGGCCTTACAGTTTTCTCCACAAGGCTCTCCTTAGGGTGATGCTTGAGAAAGAACGTCAGTATCTGGTCACAGACGGATGGCAGTACGGGTTCTCCTGGCTCCCTTCAGTTTATGACATGTTACCACATATGGTGGTGGTCACTATTTCCACCCGCATCCATACAAGTCAACCGTTTTCTCTGTAAGATGATGCAACCGGTACCCCTTGCCATTTTTGTGTGAATACCTATTCAACAAGGGCTCGAAGGACTAATACAAACTTAAAACCAATTTATTTTGGGTGCATCTGCTTAACAACTCAGTGATAGAGAAAAGCTTGTTCTATGGTAATTACTGTGATATACAGGGTGTCTCGAGTGTACAGTACTGTAGAGTTTATAACCCCAGTATTACCAGGTCAGAAGCAAGTGATGGAGCGTCAAGGCGGCGTTCTGTTTGCTTGCTGATTATTAAGATTAAAGGGGATTATGTAACTCGTGTTTCTTCCAATTAAAATGGAAACAAACTAGGTACCTTTAATATCTAAAGCACTGGAAGTGTGCTAGTTTGGTTAGAACAATGATGACTGGAACCCTGAGGGCCATACGACCGAGGTCAGAGGTCACACTGGCATGAAGCAAAACAGAAGACATAAAAAGGATGCTTGATCAATGAGAACATTCTGCCATGGTTTTATTTTTCTCCTGGATGTTACGGAAGAGACAAAGTGCAATCTGAGAAAATGAATCTCCTGGTGCCTATGGGAGAGACACAATATACTACGAAACATCAAAGACATAATCGCATTGCTACTTGTGAGCAGTCAGAGGGAGAAAACTTATTTTTGTCCTGCTAAGATTACCGAGCACATGATGAAGTGAGGGAAAGACTAAAAATAAGCAATGCACACCTAAGGAAAAAAAGTGCCAAAGGGATTTCCCCTTTATAGATTATCAATTACAGGAGTTGAGGAGGTAGGGATGTGGCTCTCTCTCACTGAAGCTAAATTCCCTGAACATGTTTATTCCCAAACTCCTTAGAATGCTTCTGGGCCACTGTCCCTACCAACCAAGCCATCAGAGACAGCTGAGAAAAACAAGCCAATTCCAATATTAGCCTGAGTGACAGGTAATTGGCAAGCTAATTAGGTTTGAGGGAAGATGTGCAAGACATCCTTCATCCAAAATAAACGATTCCTAGAATATCCACGCCCTGTTTCCTTTTGCTAGCTCTAGGTAGAGAGCTTCAGTCTATATATAAATTTGCTCCTGTCAGAGATCTGCTCACTGATGACAATACCTACTGTTTATTGAACACGTTGACACTTCTATTCTCTCATTTCACTTCCATCACAATTGCTCAAGGTAGACTGTATGTCTATGTAAAAAATGAGGGAAGTGAGCCTCTAAGAGATTTGGGAAGTGACTGAAGACCCAGCAGTAGTCACTTGTAGAGCTAGGATTCAGGCCCAAGGCTGTTCTGATCTAAAGCTTATGCCTTTTCAACTCCGTCAAAAGCCACCAAAATGTTTGCTCACTATTGCTTTGGTGTCTGTCACAGAGTGATGCTGACTTCCTGACAGAACATATGTAACAGGTGTCTATCAGCTACATACTGACTCCTAGTAAAGAAAGTATTTCAGTCTTAAATTATAAAAACTGTATGAGAAATACCTCAGTAGACTGCATTTGTGAAATGCACAAAACTTGGGAAGAATGAAAAACAAGGAACTGGTTTAATTGTGCTGTTTTTGTTTTGTTTTGTTTTTAGCCAAATCAGGACAATAACTCGATTTCCTTCCCAGTCATCCTCCATCAGCGCCTCTGCCCAGAGCAGAGTCTTCTCCCACCTTCTAGTCACAGAAGAGGCTCCGGCTCAGGTGGACCAGCTGCCTTCATAAGACCAGCTATATCAAGTTTCTGCAAGTCCTTAGTTTCCCCAAAATTCTTCAACCCATGTCTGGGGCAGAATTTTTATTCCTAAAGGGCTCGGTGGCAGCAGTTTTATCTGAAAGAGACAATTGAGCCTATAATATTATAGCCCTTTATATAAAAGGGGAAAAGCATCACTGTTTCTATCAAAAGGGACAGTTAACAATCCCCCAGACCTCCTTCCTGGGAAGGTCTCAGTGCTCACCTCTGCTGTAAAACCTCACTTACACCTTCTGTCCTCCACGTGGACCTGGTTCTTGACTGTCTTGTTCAACTATTTACGTTCCCAGGCTTGTTAAGATGTGGAAAGAAAACAAGGGCAGGTTTTATGTAACAGGCTCCAGGCCACACCCCAGCTTCCTGCTTTTCTCAAAAACAGGTGGCTCAGCCTACAGTGATCTGCAAAACCTAAAGAAAGGGTCATAATTCCCTTTTCTTCTCCTTCAACGCTGGAGGGTTATTTTAAATTCTGATCACCACTGATCTAAGTATTTCATTTTCACAGTTGTTTACACAGACTAAGAACACTAAGATTGTCCTTCCAGGTCAGAGTGTCAAAAGACCAAAGTCGTCTTCTCTCCCAGCCACCACCAACCTTGCCCTCTGCATCTATCTTCAGCTTGTACATGATAAGGCAAAAGACTATGATTCAGGACTCCCCGCCACCACACATACTTAGCTGTGAGGCTCTGCAGCCAGCCTGCCTGCTCACCGCTTAGCAGCCATGTGACCTTGTACAAGCTCCTGAACTTCTCTAGGCCTCAGTGGTTTCATCTGTCAAATGGGAATATTAATAGTACCCATCTCATAGAGGTGTTGTGAGGATGATATTAAAGAACCCATATAAGTTGCTTAGCTTGGTACCTGTATTTGCATGTGCTCAGTAAATGCTATATGAGCCCTGGCTGGTGTGGTTCAGTGGACTGAGCGCCGGTCTGTGAACCAAAGGGTCACTGGTTCAATTCCCAGTCGGGGGCACATGCCTGGGTTGCGGGCCAGGTCCCCAGTAGGGGGCAGCAAGCAAGAAGCAACCACACATTGATGTTTCTCTCCCTCTCTTTCTCCCTCCCTTCCCCTCTCTAAAAATAAATAAATAAAATCTTTTTTAAAAATGCTGTATGATTACTCTCAAGAGTACTTTTTCTAAAGTCTCTGCTTGTGAGAGGCCTGAGAGTAATGCTGTTTTGATTTTAATAACTGTGCAACAATAACTGATGCCTTCTATGAAAGAGTATGAGTTTGTTTCCAATGCAATGATGTTTTCTACTGCTGGCTTTTGCTGGGGCCTCACAGAGATATGCTCTCCTCGGGGGCCAGTCTCACATGCAGATGAATGCCATTAATTCGGTCAAGATCACCCAGCCCTGTGGAAGTCAATCTTCCACCTACTTTGATCCCTGAAATCTATTTCTATGAGGGCAAAGTCATTCATTGCTTAATTTAAGATAATGCTTAAATTATAAAAATCCCCTTTCTGTACACACTCTCTCTTCTGGCACTAGGAACACTAAGAACACAGGTGATCCTTTGTTTCCTTTTAAAATTAGCCTCAGTATCACTACAGCAAACGAAGAGGAGGCAGAAACCTAAAGGGAAAAAAATGTATACTACACATTCTTATCTGTCTCACTATTTAGACAAAGATGGTGGCACCTCTTCTTCCCTGCTGTCTCTTCAATAAGTAAGAGTAGTGGGGAAAAGTCCTTCTCTTCTCCTTGTCATGGTTAAACCCAACGAAACATAAACAATGAGAACTAGCCAAGTCTGGTCTTTCAAGAAGGCTCAGAGGAAAGACTGACAATTCTATGCAGCTGGTACAAGGAGGAAAGTACTGTCTCTATAAAAGTTCTGATCCTTTCCAAGCCAACCCTGAATATCTGTGTGTTAGTGAGACATTATTGATCAAAGCAGAGACTAAAAGCCGAAAGAGCCTGAGGCTGACATGATGAAGTGAGCAGGTCAGGGCAGGCTGGCAGGACAGGGCAACTAAGGACAGAGGAAACAACAGGAGGGAAACGGCAGGAAGAAAGTGCTGGGACTTGATGAACTCTGCACCATTCGGACTGGCTCGCAATCCCAATGCATGGGAGCACACACAATTTACAAGTATTTCAAACATTTAACAGGGCTTCTTGGTAGGGTCTGAAGAAGCTCCTGTTATAAAAGTGGCTCAACTACAGAATCTTAATTTTTCCCCCAAAAAGCCAAGGAAATTGGAGACTAGCAGTGAACAGTTTAAAGACATCTGCACACCAAACAACTGAAGGAAATATTATCTATTTTTCTTAACTGTTTTAACGAGGGTTTCATCCAGTGGTGTAACTCTACGCACCATCTGGATCAGGGCAATGAGGCTTGACCTTTATTGAGAGAATATCATCCTCCACTCTTGACCCAGCAGCTGTTCCTTGTATCTACATTTTGTTGTTGTTGTTGTAAAGAAATGCATCCTGCACAGATGGAGGAATGTCCAGTGTTAAATAACAGGAAAAAGTAACAATTCGGGGACATTTACAGATACGGTACAAATTTTATTACCAGACGGCAGGCCAGTACAAACCTCTAATTTTAGCTGCTTTATTAAAGCTAAAATTAGCTTCACTCTTGTTCCTTCACCGGCCCCTTGCCCGGCGCTTCACCAATCTTCCCCCAGAGTAAAGACTATGAGTAACAGCTGTTTGGGAATTAGGACCCGCTAATGTACTGAGTAGGTCTACTTTGCCATTGGTTAAGAATAACACATTGTGATATCAAGATTTATCTTTTAATGAAAAGTACATTTAAATTTATTTTTTCCTTCAGATTTTAATAATACCCTTTGAAGTGACTTTTGTTCAACAAAACTGTATTGGGAATCACTGACATAGTATACATTTGTTGGATATTTTTCTAAATTTCTTCTTCTAGAGGAAATTTCTTTCAGAGAAACTATTACAACTCTACAACCCCTTGTCCACCATTCCAAAACCCCAAAAGCTCTGAAAATGGAAAGTTTTTCATAACACCCTTGGCACCAAAACCTGGTCTGACCTGAACTCATTTGAAGTCTAAACCTGACCTTAACTTGCATAAGCCTGTGTATAGTTTTCCTTTATTTCACAGTGTGTTGTAAATGTAAGTATATTTTCTGCAGAAATATTATTGTGCTTTATTACCTGCCTAAAGCTGCCCTAGACCTCATTTTACATACTATATTGTATATTACCACTCTAAAACCTGAAGAAATCTAAATGCTGAAACACATCTGGCCTTGCAAGTTTCAGATTAGGAATCATGGGCCAATAAATATTTGTCAAATCAATATAGGAATGAACTAAGGACTTCGCGAGTGCATATTTTACTATGCTAACGCCAGGTCAGCTTTGGACCAATGGCTGTGAACCTCTTTACCATATCATTGGACATTCTCCCAAAGAGAGGAGCTCTGCGCCTCTGGCACTGCCCACAGCTCCCTCGGTTTCTTCTGTTGCGCACAGTGATGGATGGAGGCGGAGCCCTGGCACCCACTGGATCGTTACACTTCATCATCCACTTAAGCACTCACTCCTCCATTCATCCACCAAATATTTATTAAGTGTTACTACCAGGCACTATGTTAGCATAAGAAATACAAAGATAAATGAGACTTACTTGCTCCCTCTAAAAACTCCCGTTCGTTTACTGAGAGCAGACTGGTGGTTGCTGGAGGTAGGGAGTGGGGGATGGGCAAAATGGTAAAGGGGGTCAAAATGTACAAACTTGCAGTTATAAAATAAATAAGTCATGGGATGTAATGTACAGCCTGGTGGCTATAGTTAATAATACTGTATTGCATATTTTAAAGTTGCTAAGAGAATAGATTTTGAAAGTTCTCATCACAAGAAAAAATTTTTGTAACTAAGTATTGTGACAGATGTTAACTAGACTTACTATGGTGATTATTTCATAATTATGCAAATAGCAAATCATTTGGTTGTATACCTGAAACTAATAAATGTAATGTCAATTATACTAAAATAAAAAATTAAAATTTTTTAAAGTGCAACTAAAATCATGAGAAAAATGCAAACTCCTGTTTATAATATTAATATTATAAAACAGAATATTAGAAATCTAAAATTATCTTCTCTTATATAAAATACTCATTCATTCTTTCTAACATACATTTATCAAATTGTACACTGTGCCAGGCACCAAGGATACAAAAGTGAACAGACCTTGTTGGGGGCACTAACTATAGTGGAAGAGGCTGACGCTTAGAAAAAATTGTCCTTTGCAGCCATCCTTACATAGTGGTGGGGGCGGGGATGCCAATCTCTGGCTAAGAAGTCAAAAAGCTTTCCCCAAGTCGGTGATATCTGAACCAGAGTGGGTGCCTATTTAGGGAGACAAACAGAGAAAGAATATTCTAAGTAGAAGGCACAGTGTATGCAAAGCATGGCGCCCAGAAATAGCTTGGCACATAGAGCTAGAGTCCATTTGGAGTGGGGACAGTTCAAGGTGCATGTGGAAACAGACCATTTTTTAAATTAAAGAAGGGAGACAGATCACGAGAGGTCTGTGTTCTAATCTAAGCTAAGAAATGTCTACATTTTCCTCTAGGCAAGGAGGAACACCTGAGGGATACTTAAAACACCCAACTGACATGATCAGATTTGTACATGAGGAGAATTCTTCAGACAGGGAACAGTTTGGAAAAGAACAGAGATAGTGAGTTTGTTTCTAGCAAGATGCCCTTAGGATATTCAAGTAAGAAATATTTGTATTGTAGGACTGACCCCAAGTAAAAGCTACAAGACCCTAAGTGAAATCATAGAAAAGCGAAGTGGGTTTTCACCGCCTTTTGCCATGCTCCTTCCCTGCGCCTCACTTCCCCATGGACGTTCCCTGTGACACTGGCAAGCGTAAACAGCCCAAGCTGCATTATGACGGAAATATGATTGCATTTCTTTTAAATTGAAGGGTAACATACTTTCCCCTTGAAATATTTTTTGCAGCAAGGAAAGATTAGATAGCTTATAGAACAACAAAAAACACATCATTTCCTACTTCCCTTTTCCTGAGTGCTACATTTCACACACTTTAAAGGTAAGGGGCCTCCCAAGAACAAAGTGGTAACTGTGGATTGTTCACATGCAGCCCCAAAAAGCTAAGTAAAGACAATAAAGTGACAACTCGAACAGTGACCAGTTGTTCAATTGGTCATTTGCTTTTCATTACTAAGCCTAGGGTAGAGCTCAGAAGCCCTTCGGGGAAGGAAATGTATTATTTGAATCCTTTGATAGGACAGTATTTAACAATGATAAATTTTATTTCTTGGTCTGAAAACTCTCTCTAGCCTGTTATTGGCTTCCAAAGGATGGGATGTGATTGACAGAACCTTTCATGTCTCTTAGTGTGGTTACAATCACATGGGCATCTTAAACAAGATGAGAATACGGACACAGTTTCATCTATGATGCTCTTCTGAATTAGTTCCTTCATCTGTGTACCATTTGACTCCTCTGAAAACGAAGTTAGAACGTTGCCTTCTTTAGGTGTCCTCTTTTAAAATTTAGATATCTTGGAATGAGTACCATACAAAGCCTCATCCAGTTAGTGACTTTGAATCACACAGCCTACTTGGAAAAGACCAGAATCTATACCTTAATTCCTAATTTTCTATTCATCTACAGCCAACACTTCCTATTGCCTGATTATACTCTCATAAAGAAGCCTGAATAGGAAGGTGTTTCAAGGCCAAGTTACACAAAAATGCTCAAATGAGGAAATATTTATTGAGTGCCTTATTGAATGCTAAGCACTACTTGACATGGCCCTGCACCTTACAGATCTTTAAAAAAAAACAATAAAATATCAATGTCATGAGTATAATTCTTTATCTGAGCTCTGGCTGGAAATCACTCACCGCTCCATGGATAACGTGGGAAGCTCATGCAGCTCACGAAGCCACGGTCTCCTCATCTGCGAAAAAAAGAAAAAGAAATAAACTCTTCCTTGTTAACTTTTCAGGATGACTGCACAGTTTAAACCAGGGGCTGGCCACCTAATCTGGCCCACCACCTGATTTTTATAAATAAAGTTTTATTGGAACACAGCCACGCTCATTTGTTTATATATTGTCTATGGCTACTTTCATTAAGAATTAAGATTATATGTCCAGCAAAGCATAAAATATTGACTACATGCTCCTGTATAGCAAGAGTTTGCCAAGTTCTTGTTTAGATAATTGTTCTATATGTACAGAAATGTGTGATATTGTGCCTATACTTTATATCTGGTTCAGATACAGACCTCAGACTGAGTAGAGGACCTGCCCTACTGGAAGATGGGACACCTAGAGCACTAACCTTGGACTGACCCGGCTGCCTGGTAAACACTCAGCACAGTCAGTGTCATCACCTTCAACCTGATGAGTCTCCAGAGCAGCTGAGAGGGACCAAGAAGGCATCATAAATAAATAAATAGTAAACTTGGAAACAGTAGGGTATTACAGAATCTGACAAGACCTTTCCCCTAATCGGTTGTGTATCCTATGGGAATTAAGGGACCAAAGGGGCAAATACTTTAGACTGGGAACATGCTCCTAAGTTGTTTGCACTGAGAAGTCCTCTGTGTGCATCTATGTCCAGATAAATGTTTTCTTTTAGAATTCACATAAAATAAAGTACAACTTTTACGTACACATTTCAGTGCATTTTTATCTGTGTTTATCACTGAGTAACCAATACCTAGATCAAGATGTAGAACATTTTCAACACACCAGAAGTCTCCTTGGAGCTGCACTCAGTTGATAACCCCCTAAAGAAACCAAATATTCTGGTATTCTGCATCATCATCAATTAGCTTTGTCTGGTTTTTGAGCAGCATATAAATGGAATCAGACAGTATATATTCTTTTGTGCTTGGCTTCTTTTGCTGTGGACAAAGCACATGCGGATCAGTGGTTCCTTCTCTTGGCTGAGAAGGCAGCCAAAATAAGACAAGGTCAGAACAGAAACTGGGATAGTTATCCCACTGCCTATCTAGATCGGCTGTGTTGGTTAAAGGTAGAATCCCACGCAAAGGCCAGCTCGTGGCAGTTTTCAAAGGGCAACATCATACTGCTACCTTACAGCTAAAGGCCATAGGGAAAGACTGTCCCCTAGAATCCATGCGTACCGCACCCTCAGCAATCTGCCCTCTGAGATCCCCATAGATTTGCCAAAGGCCCGCACCTCAGCTCAGACCCTGGTGCCTGCACCTCTGCCTCTAGAGAAACATAATCACCTCTACGAAAGCAGCCCCCTGCCTGTGGACAAAGATGCCAAAAGCCGCAGAGACTCACCGACAGTGAAAATTGAGCTTACGTAGCATTTAGCCCAGAATCACCAACACCAAAGGGACCTGCCAGGCCAGAACCTCAATCCTTCCTCTCTCAAGCTGTACTTCTTGTCAACATCCTAAGACTTGGCCCCTTGGCGCAGAGATATCTGGGTCTGCGAGTTGGTCTGATAACTGAACTCTTCTCCACACTGAGTTCTGAACCAATTGGGAAATAAGACAAAAGAGTCCGTTGAAGGAGAGCCCAAATATCCCATGTTTTACTGATAAGGCCGAGGTTGATGGACATGAATCACAGCTGTAGCCAAGCAGACTTCGTAATACTAAACCCTAGAGGGAGACCCTCACCAGTCCAATCGCAGACAAAACCACGCCCTTTCCGGCCTGTCCTGACGGAGCTGAAAAGCAGGTGTTGGCTCCCTATGGGCAACTTTCCCCCATGAGGCAGTGAGAGAGGAAGGAGCCCGTTATACATGCCCGATTTCTCCTTCTAAACTCTCAAACAGAGTAAATCACCACTCTTCCTCCCCGGGGAGAAGTGAGTAAAAGAGAGGAAAGAAGCTCAAAGTTTTATGAGTGGAGCTTCCTCCACATAGCAGGAAACATCAGAAAAGAGAAATATGTATTCCTTCAATAGAAAAGTAAACTATCAAGAAACTGTTAGATAATATACTACTAGTAAATGTTAACAGTTAAAAATATTAAACCATACTTAACACATGGAGTAAATATTAATGAGAATATTTTATTAAGTAATTGAAAACCCCTTTCACTGACCATAAGAGATAAGTTTTAATTTTTGCAAATGGCTTTAGGTATCAGAACAGCAATATAGGTTACAAATAGGACATCTGTATTTTAAACAGGATATTTTCTAGATCCACTTTAAAAACATGACTTTTTTTTTTAATAACTACTATAAAATACGAGGTAAAGGCCTCATCACGGGAGAATTCAAACAGTCAAACTTTACTACTTAAATCTTTTCATCACCAACTATTACCTACCCTTTAGATGTTCTGCTTTCATTACTAATTATTATGGGCCACACATAAAAGTAGCTATATCTAATCAAAATGTCGTTGGCAGCAGAGTGCTGTTTCAACAAGTCTGCACTCTTTATTACAGTCTAGCCGACACAGATTTAAGAGACCTGTGATTAAACAGTCCCTAGGATATTACTTCACATCGGGGATAGTGATTATTCAAATGATATTTATAAGACATAAATTACCTTTGTTCCAGACCAATCTCAAAAAGTGGATTTTAACAACAAAGCAAAGGGTGGGGAATGCCAATATCTAAAATGATGGATAAAATCTTTTTTTCAAAACTGAAAACTAGAAAACTGCTTTCTACATGTGAGATAGTACATAAAAATGACTTAACGATCATATTTCAAATTTCACAGCTAAGTTAGCAAAGTCCATTAAATCTTGCATGTTATAAAGTGCATTTTCTAAACTAAGAAAATATAAATATTACTTGCGTTGAAGTTTTGTTCCGCCACCATGCTCACAGAATCTCCAAGCATATTATAACTCATTACCAATAAATTGAAAGCGCCTCTTCACTTCTCAAATAAACACTATCGGCTTCTTCAAGGCCGAGGTCTTTCTCACGCGCTGTCAGTTCTGCCAACATGGCGCCCCCTAGCTAGCGCCAGGATTCACAGCTCAGCGCTGGGACATTAGCCAAATCATCCCACCACCCTTCCGGTGTTCTCCCCACGGTTGTCGCGCAAATGCTCTTTGGCTTAATTCATCAAAGAGTTCCTGGGAGGTACATAACACACTGTTTAGAATCCCAAATTTCTAAAGCCAGTTTATCCTGCTTTAAACCTGGCTTTGCTCAGTGTGTCGCAGGAAAGTTACTTATCTTTGCCTCGATTGTTGTTGTTTTTTTAACCTGTAATAGTCAGGTGATGGCAACTTCAGCAGTTCCCCTCTTCCTCTTACCTGCAGTTTTGCTTCCAGCAGTTTCAAAAATATTTAAGTGGAAACTCCAGAAATAAACACCTAAGTTTGAAACTGTCCGCCATTCTGAGTAGCTAGCTGAAATCTCGCGAGCCCTGCTCCTTCCCGCACAGCCGTGGCTCGTCTGTTTGTCCCGCATCTCCACACTGCTTCGCTTCTCACCCGCTGTTACTTGGTGGCCACCTTGGGCATCAGATCTGCTGTCTGGTTATCTCAGTGCCTGTGTCAAGTCACCCTTAGAGTAGCCTAAGACTAAGTCACCACGTCTACGGTCATTCACCTCACTTCATCTACTCCCATAGGCAGCGCATCATCTCAAGAAGAAAAATGAATGCACTAAGATATTTTGAGTTAGAGACTACGTCTTCACATAAATTTTATTACAATATATTGTTATAATTGTTCATCTCTTTTTTATTATTGTTAATCTCCTACTGTGCCTAATTTATAAATTAAATTTTATCATCGGTAGGCATCTATAGGGTAAAAGCGTAATGTATTTAGAGTTCCGTACTATCCTCTGGGGTTTTTGGAACATATCCCCCACAGATAAAAGAGGCCTACTGTACTAGAAACATCTCATCAGTCCATCCTTTTCACCTTTGCCCCATGTCACTATCTTAGGACACGCCCTGGTCATTTCTTACCTATTTGCTCCTCTCAAGTTCATTCTGTACATCATGCTAGAGAGATATTTCTGAAATGCAAATCTGCCCACAACTCCTTTGCTGCTATCACTGCAGTAAACTGTGGCATGCTTTCCCACATCATTTCTAGGCTCTGGATTCCCATTTCCTTAGCTGTGGACCCATTAATTTTCACGAGATACTAGTGTTCCATGGTCAGGAGACTGCCAGCTTTGACTGCAACTCTGCCACTAACCAGTTGTGTGTGGCCGAGAGCTGGATCACAGTCTCCTCACCCCAGGGTCTCATCAGGAACATGAAGTCGTGCAGTTGGCATCTGCAACTCCCTTTCAGCTCTTTGACTTGACGGAACCAGTCAAGTAGAGAGGAGAAAGTCAGATTTAGTTTTGAGTTCTGAGTTTCCCAATTACCAGCTGTGTGGCTTTGTGTAAGTGATTAAACCTCTCTGTATCCTTAGTTTCATCACAAATAATATGGTGATATACAACCATATTATATAAAATATAGAGATACATAATGCAGTTCCTCAGGTATAGAATATGAAAATATAACTATCTTCTAAATTGATTCCTTTAGAAGATAAAATTAGTTACATTGTAATAATTATTTACACTCTAATTTCTCTTTTCAGTCACACCTTGTTTGTTATAAAATCAATTTTCTGCCTTGTAGATTACCTGAGGAAATTCAGGGCTTTATATTCATTCCTACCACACAATTGAGCATGAGTTACCAACAGAAATATTAATTTAGTAACATAGTGTGGAAACATGAAGTGCTGTGAAAAAGTATTTGGGGGCCTCTCACTAATTCCCTAAACCTGACAAAAATCATTTTTTATTTCCTGATATTTTAGATTATCCATACCTTTATCTCTTTATTTTGTTGTAAACAGTTAAATGTTGACTAGCTCTTCTAATCGCCAAAGTTACTATATTAGGAATGATTCATTCTTTAAGCATTTTTTGTGGGTACCAGGCCAGATTCTAGGCCTACAAAATGCAGGAGATAGTCCATGCCCTCAGAGAGCTCACAGCCTAGAATGTTGGTAGTCATGGTATGTAATTATGAAAACCATAGTTCTTTTCAAAGACTTGAAAATGTTATTAAAAATTGACAGTACAATGTTCATACCTGTGAGAAAGATGCACAAGGGAGTTTGAACTAAAGAATATCAAAATCCCTTCCAACTTTAAATTCTCATTTTGTAATTCACTCTACCTATCAAATACCAAAAACTAACCTCAAAATCTGGAGCAGAATAAACTGATCTTAACAGTTCTAACAGGCTTTCCTGAAAGCTGCTCTTGGAGAAATACATTTTATTAGCTCTTCTGGGGGAAAAGGGAGAGAAAGATATTATGCACATACAACATTCCTCTAAGCAGGAACAGCCTTCATTTTGGAGAGTTCCATTTATTAATTGACATGGAGAGATTTAAGAGTACTTTGAAGGGCCCCTCAACACCTTTCTCGTAGACCTATTTGTTAATTACAAACTTCAGGGACTTCTTGAATGACTCGATGGTTCTTATTTTGCAGGGTTAAAACTCTAGGAAGAGGTAACTTTTTTTTTAAACATACATTCTGTAAGTTCACCTTCTTAATACCAATTAGCAAAAAATTAAATAAGGCTGTTAAGGACTCTCTTTCATGATAGAATAATCCCTTAAGGATTGAGGAGTTAGTCATTCTGAGCAACAATATGTATGTGTGTATGTATATATATATACACATATATGATATGTATCTATACCTAAAGTTGCTGTAGAAATAAAGTTTCTGGTAGATTTATCCCAGATTCTCTTCTTCAGTATTTCTAAGTTATGCCTGTAAGTATATTTAGTGAGAAAATTTCAAATGGAATCAGAACAACTTTTCCCAGAGAATGGCAATAGTTAGGTAATCCCCCTTTCTTTCCAGAAACAGGTGTCCAGACATCCATAGGTATGTGCCAAGCAGTTGGAGGACCCAGTGGAGCTTGTCAGTAAGAAAAGGAAAGTAGGACTCACAACTCTGGAGTCAGGTGTGCAGGGTTTGAATAGGCCTGAAGTAATGAGCAATTGGAACACACCAGCTTTAGCAAGGATGTCACATGGCTCTGAAAAATTTGGGAGGAAATTGGATGTGCCTTCTCTTGGTGTGACAACCAATGGCCACCAGTCATACTTTGAAGTTATTATTTGAGTTTATAATGTATATATTTCTTCAATCTTGTTCCTCTACAACTAGCATTCTCTGGTTGTATTTGAACAGAAGCCTGACATTTTCATAGGTACACTGGCATAGATGTTCAGAGAACTTGATTTTCTCTTTATTTTAGAGATGGATTCTTTCAGGCTCATTTCCAGGAGTTATTTATCCAATAGCACAGAGAAGTTGCAAAAACCAAACCAAAGGTTCATATGAGTTGTAAGGTATGCTTAGTGAGAAGAGGTCAAATATAGTCAAGAATATGTGGACTTCCCTAGACATTCCAGAGGGAAAGTTAGATCAGCTTCTTGAACAGTTGTTGCCAAAGTAGTTATTCCCATTACATTTGCTTACATGATGAACACTAGTGCTTAGTAGTGACCCAGTGAACTTTACTTTCTATTGCTTAAGTTCTTTCAACTCTGTAGGTTTCTACCACTTAGGCTGGAATTAAATTTTTTTAAAAGATTTTATTTATTTATTTTTAGAGAGAGGGGAAGGGAGGGAGAAACAGAGGGAGAGAAACATCAATGTGTGGTTGTCTCTCGCACATCCCCTATTGGCAGCCTGTCCTACAACCCAGGCACGTTTGCTGACTGGGAATTGAACCGTTGACCCTTTGGTTTGCAGGCCAGCACTCAATTCCCTGAGCCACACCAGCCAGGACACCAGAGCTGTTTTAAAGTTAGTAAAATCAGGTTGTCAAGAGTTAAGCTCTTTAAAATGTTCCAGGGCCTTGCCTTCATCAGGCATAATTTGAACATCTTCATTTGTAAGATTTATTTCTACTGTGTAGTTTCTGTCCCCGCGCCATTGTCATTGGGCAAAACCCTGCCTGAGCCTTCACCATATTCTGACTGCTCCTGTTCTCCTTCCTTCAGTACACAGCTACCGAACTCGCTGACAAGGCAAACGTATTTAAAATTCTCTTATTGTCCTTAGATTAAAATCCAAAATCCTCAACAGGACTGTAAAGGCGGGAATAGCCTGGCTCTTGCCTTCCCTGGCAGCTGTGTTCTCACTGCTTTAGTTCTTCCCTCTAGGACTTCCTTCCTTCGAGCCCTGGCGCAGGCGCCCTCCTCCTCCAGGTGCCTTCTAGGCTGCTCTTCCCCACTGAGTCTTCGGAGCCCTGTTGGAGCATCCCTTCCCAGAGGCAACCTTGCTGAGCCCTCAGACTGAGTGCCCCTTGGTATTAATATCTTTCTTTTCTCCTTAGTAGCATCTGTCAAAATTGTAACTGAGCTATTACGTATGAAATTATTTGTTGATTGCCTTCGCTGATAGAATTAGCCCCATGTTTTGAGAGAATATTTCTGTTTTGTGTCCTGATGTTTCTCCAGAGCCCAGCCAAGTGCCTTGTTCATAGCATTTATGCAGTCGTGTAGCTGTTGAATAAATAAGGGGGAAACCAAGGCAACCATAACTTTAAGTTTAATTTTAAAAAATTTTAAGCTGGTGTTATTGAATGAGACACGTAGTGAAATGAGAAGAAGCACAGTTGATCCCAGCCTGCTTACCTATGGGTCTCAAACATTACTGTTGCCTGGGGAGCTCTATAAACATGCTCCTTCTCAGGCTCCAGTCTCAGAAACACTCATTTCATAGTAGTGGCCAGGATTCTGCATGTGTAATGAGCATCCTGGGTGATTCTGATGCAGGTGTTCAAGGACCTTCCTGCTGCGAGATGATGGTTTTCACATAAAACCAGCCCAAAGTTATACTAACAACTGCATTCATGGAAATGGTTTGGATATGGTGATCAAACTCAATTTAACTACCTTGGAAACAGGTTTACAACCCTAAAGAATATTTTAAAAATAAGCCTCTTATCACTGAGTAGTAATTAAGATGTGTAAATAATTGAAAAAGTTAATTATAAAATTGGGTTTAAATGCTGTATCTAAATAGTAAATAAACCAAAGGGCCTCATGCTGTTCAAATCAGTAAACCAATGAGTGTTGATATATACGATAGAATATATAAATCAGTTATGATGACAAAAGACTAATTTTTCCAAGTTATTCCTTTAGAGCAAACCTGAGTCCTTTCCCCATTCCCTCCCAGTGTCATGGGCAGCAGAAATATACATAGTTCCCCTGGGCAACTGTCAGCTCAGTGTCTCTACTGGTTTGCCAGCTCATACATTGTTGTGTGTTTCAGGCAGGGCGGGGACAGTTCCCAGTGTGATCACCCGATTTCAGCTAATCACACCAGGCGATGGTCATTCTGGGCCAATATAAACAAACAAACAAACAAAAAAAAATCCAGAGGCAGAAGTTTATGTTTTTCCCTATTTATTTAAGTTCATTCCTCTTAGGGCAAAATCCAAAGCAGGTTGGTTCTTCTGGGCTTTTGCTTTAATGAGACATTGGAAGGGGAAGATATGAAGGTATGACTAAGAGAATCAGCTGCTTCTGACTGGTCTGTTCTTCATTGAATTTGTTTTTGTTAGAGATGCTATAAATGCTTTTTCCTCCCATGTCTTTCTGAGAACTTTTTACATTGTAACTATTTGGGAACATTAACACTCTGCTTAAATTAAGCATCCTTAAAGAGATCAATTCACTATCCCCAAGTTAAATTCTATACAGCAATTATTACTTCAGAGGTTTCATGAGAACTCCCAGGTTGTCAGAGCTCACTACTAATGGTCCTGTTCTAGGGTTTAGCATCTGATTTGCATCACATAGCCTGCTGGTTGTAGGTCGAGTTAAAAATCTGTCGGAAGAATAAAAATGACCTAAAAGGTCATGTTTGGAATCATCGCAGTGAATATCTTCGCTCTATAATACATTTGAATTTAAGACTTTGGATTCTGAGATAATACATTTGTTTAGGAAACCGTTGCTTCTTCTTGGACTTCTATATCAATGTCCCTTTAAAAGAGTACCTTTTTTTTTTGAGAGGATAGTGAAAATATATTTATATTTTATTGCGTCTTTTTAATACCATGGTCTCTTTCATTTAGTTGGAGGCCTGCCTTTGAAATGAAGGTGTCATTGGACTTAATCAATCAGTTAAATCCTCAGTTAAAGTATCTAGGTATCAATTTATCTATATTCATTCATCAGTTAGCAGCTGTTTCCAGTATTACTGACAGTGTTAAAGTCATTGGATGGAATATCTTGTAGGATCTGGCATTCGCCTAGGAAAGATACACCCTGGGAAGATAAACTTCCCTTGCACTCTGCCACCCAAACTAACCCATTTAATCCCCAGAGGTATGGCCACCCACTGGAATCCCAGGAGTCCTTCCCATTTGATAGAGAGATCAAAAGCTTGGGCAGTGGTAATGGCGGTAGAATAGCATAATTCTCTTATGCTGTGGGAACCATATCTAGCATACGTGCAGGACTTTTACCAGGGGGAGGCTATTTATTTTGTAAACTCTTACTCTGAGGGGAAAAAAGACCTCAGGCGTGCGTGAATCAATTTTGCCAATGGGGAGCTATCCAGGGTGCTGGACGCTTCCATCTGCACTTGCTGACCGCGGAGATCTGGCCTACAGTTGTTTTGCCGCTCTGCTTGCCCTGACACTTGCCATTTTGTCAAAAAGGAGCCGGCGACTACGGCCTGAGCCAAATCCTGCCCTGCTTGTCTGGCCTATTCCTAACCAGACTTTGCCTAGCTTCTGCCTCACCTGGCCTGTGCCCGTCGTAGCTGTGACCCTATCCGCTGTGGCAGCTGCCTTAGTAATATCCCAGACCAATGGTTCTCAAACCTGGGTCTGCATCAGAGTCATAAATATCAGGAATAGGAATCATTGCGGGTGGGTCTAGGAATATGAGGTTCACAGTCTTAGATTAATTTCTTGGTTCTCTTACCATTCCTTCTTTCTCAGTTGGATCTAATTCCTCTTGCTGATTTCTCTTTCATTCAGTGAAAAGTAAATTATAGGTCTCATTTTTTCAGAGGGATGATTGGAGAAAAGTTTATTAAAAACCAATACTCTGTGGAAAATGGTATGGAGGTTCCTCAAAAGATTAAAAATAGAACTAACATGATCCAGTAATCCCACTCCTGAGTATTTATCCCAAAGAATTGAAAGTAGGCTTTAGAGCCATTAGTACTTCCCATGTTCCTTGCAGCTCTATTCACAACCTAAATGTCCATCGAAGCATATGCATTAATATCATTTATCCTTAAAAAAAAAGAAGGAAATTCTGACATGCTGCACTATGGATAAACCTTAAAGACACTATGCTAACTAAATAGGCCAGTTACAAAAAGACAAATACCATATGATTCCACTTACATGAGGTATCTAATGCAGCCAGACTCAAGGTAACAGAAAGTAAAATGGCGCTTGCCAAGGAGTAGGGGAGGGGAAATGGGGGTGGTTGTTTAACGTGAATAGAGTTTCAGTTTTGCAAGATGAAGAACTTCTGGAGATCTGTTGCAGAATGATGTGAATATATTTAATACTACTCAACACTTAAAAATGATTAAGATGATAAATTTTATTTTA
Organism: Mormoops blainvillei; assembly: GCA_004026545.1. Classification (NCBI taxonomy): domain Eukaryota; kingdom Metazoa; phylum Chordata; class Mammalia; order Chiroptera; family Mormoopidae; genus Mormoops; species Mormoops blainvillei. Next base: position 162,836 of record PVJD01002744.1, on the reverse strand, counting down.
AAATTTTTTTCCATGATAGTAAAATTTTTTAAAAACCCATACCCTAAGACATATTATATTTGGGGGAAATTCAGGGGAAAGTATAAACGAATAAACTGATTGATAATTTTTCCACATATTTACTAGGTTTCAGTTACCTTAGTTTTTAAGTATGGCTGCTTTATAGGAAAAGATGTTCTAGAAATAGTTTTTATCCATATCTTGTGTCAGATCTTTGGAAATAGTAAAGGACTTCTCTGGGTCACTCTTCAATTTAAATTGGTTTAAATTTTGTTGATATTATTTGGTTTCATTAAAAACATATTTAGTCCTGGCTGGTGTGGCTCAGTGGATTGAGTGCTGGCATGCAAACCAAAGGGTCACTGGTTCAGTTCCCAACCAGGGCGCACACCTGGGTTGTGAGACATGCCACCAATATGGGTATGTAAGTGGTAACTACACGTTGACGTTTCTCTCCCTCTCCTTCTCCATCCCTTCCCCTCTCTCTAAAAATAAATAAATAAAATCTATAAAAAATTAAAAATTAAAAATAAAATAAAATAACTCTGGCAACATAAAATTTCCCTTTATAATCAGTGATAGTCATTCATCAGACAAAAAGCTAAAACACCAATGGACATTTAAATTCTTCCATCCTATGCCACTGGACTTTATGTGGCTTGTGGCGGTAGCCCTTTGTCTCTGAAAGAGAAGTAGATTTGGTTGGTGTCCTCTCTCTGTCTGGGAGCATAACCCCTGTTAATGTGAAAACTGTAATCACAGTGGAGTGGAGGAACACAGCAGTCAAATCCTGGAACCTATTATTCTACAAAGTTAAATACAGGTTTAAGTTAAAAGAAATCGTGTTGTTTTAAAAGAATCATCAACCACAATTTTAGTCAAAAACACATAGTAGTGAGTTAAAATAACTAGAAAGAAGCTTCAAAGGAAACATAGAATGAAATAATTTTGGAACTTCTAATTTGTGATAGGTCAGTCTCTCCCTTTATCCTGGGCTATAATAAACAACAAAGTCCTTTACTTTCCTTCCTCAGCACATTGATAATATGGTTTAAAACTCTGACTTGGATTATATGCTACACTAGCTATACTTTGAAAACACAGTAGGCTATCATTGAAGTTCTGTACTGACAGAAAAGTATTCATAGAAACCAGTCTTCAAAAACAAACTTCATTTAGTTGAACACCACTAAATCAATCTGATCCAATCTGATGTGATTATTATCACATTTTGTAAGCAAATTTCTAACATAAACAAGATTGAAAGAAAAAAATGCACTAAAAAGTTCTTAAAATATGAAAGAGTTCAAGAGAAGTCACTGTAAAAGAAGTTAATATACTAGTCATGATCATCATCTATTTATACAGTAGGGTTAATGAGACCTCTAATCAAGTTGCTGAATATATAGCAGTTTTTATATTGCTATATAAATTAATTACTTATTAATTATATGTTAGTGTATAAGTAATTGTATATTAAATAAAAACATCAGTATAGACTTGCCATATATATGACAAATTGCCAGTTCTTAAAAACTGGGTAACAAAAATATTATTTCCAGAAAACTAGCTAAATATAATTGAACCTTGTTTTTCTTGTTTATTTATGTTTTAAATTTACACACAGTACAATTTTTGATGTTCATTTCTATGCATTATAACATATGCATAGGTTCTTGTAATCACCACCACACAGAGGATACAGGACCACTCCAACACTTCAAAGAATTCCTTGAAGGTGACCCTTTGTAGTCAGACACTGCTCCCACCCCTAACTTGTGGTGACTGTTGACTTGTTCTACACCCATATAGCCTTGCCTTTTTTGGAATGTTATATAAATATATTCATACAGTGTATACTCTCCTGAATCTGGCTTCTTTCACTTAGCACAATTCCTTGGTGATACAGCCACATCGATTAAAATGTCTGCTTTTGATGACTCCCTAAGTGGCACTTCACAGCCCTCATACCGTCGATGTCAATAACACTCATACATATAAAGAGACCAACACGCAGAAACTGTAGGAGATATGGTGTAGTTAGTTCTGTGGTACAACTTTAGTTGTTCTTCATGTGACTAAGATCTCCATATCGACTAGCTTGTTTACCATTTGTTTTCTCTAATAAAAGTGCCACATAGAAAACCAGTGGCGGTTGTTTGACTGCCACTCCCCTGCTCAGCGATTGTTCAAGGCTTCTGCACTGCCGAAGAATTTAAGTCCAAACTCCTCCTAAACCAAAATCCTCTCAGAGCATTGTTCAGTCTTATCTCTACCAACTCCATCAAATCCCCCACTTTCCAGCCCATCTGGGCTCTTCTCTCCTCCCTGATGCACTTCTCGGCTTTGCAATGTCGCACCTCCTCATTCTTCCAGGGCCAGTTCAAACGCCACCTTCCACAAGCAGTCTTTCCTAATTCCTCTCTTTCTTTCCTCAAGGCTACCCCCAAAGGGTATTTAAGCTCACACAGCATGTTTGAATACCTCTCTATTTACATCCTGCCTTGAGGTGAAGTAATCCGAACCTGTCTTATCCCTTACTACTTCCTTCCCCTCATCTGCTCTCCCCATCCCCCACTGGATTGTTTGCTCTGCCAGGGAAAGGTGTGTCTTCGCGATTGTAAAACATAGGGCCCCCAGCCAAACATCTTCAACTATTATTAAAGTGACACTGAAGGGTGATAAAGCCAATGAATGTCTGGAAGACACAAGGGAGAAAAGAGCAGACATCTGAAAACTGACTGAAAAAAAATGTTAATGTTATAATTCCACTGGAAAAACATTTTGCAGCATATTCCTGATATAACCATATGACAGCAATTTCTGGACAAAAATTTTAAACTTGTAAAAATTTGTCCATAGACCACTGGCATTTTATCTTATGTAAGAGCCCTGTATAGTTAAGACTCCTAATCTCCTTATAAGCCACATGTGCCATATTAAGGAAACAAAACAGTTTTTCTCTTTGGAGTGACACGCAAGCTGGTTCCCCTGAGAATCAGAAAGACGGGCTCCACTTTAACTTCAAAAGCATCACAGAAGAATCGTTTGCCTATAAAATGGTGAAGAACCTTCTCATGGTTACTTATGTGATTGTTCTGCCTCCCTCAAGAGATTTATAAACACTGTATGTATGAGCAGGAATCCCATCTTAGGCATATAGGTGTAGTATGATGCCCACTGAAACCCTCCCTGTCTCGACCTCCTCCTACCATGTACCTCACTCACACGTATACACTTCCTAGAAGAGATAAACGACATGTGAAAACCACCCTGATTCTCAAAACATCTGGACATTTGAAGTACAATCCCAACTGTTTCTCATTCCCTAAAGTCACACAGGCCTGCAAGGGTGCGGCATCCTTCCTCCAGCTTCCCTAACAAGTTTAAGGTACAGTGAATGTCACCTTGGCAGTTGTGGAGGGTGGCAGCGGTCGACTCACAAAATCAACAACAGCCAGAGAGACGAGAGGACAAGGTTCTGATGTGGTTCCACCACTGACTGGATACATGGACTCATGGAAGTCTTCAGTCTGCCCTGGGCTTTGGTTTCCTTGTCTGTAAATGGACAGAGGATATTAAATGTGTTACATCTATGCCTTACTCTAGTTCCAATACCTTCCAGCTCTAAGCTTGGGACGTGCTCACGGGTCTACGCGGCAGACAGACTTTCATACCTGGCCTTGCCCTTCACCTCCGTCTGGCTTCCTGTCCAGACAAAGCTAACCCAGAGACTGGGCTCGGAGCCTTCTTTTCCCTTCTCTGGTCTTGCTTAAAATAGGCGAACAGGAGCACTCTACTCTGATGGTCCCACAGAACAATCTTTAGAGTAATAATAGAATGGAAAAGTTCTATTTCTTTTTGTCCTGTTTTTGATGATTTTCAAGTCAGAAATTGATGATAGGACGAAAGCCTCATCAATATTGCAGACACATAGCTCTCAGCAGCTTCAGATTTCAGTGTTAGAGATCTTCGAAGCTCAGCTGTAAATAGATAATAAAAATTATTAAACCTTGAATTTATATTCAGCAGTCTCTCTGACATATCTGGGGCTCTACATAAACAACGATTCTTCCTGGTACTCAAGTCTTTTCCTGGGGGTGAAGGGGCCTCTTGGGAAGATTCATTAACGTCCACAGGTGCCTCCGGGGAGCTCTTTAGCCAGTTGTCCTGCTTATGTTCCAGCAAGAGAGCCCCACCCCCCTTTCCTACCATCGCTGTAGGAGCTTCCAGCATTCTAGAGAGCCAGGGGGCAGAGGCACATAACCAGCCAAATGGCCATAGATGACAGGAAGCTCTTTACCTCCATACCTCACAAGCTCTCAAGCCCCACCTGCCTAAGGAGTAGGTCTTCTCTTATTTTTTTATATACAACTGAGAGGCTTGACCGTGACAAAATCACTTACTCTCCCAGACCCAGAATTTTTTAATACACTTACAGGTTCAGCCAACTGTGTACGTAATCAGGGTGCAGACAAGAAAGACATCTACCTAACAGGCGCTCTCTCTCTCTCTCTCTCTCTCTCTCTCTCTCTCTCTCTCTCACTCTCTGCCATTCTCTCTGTAAGAACATTTCAAAGACCTATCTGCAAGGTGCTATATCTTCAGTCCTCTACACTCCTTTAAAATAGATGAAAGAAAGAGTTCTGATGACACAGAAACCTTAATAAAACAAGTGTAACTATTTTGGTAAAGGAAAGTATACTCTGTGCCAAGTGCTTTCAATGATACTCTCTTGTGTAGTTCTCATGATAACTACCACAATGAAGCGTTACTATTATCCCGAATTTTGGAGATGAAGAATAACTCTAAAAATAAAATAATAATAATAGTAATAGCTAACATTTGTTGAGTATTTACTTGATTACTAAGTATTTTAATGCATTAATTCATTTAACCCTGACAACAGAACTATGAAGGAGGGAATTTTATTATTTTCCTCATTTTACAGATAAGAAAACTAAGCACAGAGAAGCTAAGGAATTTGCCGAAGTTCACATAACTAGCAAACCATCCCAGCGGTCTGATCCCAGGGCCTGTGCTCTTATACACTAAGCTCCACTGATAAATGAGTCAGGAAGAAAACAAGTAGGGCTGCCAGTTTAGCAAATACAAACATAAGACACCCAGTTAAATATAAATTTCAGGTAAGCAATGAATAATTTTTAATACAAGTATCTCTCATGTCATATTTGATACATATACTAAAAACATTATTTCTTGTTTATCCAAAATTAGTTTAATTAAACAGCCTATATTTAAATCGGCAACTCTGTAGGGAAGGGATGCCTGATATTTGAGCCTAAGCCTGTCTGTTTCCCAGAGAACCTTCTCGTATCTGCTGCCATATTTGAATACATGCTTCTAAGGTCAAAATCATGCGCTGGTTCTAGTCCTGGGGTTGGACCTTGGTCAACCACTAAAATTAAAAGGCAAGCAAGCTTGACCCTGCATTAACAACAGAAAACAGCAATGCTAAAGCACTACGATTTTTCAGTCCTTTAAAACTCATTCAAATTCTGTACTGTTTCATAAGAAAAAGTTGAGTAGAGACCTGAAGAGACATGAGAAAAAATTAAAGAATGAGAAATGGGTCATTTATTTTTATATTCAAGAATGCCATTTTCTCATAAATACTCCAATAGGAAAAATCAGCAATGTTTTCCAAGTACTTAAGGAGCCCAGTTAGGAACAGGGATGATAATAAGAGTCAGTAGAAAACGCAGGCAGATGAGCATTAGCAAGATTTGACACACACACACCCACCCCCCCAGCCCTGTAACTTATGGACCAGAAAGATGATATTTAGATTTGTGCTTACAGGATATGTTCGAATGTTTACTCAAAATACATGCTCAGGCTCCAGACAGCTAGGGTAAAATGCAGGCATTTTTAAAAAGTCATCAGCTTAGTATATTTTTGATGACTTCTGTTTTAACATTGAATGGTGTGTGTTCTTCATGATTCAGGTAAGTTTGTCTGTGTTCCTATGTGGTTTCACCTCACACAAGTGAGTCATCAGAAAACTAGCATCTTTACCACGTTTACTCTTGACTGACAATCATCCAGATACAGCTGTTCTTCTATGACTATAAAAGCTTTTCTCTCCCCTGTTAGGAAAAAACAGTTCGGGGAAGAAGAGAATCTTGGCAAAATTCTGATGTTCAAAATAAGGACAAGAATGTACAAGTGCAGCCTATTATAGGGAAATTTTACCCAGAGGCCCAGTGATTTTACCTACAGTCAGATAAGCCAATTGAGTAGAATTCCATTCAAGGAGACTTCTCTGAAGGGGGATTTGAATTGTGGCTTCCCCACCTAGCAGCTTTGTGATCTTACTACACAAGTCACTTAACCTTTCTCTCTAAGCCTGTTTTCTCACCTCTAAAATGAACACAGTGATAATAGTTACCTCACAGGGTTGTGAGGAATTAATGAGCTGGTCCACGTGAAGTGCTTTGCGTAGTGCCTGACCTATATAAACGCTCAATGAATGGTACCAGTATTGTTATTACTATTGGTCATTTGACTCCAAACAGTGCACCCGTGGGCCCTCTCACTAAGTTCTTGGTAGAAAAACATGTTTTGCTCTTCGGTTGGGCCCCTTTCTGTCATAATTTAACTATCTTCTCAGGGTGACCAAGGAAGGCTGGCAGGTACAGCTACTGTAAATATGTCTCTAATTAGATTTCAGTGTTTTTATGAAATACGTCCTTAAGCCACAATTTGTACATTTATTTTTTAAATCTGATGATTTCCACAGACATTTAAAATATTTAAAATCCTCTAGACTAGTTACTGAAAGAAGCAGTAATGTCTAATTTCTTTTTTATTTTTAATGAAGTTTATTGGGGTGACATTGATTAATAAAGTTATATAGAGAAACAGTAATTTTTAAAGAAAAGCTATTTCCTTCCTGACACTGTTTATTAAGTGTTTAGAAAACAGATTAATTTAGAAGTGATTTTATCTCTTTGCCACTTAGTTCAATACTTACACTTTTTCACACTGGTTAGGTTAGACTTAAAATTAGATTTTAAGGCAAAAACAATTCTCTGCCTGTAATAACACTATTTAAAATGCAAATTAGATTGCAGATAAAAAGAACTACAATTTTTGTAGCTTAAAAATAAATGGAATTCCGAAGTCAATATCATATAAATAGGTGTCCATCTGGCCAACCTTAAGATAGCCAAATTTCTTCAGTTGTTGCTTTGTATTTAACAAGAGCTTAAACAGCTCCCTCTTGTGGCCTAAAGAGCCCATGACAGTCCAGAGTTTGGTCAACTTATCTGTCATTTCAGTCACTGCACATTCACTTAATAAATTGCATATTGTCTGTTTGCTGAGGTGGTGGAGGAGAACGGAAAATTGTGTTGCCTGAAGATGTAGCTCATATGGATGTAGTCAGCCTTCAAGTTTCAAATTGGAATTCTGGCACACTGTTTGCGCTGCTTCTAATTCAGAGGCTATCTTTCTCTAAAATGAAAGATTGAGCTTTGACCAGAGCAGCTTATTGAATGAATAGCTGCCTACATTGCTTGGCTGAACTGCAAGGAGCTCAGAAATCCTGATATCCAATTTACGTATTTTCAGCTGAACACCTTCAGATCCAAAAGGTGTAAATCAAAAGTCCCCTTAATACTGTTCCTGTTCAACTTTTCTATAATCTCTCAAACTTCACTTTAACCAGTTGTTTACACCAGAAAGATTTGGGGGCTGCCATCATGTACCAGGCAGTGTGCTAGACACTGCAGATACAACAGTAAACAAAACAGATGTGGTCCCAGGTGCCCACAGCCTGGCGGGAACACAGGCATTTAACAGTCACACTGTAACATGTTGGTTGTGGCAATCACAGCAAATGAAAATGACAGCGTGCCAGAGGAAGGGGTTGGGGGACAGGTGAAAACGGTGAAGGCATTGAGAAGGACAGATTGGTAGTTCAAAAACAGTCATGGGGATGTAAAGCACGGCATACCATATGTAGTCAATAATATTGTAATAATATAGTCAATAATATTATAATATAAATAAGCAATAATAATATTGTAATAACTGTATGGCATCAGGTGGGTACTGGAAATATCAGGGGGACCACTTTGAAAAGTATATGACTGCCTAACCACTATGCTCTATGCCTGAAACTAATGCAAACTAATATTAAATGTAAACTGTAATTGAAAATAAATAAATAAATATTTTAAAAGAAAATGACAGGGAGATTGAATGTAGACAGGTACCTTAGAGAAGGCAGCTTCTCTGAGAAATGACTGAGTAGGAATTTGCCAGATTAAGGGAGGGTGGAAAACTAGTTCAGGTAGGAAAAAATCCCACATACCAAAGTTGAGAACAGGGATGAGCTTGACTCTTTGGAGGAACTGGAAGCACCTAATGGGCTGGAGTAAGTGGTAGGAGAGAATTGGGGGAGGTGTGAGGCAGAAGCCCGGTCATGCAGGGCCCTGCAGACCACATGTGGGCTTGGGGCATTATCCTGCATGCACTGGAACTCCAGGAGATGTTTCAAGTATGTGACTGAATGCACTCACCTGCTTTTGTTTAAAAGTCATATTGGATGCACGCATAGAGAGGATTGGAGGGAAGCAGAGATGGACAATTGCTGTATATAAATGTCTAATCACTGTGTTATATGTGTGACAACTATAAATTTAAAAAAAAAAAAGACAATTGGAAGCATTCAAGCATGAAGTACTGCTGCCTGGAACCCGGATGGTGTTTGAGGAGATGGCAGGAGGGAGCAAGATTTTAGGTATATTTGAAGATTACATTTGACAGGATTTGATGATGAAATAAGAAGTAAGACATGAGGGAAAAGGAGGTTTAAAGATGACCCAGCACAGCAAAGATAATGGATGATCTACAACTACGTACAAAAGTATGAATGACTCTCACGAATAACGTAGAACCGGACAAAACAGTCAGACACAGCCTAGTTCCCGGCAGCTCCCACCAGCCCCCTTCCCTGAAGCTGCTGGATGCCCCCAGGGCCTGTTCAGGTCATCTGCCCTCCAAAGGCATGCAAAGAGAACCAACAAGGAAAAATCAAAACCTAAGATTTGAATAGTAGGAGACAGCCAACCAATGAAGAAATTTATGTTGAATACCTTGGTTGTTGAAGGAACTGCTTAAGCTCTGAGCAAGACTCAAATGGGACGTGCCCTTTTGAGCATTATGTTCAATAATGTAACATAATCTGAACATTCTGGTCAACAAATAAGGGAAGTAAAAAACAGAGACTTCATTTATTTTTCTGTGAAGATAAAAATGCTTAGTGTGGATATAAGATTAAAGACCCTCTATGCCACGCCAACTAGGAGCAATGTTACTTTGAATTTTCTGCTTATTTTTATGCCAATTGTCTCATACATATTTTCAGCTGTTGGTATGAAATCAAAATAGATTTTCTGGCCCCAAAGTAGAAAGCTTCTCCAAGTCAAGAAAAGAAACACGAGCCTTTCAAATTATCTGAGAGCGAGAATTAGTTTGAATAAAGAGCCCCAGTCTTTCCGCAGAGGACTTTGAATGGGGGGGATCACTGTGAGGACAGAATTTGAGAATTTCCAGTAGAGGTACCTGACAGGAAGGGGAAGGAATCAAAACTTTCATTTGAAACAGGAAATAAAATATGATGAAGAGAACAAGGAGTTGAGTGTATACCTCAGAGGCTTAATTCAGTGATTCATTTCAAAGGTACTTGACAGGAAAGTGTTTAAGCAGAAGTGTTTTATTTATTCTGACAGGTCCAAAACTGAATCAGGAGTTTTATCACCTTCATCCCAGAAAGGGGAAACTGATCTTTATTATGGAAGGAAAGAAATGTTGTTCCATCTGCTGTAGATGGGGTATCGAATTGACTATTTTCAGGTTTTGACCCATTGGTCTCATTCTTCACATTGGTTTTCAGGAAAAAAAGAAGAGCCAGGCCGTAAATCCTCAAGGAGAAGATAAGGAGATTTCCCAAGTCAGACAGAGACTAACCGTATCAGGACCCCATTTTGCTTACAGCATTTGACATCACAAGCTTGAAGCCGCAGCGCACCTGCTGGTTTTAAGCAGAATGCCAGAGGAGCAGATTTGAGAAGCAGCAGACAGCAGTGAGCCGCCCCAATTCCCCTCCTGACGGCGGCCCCACTCGCCTGGCTGCTGGGAGAGCTGGCAGTGCCCAGCTCTCACGTGAGTCCCCCTCTCAGGGAATCATTCTCAGCCGACAAAAGCCAGCCTGCTCATAAAGTCGCGCTCTCCTTCTGGGATCAGGTACCGTACCCAGTGACCGGTTACTGTGGGGTATCGACGTCCAGCCCTCACCCATAATACTTGGGAACTCAAAAAGCCTTTAGCGTCAGTGCTCCTCATGGGGTTAGCCGAGGCCTTTATCAAGCATGATGCCATTATAGTCCCGCTGCTTCTTTTGCGAAATACTGCTGCCTTTGCTTCTCGCCCACAGATGTAGATCCCGAGGATATTCCCTGGTCTGCGTTCTACCTGCTGACCTCAGATTCGGCTTTCTGGGGGACATGCCTGCCACAGTGACACTGCCAAACTGTTCGCTTTCTTGTTGTAGGGGTGAGGAATGGGAGGTTCTTAAATTTGGCTTCTAATCCGTTTTCATCTTTCTTTTCATTGGGGAATTCAAAGGGATGGGATTACGAGAGGTTCCATTCAGGAAAATGTTCAGAAGCAACTTCATGTGATTATGAAGCAAGGCGATCCTCAGTCTATAAATTAATCTCTGTAATAACAGGGCATCCAGGTGTATGATACTGCCCTCCTTCCTGACATTCTTGCCCTGGCCCCAGGACATGAAGTATTCTGTTTCTCCTCCTGTCTCTGTGACCAGTCCATCTCATGCGCCTTTTATTCTCATTTACTGACAGTAAATTACTAGAAGAGATGTGGAAATCAGTGAAAATATCAATTGTGATACAGAGCTATTAAAATTTCTCCTTCTTTAGCATTCCCACAATGGTAAAAATAAAAGTATATCTAAGCAAAGCTTTCACTTAATTAACAACTATACTTTGAATACCATCTGTGTATCATAGGGGGTTTAGAGTTTTGGGGGAAAATGAATAAGGGATATTTCTGCACTTAGGAAGTTTAACATCCAGTGTAGGTAGTCTCAATCCTATGAAACCCAGAACCTCTTTTTAAAACAAATATTTTGTAATGCCGCTTTTATGATTATGATATAAAATTCATAGGTAGTTGATATACAAATTCAAAAACCAATATAATGCCCTAATTATAATATAAATTGTAAAGGATAATAAAATTGTGTTATATTTTATGATTGTAAACTACAAACAGAAAATTGTATTTTTTAGAAATGTGGTTTAATATGTAGGTACTATAGAAACAATCAGATACTATGCCTTACATAGTAGCACCCTCCAAACATTGCAACAACCAAAAACTTCCAGAAAATGTCTAAAATACTACCAGGAGCTGTTCTGCCTTCACTAAAAATCACTCGTTTAATCATTTAAGAGAAGAGAACTATTTGCTAAGTATTTGAAAGATAGCAACTACTTCCAATATTTGAAGAATTATGTGTGGCACTTATATCTTTATTCTAATTAGAACAAGACAGGACAGAAACATTTTCAAATAACACCCTGTTATGGGCTGAATATATCCCTGAAAAATTCATATAATGAAGCCCTAACCCATGTACTTCAGAATGTGAACGTATTTTAATGTGAAGTTATAAAGGTAGGGCATAATCTGACATAACTAATGTCCTTGTAAAATTTAGATTAGGACACAGAAAACACAGGTCGAAGGATGAGCGTGTGAGGGCACAGTGATAAGGCAGCCATCTGCAAGCCAAGGAGAGAGGGCTCAGAAGAAACCACACCTGCTGACAGCTGGATCTCGGACCTTTAGCCTCCAAAATTGGAGGAAATAAATTTCTGTCGTCTAAGCCACTCAGTTTGTGGTATTTTGTTATCAAAGCCTTGGAAAACTAAGACACTCCTCTAGGTGGGTGTTGGGAAGTTTAATCAGCCATAGATTTTATGCCCAGAAGTGGTAACAGCGAGAAGGAAAATGAAGGGAGTGGACTGAGAAGGAACACTTGAGTGGAAGTAGCTGGGTAGGAGTCTGAATAGCTTTTGTGTTTAAGGAATCACATTGCCTGCTCATTAAATTTAGCATTGTGTTCAACATTTGGAAAAAGAAAGACACAATTCTCATAGAGAAGCCTGTTAACAACAGTCTCTGTGTCAAAGCAGTAAAAGAGAGCAATTGTGAGGAAAAATCTAATTCTCAAATGCATTCTCAAAATGTAGTGCATGTTAGTATGTAAAAAACACAAGGGAATTATTCAAGTAAATGTCTAATAATTGCGTGATTAGCAGAAGTTTGCTCCAACAAAATGGGGACAGAATGAGGTATACTTATTGTATAAATTAATAAGTATTCATCTGTAAAGACTTATTTTGCATTTCTGCATTCTCTTCTACCACATGCTCATTTTGATGCATTAGTTTGTGTTGCTCAGACCCATCAGATTGTCATTGCATTCTGCCTATCACTACTGATTCACAATAGATCTGAGCTTAACAATTACAGATCCCCACCCCTCGCTTCTCACTTAAGTGAGAGTTCACAATCTCACGTGTAATAACCGGTGAGCACTGTTTTCACAGAGATCTCAGGTGCAGCTAATATAAGGGCAAAAATCTCAAGAGCTTGTCAGAGGTGCAACCTGTAAACTGGTTATAGTAGCAATTCATTCTGTGATAGACACTGCATGATGACTTCTCTGAAAACACCCCACAGAGTAAATGAGCTTCTATTTGCACTGAATACCATGGCAGCTGACAATGACATCCCAATAGAAACTTTTTAAAAAATATAATAGAGATTTGGAAGAATCCGAACTTTCGTGAGAGCCTGATAAACTGGAGTGCTTGCTCCTGGCTTGTGCTTTGGGGCCCAAGAAGCAAAAGCTGGGTAGTAACTCAGGGTGGTGGCTGCAGGAGGAGATGAGAGGGATCCGTTGACCTTAAACAAATGGACAGCCAGATATTTCTCCTGCAAAATGGGTTGGAAGAATAAAGAATTGCAATTTGGGACATGGTCTAATGGCGAACTGTATGGAAACCCACAGAAACAAAGGAGAGGTATGCTCTTTTATGGATTTGGGAGGAGTTGTAAAGGAAGAGTCCATTGGCAGAAATGGAAAGTTTGGAGCATAGTGACTTCTCGTTGGCTGAATTATGGCAACCCTCCTCCTATTGGCTGGACTGTTACTGGGCAAGGAGGAGTTTTTTCTTCCTTTGGCTGATACAGTAGTGTCACTTCCTGTTGAGTTTGGTTGTGTGTGTATGTGAGCTCTTTCATCTAGCCTCCCAATTCTGCTTTCAGTGAGGCTTCTTTTTATTAATTTTCATGATTCTATCACTGGCAGAGGGAGAAGAAAGGGGTGAGAAAGATGTAAAAGATGAGGACCATGTAACCCTCCCACAGCAGCATTTCTTACCTTTCTGTGAGAAGCAGGTCATTCTTTCATGACCTTTGCTTCCTTCTGGAGGTTTTTATTGCCCTCCCTTCAAGCACTTCTACCTCTAGGTGCTATTCCACGATCCTCATGGACTGCTTACATTAGCAGCAGGGCTCCTGGGGGAAAATAAGAAAACAACAATCTTTTCCCATTGACGGTTCAAATACACTCTTTGGGGCGGGTTCTTTTTCTTGAATTTGGATAAAAATGATTACACTCACTCTCAAATAACAAGAAGCCTTCCAGCAATGTCATGTCATTAAAAATTACGGTAATCTTGATTCAGCGATGCATATGTGCAGTCTGGTGCAATAAGTTAAAATCTTAATCCTCATCAAAAGCTAAAGTCTTGCATCTCTGCAAAGGCCGGCCTTGAGAAAGTGGAGCTGTTGCTCTTCTGTCCTTTATGGCCTCCGCCTCCCACACCCGGGCCACCACTTGCTCGGGTGCTCTGGGCCCCCAGAAGCGGGATTTTCCAAAAATCCTCTTTACTCCCTCAGACACTCTCATGCTTTCCGTGTGAGTACTGGATTAAGAGCTGACTGCCTAAACCTGTGCTTCACTCAACCAATTCATTAAACTATCCATTCGGCTTTTTGACTTAATAATAATGTGTTGGTTGTCTGCTCTATACAGAGCACTGTGCTGGATGCTGCATAAGACACACTCCCTGCCATCCAGAAACTTCCCTCTAGCTCAGATGAGAACACATGTGCACAATGACTAGAACAAAAGGCTGTGTAGACAATGGCCCTGTGGTCATCAGTGCTGCAAGAAGTTAACCAAGAAACTTACCCTCTCCTGCATGGATTATCAGAGAAGACTTCCTGAGGAAGTGGGAAGTGAATTTAAAACTTGAAGGCTGTATAATTCTAATACCTCAATATGATGCTTTATATGCATTTTATTACTTAATCCTTTTTAACAACTTTGTGAAGTGGGTGTTTTATAATTTGCAGACACAAATGCAAAAACTAAAGCCTAGTCACATCAAGTCATTTGTCCAGTTACATAGCGAGGATGTGAAAGATCTGGGACGCGGACCAACGCTGTCTACTTGAGGACCCTGGGAAGAACTTTCCAAACTGGGAGGTGCAGGTACAGGATAACACAAAGCAAGAAAGGGGAGGGGGAGACAAGGCGGTGGTCAAAGTGCGAGCTAAGGCAGCAACTCATTTTGACGGAAGAAAATAACCTCAGTAGGAGGAAATGGAAGATGATATAAGATTCGGATGGGGCAGGGAATTCAATCATCTTTGTACCTCAGTGGCCTTTAAGAAGAACCTCTAACAGAAGAGCGTCTCCGGCATTGTGCTCTCCCACCTCCCCTAGTGCTACCCATACAAGTGTTTCTTGAGTTCAAGCCTGTGTTTATTTTACCTCTTTAATTCTTTATCATGGCAGCAGGATTTGATCTGACATGTCTTTACATGAGGAGGGTCTCTATTTCCACAGTCCTGTGATTTAATTGTTTGGTGTGTTTAAAGAGTGTGGAGAGACGTGAAAGAGAGGAAAGAATATTCAATAGAATCATACTAGGGAATGAAAGAGTGGGACGACCTGGAGGGCAGATCTGTCAAAACTGAGAAAAATTTATTTATCTGCTCAGAGGAGGTCAATCTCTTATGATTTTCAGAGAGTTGTTAGGATATATGATATAAACTGCTGTTTACTCTCAAAGATGCATTTTTAATTTTTTTAAAAACTGCACATTCCTATTGTTATATTTGTTGATTTTAGAGTGATATCCTTGTGAAATGATGAGGACTAGTAATTTTTCTTCAAAAATCAGCAGTTCAAAGTGCTGCTCCTTCATCTCTTCTGCAAGGGGGGACCCCAAAAAAATCAGAATTATCTTCTAGAGGGCCAGCCCCTTGTAGTACAGGATTCTCTTGCTAGTTGAGTCTTCTAGGAACCCATCTGTATCATGTACCAGCTGATGTTGTTGTGAGAGTCTGAATTCACTGTCAGTAAATTTTTTTGAAGGCACTTTCAACGTGTTTGCTCATTTCATCATGGGTAATTTATGAGCACACCTGCCCATTCCATGCTGAGTGTTCAGCAGTTTTTGACCAAACACAGCATGACCCCCGCCCCCATCCTCCCTATTCACCTGATCTCACCCTGAGTGACTCTTTCTTTGTTTCCCTGGCTGAAAAAAAGCCCTCAGAGGGGAATGCTTTGCCACTATGGAAGAGGTGAAACAAAAAATGGCAGAAGCACTAAAAGGCATCAAAATTGATGAGTTCAAAAACTGTTTTGAGCAGTGGAGAAAACGTCCTGATAGTATCGCATCAAATGGAGAGTGCTTTGGAGGTGACTGAAGTTTAAACATGTAAGAATACATACACAATTTTTTATAAATAAATTCCGGTTTGGGGAGGTCCCCCTTCATACATGACCATTTCTCCCTCTAGAGCCAACGTCTGTCCGCTTGTGCTTTTACTCCTCAAACACAGTCATGTACATCACTCATATTTTATACTCACTAGAGTCCCTGGCTACTTTTTAATTTTTCCGAAATAAAAAGAAACAAATAAAATAGTATGTTCAATCATTGATAGCTGCAGGAGAATGAGTTAGAACTTCAAAACTCTGGTGTCAAGATTGTTGAGGGGTCTGGGCCCATGTTGTAATTCCTATAGGAGTTGCTATGACTTTTCCTGTGAATGAGATACAAGACAAAATCTCAAAAGCATCATGCATAGAGTAATTTCTATTTGTTTTTCACCTTTTCCCAGAATAGGTAAGGTATGGTCTCAGATTTTAGGTTTTCTTTTCAGGCATTTTTAAAAAATATAATAACTTTTGAAAACTTCCTTTTAGTCCCTAAAGAAGACCCACAAATGTGCATAAAACACCTCTCTAAGAGATTCAGAGTGAGGTGCTAATAAGTTCTGTGGTAAGGAATTGCATTCAATTTTGTTTCACCTGGAAGTCCCATATTTTTCTTCTTGTAATAGTTATCATCATGCTGTAGACAGATGTTAGGAAGCACGGGCAAGATAAAAATAAAGACATGAAGCATCTGGCCTGTCAGACAGGATTATAATAAAATCTTGTTTGGTCGACAGGAAAAAAAATAACGGATAGTACATAACGGTAACTGTATTTTTCATGCACTGGAAACCCATAAATTGCATAGCCTGAATATAAACTGTTGCTGTGAATTTTAAAATGCTGAAGATAAAAATAAGATAAATAAATCAGAGCTTAATCATTTCAAGTGTCATTCTTGTGCTATTTCCCACAAATAAAATATACTCTAGGTTTCCAGAAAAAATTATCTAGAATTTTTTAATGAATATTCTAAATATCCCTGAGTTACATGCCCTGTCTTGTTATTTCACCTTTATAAATAGTTATAAGCTATTGAAAACTGCAGAGATACAATTGTATACAACTGCAGAATTCTCCGCCGACCCCCTCCCCCTGCCGCCCACCCAGAAACTGCAGTGGAGCCCTCCCATGCTAATTTAATCCAGCAAATTTTCCCAGATCTAAGCAGAAAAACATATTAAAATATAGTTTTTACTGCAGCTGTAGCCATGACAATGTGCTTTGAGCCTACAAGCCTTGGGTATAAACAGCCCAATGAAAAATATACATTTCCTTAGCAAAAGAAAATAAAGCCTAAGGAAAGAAGAAACAGAGTTTACTTCTTTATTTTGCAGTCAGCATCTAAAGCCATTCTCATCAATTTCATGGTGGTGGTATACTAAAAGGAAAGACCTAGAATTTACAAACTATGTCAGCATTGGAAAGATATATGTACCTATAAAGAGGAAAACCACCTATTTTCATGACTCAAACTTCCCAGATGTTAAATGAAAAAAGAACTTTTCACTTATCCAAAAATAACTTATTTGGCAGGCTCTATAGATTGAATGTTTGTGCCCTCCTCCCACCCACCAATTCTTATGTTGAGACCTGAAGGCCCAATGTGATGGTATTAGTAGGTGGGGCCTCTGGGAGGTGATTAGGAATAAAAAGAAATTTTCTTTCTTTTATAAATCAGTGTCCTTGTTTATAAAAGAGGCCTGAGAAAGCTGCCTTGCCTCATGTGCTGTGCGAGATTACTGCGCGAACACTGCCGCTGAAGAGGAAGCGGGTCTGGAGCAACGTGGCTACGGAGGTTGGAGTGTGATAATGACTTCCATAGTTCTTTTTTCTTTTTTTAAGATTTTATTTATTTATTTTTAGAGAAAGGGGAAAGCGGGGAGAAAGAGAGGGAGAGTGATATCAATGTGTGGTTGCCTCTGGCGTGTCCCCTACTGGGGATCTGGTCTGCAACCCAGGCATGTGTGCTGACTGGGAGTTGAACCAGCGACCCTCTGGTTGGTAGGCCGGTGCTCAATCCACTGAGCCACACCAGCCAGGGCAACTTTCATAACTCGTATGCCTCTTTTATCTGAAAAACAGGAGTATGGCTATACTATTCCTACAGGACTCTTTGGTAGACTGTGAGCTCTATAGAATATAGCAAGTGCATCATCTTGGTATCTCCAGTGCCTAACATAGCTCTGTTACATAGCTGGGACTTACATGTCAATCAACTTTGAACAAAAACTACAAGGCAATCAAAAGCTTTATTTGGGGGTATTCTTAGGAACTGCAAATCTAGGAAACAGAGATTTGGATAGAAATCCAGCTGTGTTCCCAGGGAGAAAGAAATGGCAGTGTTCACAAAGACAGAAAAAGAGGGTCTTGCAAAGGGGTTACGAGTTGCTTTCGAAAAGCTGTAATTAGTGCAGGGAAACAGACTTACACTATGCTATACATGAGTAATTAATTAATGCCTATTGCTAGGTGAAAAATTTATTTTTTACTGAAGAGTCCAGTGATGCAGTGCCAGTCCAGGAACTGAATCAGGATGTTGCCCTTCGGTTTGGCCCAGTTCACATGGAGGGGGTGTGTTAGCTCAGCTTCCTGGAAGCCTCCTGCGTCTGTTTTAGATTGCTCTCTTGACAACCCCAGCTCCATTTGCTGTTTTTCTTTCACACAATAAATGTTTCAAATGAATAAATGAATGGATGGAAGGAAGGGTGAGTGAGTATTTAATGACAGTGATTGTAATTCACTGGTGAAGATCAGCCAATCAATTCATATTTATTATTTATTGTACACATTATGTGACAGTTTGTACTTGAGGCTAGATTCCAAGAAATTTTGGTAGAAAAAAAGAGGATTGGTAAATCAACTGGCCTTTTCGTCCAGTGTAAACGTGAAGATTCGGGCCCTTTTAGGACTTTTTAAGATGTCTTTGGATCATCCGGCTACTGCTAACTATAGGCTATACGGTCCTAGGGCTACTGACATGGATTAAACATAGTTGGACAGACCAAAGCATAGTTTGGTCACTGTTTAATCGAGTGGCTTGCCAGGTTCAAGTGGTCACATGTAGGGTCAGCATGTGGTGTCAAAGGTTAATGCAACAGCTCATGTGCAGCTATCAGGGTAGCAGCCTCTGTGATCAGCCTTGCCTGAAGATTCTGCTGATTTTTTAATCCAGCAATTTTGACAAAAGTTGACCCTTCTCACATCTCCATTTTCTCTGGATTTAACACATTCTCCCGGATCTCCCTAATTAGGTCCCTCGTGATCAGTAGTCCCCCAAAGGAATCCGTTTTACAGAATAGGCTGAGAATTTGAATGCCCTAGGGGTTATGGGCTTTCTCAAGCCCATATGGGCAGATGTTATCCTCTAGGGCTGGGCAATGGCCGAGGTCATGGGGACTCCTGTCATTCCTGATTGCTAGGATGCATGGTGTCCACGATTCAGAGCCTTATGAATTGGCTTGTTTAAGCCGTAATTCCTTACCCATGTGCCACTTTATATCCCTATCATGCCCATTCAATGCTAAGAGTCTGGCTCTTCCCCAAGACCTGGGATCATGTCTTGTCTTTAATTTGCAGCAGCTCTCATGAGAAATACAGAAAGAAATGTGCATTCAAGAAGCTAGATGCGACATCTATGGTCTCGAAAGCATGTAAAAGGTCAGAAATAAATACTTTAAAAAAATTTCTCATTGGCCCTGACCAGTGTGGCTCACTCAGTTAGGCGTCATTCCACAAACCTAAACAATTTCTCATTGATCAGGAGACTGAAGTTAGTTGACTACTAGAATCAGTCACTCTTTTAAAGAATACATAGGAATGCCTCATTCCATTTTCTATGTCTTTTATTAATCCCTGTTTCACCAGCACCCTTCCACCTAAATACTGAATCTGGGAACTTTTAGCTCTAAAAAATATATATATATTTCACAGCTACTATTGTTGCAGTGTGTATTTTTTCCACCTGTGTTGTGGTTAGGATCCTTTTCTTTTTTAGCATTCTGTTTGGTTGAGAACCCTGAGCTATGCCATCTAAACATCATCTTTATTTTACTTGTCACTCTACAGTTCAGATAGCACAAGTCTGAATTCCCATTCTTTAGAATTCTACAGTATCATGTTTATGTCCCTCCTTTTCCATATATTTTTATAAAAATTGTATATTTAAAATATCATATAACTCTTTAATGGACAATCAAAGGTCTTGGCAATCACCAATCACTTCTGTTTTCATACAGGGAATTTTTCTGTAGAAGTCCACTGGCACCATCACTAACAAAAGTATCTATTTTAAGGTATGTTGGTGATAATTCACCCCAAATTTGGCAAAAAAGAAAAAGTAATCCAAGTAAATAGGACCTATGTAAGACCAGTTCATTAGAGGAAAGCAAAGAATTGGAACGATAAAAACTTTGTAATTTTAAACTACTCCTTGAATTTTGAGAACTTCCTGGAATTGTAGAGACAGGGGAAAAGCACCAATCAGCCCTAGTTGCAAGAAGTTATTTTTCTCCGAGGAAATAAAAAAAGAAATCCTTAATCAACTTAAGGCAGTAGAAAATAATTACTGCATATATTTATTTCCTTTCACTGACCATTTGGGAAACAAGGGACCCAAAGTTCTGTCCACCTTCCTGATGAGAGAGAGGTTCAGAGGATACAGTAAAAAAGATGCATCCTTTAAATATGAATTTTCTTGGTTAATTCAAATATGATTAAAAAATGCAATGCAAGTGGCTTTCTGAACTA
Organism: Mormoops blainvillei; assembly: GCA_004026545.1. Classification (NCBI taxonomy): domain Eukaryota; kingdom Metazoa; phylum Chordata; class Mammalia; order Chiroptera; family Mormoopidae; genus Mormoops; species Mormoops blainvillei. Next base: position 142,222 of record PVJD01002744.1, on the reverse strand, counting down.
TACACCTTATTCAGTGTAATTACATAACTGTATAAACTCCAGTAATTGCTAGAAAGACAGTATCACATAATGTTGATAGTACTGTGTCAGACTATTTGGGTTTGAATCCTACCACCAGCGCTTGCTGTGTGACCTTAAACAGCTCACTGAACCTGAGTCTTAGCCACCTTATCTGTAAAATGGAGATAAAAACAGTAATTGCCTCAAGACTTATTACGAGAATTAAATGAGTCAAGATGTGGCACTGGCCGGTGTGGCTCAGTTGGTTGGAGTGTCCTCCCATAAACCATAGGGTTGCAGATCAGGTTGTGGGTTTGGTCCCTGGTCAGGGCATGTACAAGAGGCAACTGATCAGAGTTTCTCTCTCACACTAATGTTTCCTCCCTTCTCTTTTCCTCCCTTCTCCTCTCTCTAAAATCAATAATTACGTCCTCAGGTGAGGATAAAAAAATAAAATAAATATATAAAACATAAGTCAGTATGTGTAAAGCACTAAGAACAGTACTGTTGCATAGTAAATGCTATATTATCGTATACCAATACTGATATGCCAAATTTTACTGAATTCTGTAAAAAAAAATTTCTATACTTGTGCCTGCTTATATAACACAGTTAAGGATAAATGAAAAAAAAATTACTTTGTTTCAATATGGTGGACACTGACATCCTGAAGAAGTATACCAAATTTGATGAAATTTATCAGTTTCTTCAAAATTGTTGAGTAAATATATGAATAGAATGACACATTAAATGTCAAATGTTGAACTAAAATTTTATTCACATCAACAAAAATCAAGGTTAAAGTCAGGAAAAAGGAAGACGCATGTTCAGGAAATAGATAACCCATCTCAGGAATGAGACATAGGGCATTCACAAGATGGCAGGGAGAGAGACCCCAGGGTATCAGTTGAATGTACTGCCTCTCAAACTTTATTGGGCACAGGAATCGCTGGGGGATCTTGTTAAAATGAAGGTTCTGATTCCGTAAGTCTGGGTAGGGTTTAACAGGCTCTCCATAGGATGCTGCTGCTGTTGTTTCAGGGACTGCACTTTGCACAGCAGGGTGTAGAGAACAGTCCAAATTGTTAACAAGACTGTACAGAGAAAGGATGAGAGCGCGAAATTGATTTGCTTCTGGGAGATAAACGAAGATGAACTAGTGTTAGGCAATAATAGTATAGTAGAAGACTAAGAGGGGTAACATAGAGAGAAAGATTACTCTTCTAAATAAATACAAATCAAGCAAAGACACGGACTGGTGGGGAGGGCCGTGCCATACATCCAGGTGTTTACTTACTCCTTGTAAACACCTGAGGAGGAAGGACGGACCACCTGAACTGAAACAAGTTCGTGGCTCTGGGGGCTCAGGAGCATACCTGGGAGACGTTCTGGATGGCGGGGTTAGCGGGTGCCAGAATGCAGACCCGGAGAGGGTAGGAAGCACCACCCTCTTGCCAGCCGGGTAGTGGGTGGAGCCTTGGCGGGCCCAGCTCTGGGTCTTGTGGGGCGGGGGTGTGGGCGGAGCCTTCTCCCTAAATTGGGGCGCCTTGGGTGGCGCAGGAATTGGGATTAGTGACTCTTGAACCCGGAAGCAGTCGGCGGCGCTCGGAAGCTTCGGCGGGACGCGGGAATCGGCGGGCACTGCGGCTTCAGGATGGTCGGCGGCAAGCGTAGACCTGGCGGGGAGGGACAGCAGGTACTGCCGCGAGGTTGTGCGGGCTCCGCGGGCGCTCTCAGTGATAGGGTACAAAGGGACAGTGCATCGCCTTGATCCAGTAATCCGTGAGCGCTTGCTCTGTGCCTTGGATCGGGGGCAGCTCCGCGGGTGCTGCATAGGGCCGCCGTTCCCCCGAGCTCTGCTGGTCTTCGGACCGAAATCCAGCGCCTTTGCATCTTCTGCCCTGCTCCTGGCGCGGTTCCTAGGGAAGCCGATTGAGACAGCCAACGGTTCATTCGTTCAGCTAGCCAGATCGATTGGAAACCGAGTACTAGCCGGGCGCGGGGCGGACCTTGGGGTATCAAGATGAATCCTGCCGCCCCTCCCCATTTAAGAGTCCCCAGCCCAGGGAGGCGGGGTACGAGTGAATATACCCGTTACTGTAACTTTTTTGTTTGGCATTGTAACAAAAATGTGTAGAAAGTGCTGTGGAAACATTGAAGGAGGATTTAGCAGGTCCCTGGGGGGGCTTTTAGGCCAACTCAAGTTTGAAAGCGTTCTTGAAGACAGGAAAGAGAAATAAGAGTTAAGGAATTAGTGCAGACGATGTTTGGGCACAGTGGAGAGTTCCGCGAGGCTGGAGTCCGGGAGATGGGAAAGTAAGGGGCCCCTGATCGTAAAGGCACTAATGAGGGAAAGGGCATGAAGTACGTGCATTTTCTCATACTTCTAAATGATTTCAGATGCTCTATCACCACCACAGTAGTGTCAATAAGGCAGCAAAGAATTGTCATTGTGATAAATAGAGTTTTAGGTAAACCACTCTGGCTGTATTATAACCGAGTAGGGCGAGACAGTGTTAGGAGGGCCAGATTTAATGTGAGAGGGCCATAGCCTTTATATGTTATGTTCGGTCATGCTTTCTAGGGACACAAAGGTAAAGGGTGAGTTCAACCTCTGAAGGGGACAGCTGTCCAAAATTCTTGTTATTAGGGATTTGGAGATGCTGAACAGGTGTGTGAGGTAAGGCTGAGCTGAAAAAAATTACCATTTCCCTTTGGTGCAATGAACTGCTTGGACAGAGAAATAGTGTTAGAAACAAAGTATCAAAAATAAAGATGAGTATGTAGAGACCGTAGATAACAATAGTAGCCACACCTGTATGTTATGTGTTATGTTATATGTCTGTGTATTTTTATAAATAAACTTACTCCTTTTAACAGCTGTATGATATAGGCCAAGCACTACATATGCCCTTTTTGTAGATGACAAAACAAGGCACAGAGAGGTTAAGTAGCTTGACCAAGGTGACAGAGCTGGAAATCAGAAGTCAGGAGTCAACCCAGGTAACCTCACCGTTATGCAAAACTGCCTTTCAGCAAGGTAGATTGAGGTTTTCCTTTCTAACGGCGTAAGTGTGAGCTTAACCAAAGATGGTTATTAAAACAGAAGGGAGGATGGGTTAGAACTTGATGTGGTCCAGCTCATCTGTATTTGTAGTTGGAGAAGCAGCATGAAGTTGAATCTGTGCTCAGGAGCCAGCCCACCTGCGTTTAAATAAATCCCTGTTCTTTCACTTTATACTTAGGGCCCTAGGAGAAATTACTTCAGTTTCCTTATCTGTAAACTGTGAATAATATCATCTAGCTCATAAGGTAGTTGTGAAAATTAAATAAATTAATCCGTAGAAAGTCCTTAGAACAGCAGTTTGGCACATAGTAAATGCATAATAAGTACTTTTTTTTACTATATATTGTTTTTACTATTATCTTTATTACTATTGTTTGCTATTTCAACACCTTTTGCTTAAATTTAATTTTTTATGATCTCAGACACATTATAATCCTTGGCATAATAAGCTGTTATGATTGGCCAATACATGACCCTCTTTTACCTTGTTTATTAAAAATATAACAAACATCTATAAACCCACTGCCCAAGCTGAGAATGGAAACACTAACAAGAACTATACACTTAACGGGCATTCCTCACCTATCCTCTGCCTAACTACCTATCACCTGCATTCGATGAAGCTACCATCCTGAATTTCTGAATTTTGCTTTCCCTTGCCTTCTTTTTATAGCTTTATCACCTGTGAGAGTATGCCTAAACAATGTTTGTTGTTTTTGAACTTGATAAAAAGGGTATGATGCTGCATATAATCTTCAAGAACTTTTTCCTTCACTCAACCTTCAATTATGAAGACCGATGGATATTGTGTGCACCTCTATTTACTTTTCACTAAGTATAATATTACATTGTTTGAAAGTCCTGTAACTATCTATTCTCCTGTCCAATAGGCATTTTCATTTATTCTCTTTTCTGCTCTTAGAAACATTGCTATCAAGAACATTCTCATATATGTTATCTCTGTAGACTTTGAATGCTACCTCATGCAACACCAATACACTTGAGTCTACTGAGAAATGGAAGAATATAAATATGAGAAACATTTAGGTTAGAATTTTTCAACCTTGGCTCTGTGGACAGTTTGGGCCAGGTAAGTGTTTGTTAAGGTGGCCTGTCCTGTGCGTTGTAGGATATTTAGCAGCATCCTTGGCCTCTGTTCCCCTAAATGCCAGCAGCACACACACACACAGCCCCCCAACACCAAATTTGTATGGAATTGATCCTTGATGAGAAGCCCTGATGCAGGTGGAAAGGAAGAATAAGAAAAGAACTTCATCTGAAAGAAAGGTTCTAGAAAGCAAAACAGATTGCTACTTATAAAACTAAAGATAAGTAACTTTCAGCTAAGCATTTTATCATTATAGAAATTTGTCCAGTACCTAATATGCATCATGAAACCTGGCATACTTATATAATGGATTTGTACTGCAGAGATGTTGGCGATAAGCTTTATAACCTAGTCCCGATGTTAAAGGACCTTTCGTGAAATAATTGTTTAACAGGTAAATTCTCTTGTATCCAGTTGTTTCTGACAATTTGCACTTGATGTGATGACTGAATCCAAACAGAAGGCATGATCACATCCTGTTTACTAAAAAAAGGCAAAACCTGCCTTTTCTTTATTCATCTTTCCCCACCTTTTACCTTTTCTCTTTACTTTTTTTTTTGTTTGTTTGTTTATTTTCTGTGTTTCCACCATCATAGAGAAATATATTAAAGACTTGCTATGTAGGCCCTCCTTGCCACACTGTATTATAAACTGTTCTCTCTCTCTCTCTTTTAAATTTGTCCAAAAGAACCCCCAGATACTACTCAGAAATACGTTTTCTATAGAGTTTTAAAGAAAACACATGTATGTCATAGAACTGGGTGAACAAAAATGAGCAGTGTTGTTACTTGAGGAACGTTACTGAAATTCCTTTTTGGAGAGAAAACATTTTGTTTGCCAACTTCCAGTGTGAAAAAACAGTTGATGTGAAGAAGAGTAAATCCTGTGAAGCTGATATCTCCAGTGACCTTCGAAAAGAAGTAGAAAGTCATTATAAGCTTTCTCTGCCTGAAGATTTCTATCACTTCTGGAAGTTCTGTGAAGAGCTTGATCCTGAAAAGCCAGCTGGTGAGTTGTTCCAGAACCATTCTGCTTCTCTCAGTGGAAAAACCAGTGGGGAACTGAACCAACAGTCTAAACACTTCATAGGAAAGGAACCTTTCGAACATGTTTCTAATAAGAGAAATAGAAAATTATGCCATAATAATAATATGTCATTATCACCTGTTGCCTCAGCAGAGGTGAATAATTTCACAACATGCTTTGATGAGAGTTCGAAGGAAAACAAGTACTTTGATAAGTTGCAGGGGTCATAGTATGACTTAGCAGTTCTACTTCTAGGAACTTGTCTTATGGATTGGGTGAGCCAAAAATTATGTTCAATATTTATTGAAACAAAAAATGAGAAATGGCTTACATGCTTATCAGTAGTGCACCTATTCAATGAGTATTCATAGTTTTAAAAGAATGAATCAGATTTTTAGGCAGTGATAATGCATCATGCCTGAAAGATTTTAGGCGAAAAAGAGTATATAGCGTATATAGTGTACTGCTATCATTAGTATTAAAAAAAAAAAAGTCAAGGCTACACACACATCCCTATATATTTTCTATGTGCTTATACTATCTCTGAAAAGATACACACACAAAAAATAATAGTTGTTATGGAGTTACTTTTCACTGTTGCCATTTTGTACTATTTACGTTTTTAGCATGAGGTAGGGAGACATTCATATACTATTGATGGAAATATTGGTAGATAACTGAATTTTGGCAGTATATCAAAATACTTAAAAGTGCAACAGCTTCTCTAAAAATATCCATGGCTGTATACAAACATGTATTAGCAAAGATGTTCACTGAAGCATTGTTTAGAGTAGTAAAAAAAATAGTAAATATCAATAGTAGAATAGGTATCTATAACAATATTTGCAGATACTAAAAATTATGTAAAAAATTTAATAACATGGAAAAGTATTCAGAAAACTTAAGTGAGAACAGAGTGGAGTGTTCAGAGTGTTTTGGAGAACAAAAAAAGACATTACAAAACAGCATGAGCTCCCTTTAAAATGTCTGTATGTTTATATTTGTTCACAGAGGGGCAAACGTTATTACTGTGTCCCAGCCCATTAACTGCGTTATCACTGGCTAGTGAGATGGGTGGGTTTAGATTTTATATTACTTTAAAAATTGGTGGGCGCTCTCCTAACTTCCAGCTAAGCTGACCATTTTCCCCCTCCAAAGAAACTGCTTTTATTCACGTTGTTCCCTCTTCCAAGAATTTCCTTCCTCTCTCCATCCCCGTGTCATGCATATCTGGATCCTGCCTGGACCGCTCACCTCCCCCTTAGAGACACACTGAGGACGCGTCTGATGTTGCGAAAACGTACACTTGAACAACAGACTTCACGACTCTGGTTTCACTTGGCACTCACCTCCTGTGACCTGGGAGTGGAGAAAAGGAATCACCCAGGGTTAGGGCTGGCCAGAGAACTTGTCAAGGAGGCATAGGAATCCCATAGTGATTATGAGCTAAAGTAGAGGGAAGGGGAAATAAATGTTTTCATTAAATACAGTTTTTAACTTAAATTACTTACCTTCCTTAATGCACACTCATTTGTTATCTGTCTCGTTGCTCCCTTGTCCGGGTGTGCTACAAGTATTTTAGGTTCACGACAAAATAGTAATGTGACAGGATTAAGTGTGTGCGGCTCTACTATGTCCATAGGAATACAAAACAGTCTTGCTTTGGCCAAAATGACAAACAGGAGGAATATTTGAAATGTATTTAGTGGTAAATTTAAGAGGGAGTCCTAAATGTAACTGCCACATTTTTTTATTGCTCTGATTTCTTTTCCTTTGAGTATTTATAACTAACACCTTCACATGTAACTAAAGATTTTTTTCTTTTACTTTAGAAAGTTTTTAAAGGCAATTGCTTAGAAATAGTTTACTAATGAAAGGCATTACGTCCAATCTGCCTTCAAAAGTTATTGTCTAAACAAACTTATTTAATTTATAGATTCACTTTCTGCAAGCCTTGGACTTCGTTTGGTGGGTCCGTATGATATCCTTGCCGGAAAACATAAAATGAAAAAAAAATCAGGAAGCCTGAATTTTAACCTTCACTGGAGATTTTACTATGATCCTCCTGAGTTCCAGACAATTATTATTGCAGATAATAAAACTCAGTTCCACATGGGGTACTTCAGGTAAAGGATCTTTTCCTCTAAAATACAGTTACTATCCTTCTAAGAAGCATAAACTTTCACTGGTCTCACCCAAGGTGAAGGACATGTTTTCCCCTTATTGGTGGGTGCATGGGCCATCTGTTGTTCCGCTATCTAACCTACCGTAGGGTTGGGTGAACTCTAGGTTTAACCTCACTGGGTTTTCCTTTCAGGTTATAAACTGTTTTTCCCTCTGGGGTTCAGAATTCTTTTAGCTCAAGGAAGATAATTTAAAGCAGCTGCTGTGACTTAAATTAGTCCTCTGCTTCCAGGGACCATAGAAGCAACCAGCAGTTAAGAATGTGCTCTGCAGTTAGATAGACTGGTCCTACTGTTTGTTATCTGGGTGACCCTGTGCCAGTCATTAGTGACTGCATTTCGGTATCAGTTTCCTCTCGTAAAACGGAGGATAATGTACCTCCCCAAAAGAATGTTAAGAGGATTAAATGATATGTGCAAGGTGCTTAGAATGCTAAAGAAATAGAAATAGGTTGAGGGGAAAATACTTTGTGTACTGGTATCAGTAGAGATATCTTGTCATTTAAAACAAAGAGTAATGCTAAGTTAATAGACTAGAGAAACTGGAAGAAATATGCTCAGGGAGAAATGTTGTGGTATGATAAAATGCACACAGTGCTAGGAATTGGGTTAACATGGATTCTGCTTCTGGCTTTGCCATTAACTCCCCAGAACCTCGATTGAGTACTTCATCTCTCTGTATTGGATCCTTCAATTGTAAAATAATAAAAAGCATTTGGTAATATGTATATAAGTCAGATCCTTTCACCTCTAATGTTTTATAATCCTCTCCATTCTGTTTCTTTCGTTTTTCTGCCCTTTTCTTGTTTTTCTACCTTTTTCTTTTTTTTCACAGACTATAAAACTGGCATTGAGGTGATGCTGTATAGTCATTCCTACTTCTTTTGATAGACCTAACTAGGTCCTAAGAATTTTAATTTTAGGTCCTGTGATATAAATAAGATTTGTCGTAACTATTCCTAAGAAACTTAGAGAGCTTAACCCTGGCAAATTCCAGTTAAGAAAATGCAGATATAAATTGTTGTCTATAGACCTAAAATACTACTTGCCTAATAATATAAATCATGGGCAGCTAAATTAATACCTTTTGCTTAAACAGGGATTCTCCTGATGAACTTCCTGCATATGTTGGTACAAATGAAGCAAAGAAAAACTGTATAATTGTTCAAAATGGAGATAATGTGTTTGCTGCGGTCAGGTAAGAAAATATTTTATTTCAATCCCATCCTAATTATATTTGTTTATAATTTTTGTGCTATATGGGAAATTGAGGAACCTAAAAATTATACATTTCTAGAGATAATTTCTGACTTTTGCAGGTAGTCTTATCCACATTCTGTCCTACTTTTCACCAAAAAAATATACCTCATATAACTAATTATTTAATGAAACTATTACTTAATCTTGACCTCAGTTCCATGACAAAATCAAAATATATTTTAGTAAAAGATGGTATTCATTATGAATTCTTTCTAAGAACCCACTGTATACAGTTCAAACAGCAGGAGTTGATACAGTAAAGCAGGTGCTCGTGACATCCACGGAAGGGCCGACGGAGTAGCCCGGACCTCCAGACTGACAGCTGTGGCAGAGCTGGCTCGCCAGTGGAGTATATGTCTCCGCCAGCAGCAGGAAACTGGGAAATCCGCAGCTGCTGCCAACTGCAAGGCAGTGTGGCTTCGGGACCACACTGTCTTTGTGATATAACCTATGCCAGTAAAATGGGTGCCCTGCCCTCTGCCTCTCACCCTCGTGAAGTGACGACCAGGTGCTCAGGTCTCAGCTGCAGCTGCTCCAGAGTAGTCACGTGCCTCCCCAGCGGTGCTCACTGGGGGACACAGCAGAAGCACAGCCTCCAGCTGCCCTTTGGAGTTCAAAGTTGCATCTGCTTGAGAGAAGCTAGGTCCCAGGTGGAGTCTGAGTTGAAGAAATGCAGCAAAGTCTCTAGTGGAAGGAGCTTGGAATGGAGCTGAGTGAGCCAGTCCACACTGGACCAGCCACAGACAAAACTGGAAACCATTTGTCAGAAGCTATGCAGTTTACACTGTAAGAAAATGAAGAAAGCCATCTTTATTGTTTTTTTAAAAAGATTATATTTATTTTTAGACAATTGGGAAGGGAGGGAGAAAGAGGGAGAGAAATATCAATGTGTGAGAGATGGATTGACTGATGGCCTCTCACACACCCCCGCCACCCAGTGGGGGACCTGGGCCACAACCCAGGCATGTGCCTTGTTCAGGATCAAACCAGCGACCTTTCAGTTCGCAGGCCAGCACCCCATCTACTGAGCCACACCAGCCAGGGCCATCTTTATCATTTTAAATACAGTAAGTAGGTCATGTTTTGTGGTACCTCTTTTTATTACCTTACTTTTAAAAAAGACTTTTATATCCTGTGTTTAATAATGCAGATTTACATAAAGAATTCAAAATAAGTAACCTAGTACACTCCCTGGACTGGTACGTAAATGCCATACATATTGGTATATTTAAAGGGCAACTTATTGTAGATGTCCAAAAAAGATTCTTTCTCTTCTGATGCTCTGAGTTTTATAAAATGTTTCTTGCCTTTGTTACATAGTTCGTATAGTATCTTTTCTTACAGTAACTGTTATAATTTATATAGAATTATAGTTCTTTTAATCCCTTCGGATTTATCATTCAGTTGAAATTGATGCCATCTTTGTTAGAAACTATAGTTATTTACTTGCCTATTGTCTTACACTAACATTAAGTTTCATGAGGGCAGAGGCTTCCTCATGTACAGTACCTGCCCCATAACAGATGTTTCTTAAATAATTTATTCATCCTACAAATACTTTGACATGCAAGAACCCCAAGTTTTTCATTAGTCTTATTAAAAAATCTTTTTTAAAAGGAAAGTTATAGTAGTTATCTAAAATAATCCAAGAATATTTTGGTATTTTTTTAGACTTTTGGAGAACACAGAAAAGGAAAAAAAAATTGGTGATAAATTCATAATTTAGGTAAAGACCAGTGAGTATTTGAGTATCTGTTCCACTCAGATGTTTTCTATTTCCAATAATTTATCTCAAACATAGAGATAAAAAGATTATAATACCTTTCAAGTATTACAACTGTTTTAGTTTTTAAGACCTTCCTTTTCTTAAAAAGCTACTCAGAACATTTAATCCACTTTATTTCTATATCAGCCTGAGTAAGGTCTTTTAAGGCAGACCATTTGTTATAAATAAGTTATTTTTATGCCCGTGAAAACTAGTTCATTTTGTGCAAGATTGAATAGTAGTTAGATACAAATTCAGCCAGCAAAGATCAGTAAAGATTAAAGAATGGCCATGTTGTTTAATGCACATAGGAAAAAAAAACCTATATATACTCAAAGTTTTCACTTGTCTTTGGACAACTAAACCTTGCTGTACTGGGTGATGTGGATTTATTGTCATAAACAATAGTTTTTCAAACACTAGCTCAAGGTAAAGTACTAAGTACTAGTAACCCAGGAAGTTCTGATGTGCAGTCAGATTTGAAACCATTAACTAAATAACAATTATCAAAGAACCGTGTGTGGACTCCTAGGAGACCCCTGGCACCTTTTTAGGCAGCCTCTGGGGTCAGAACTATTCATGATAAGAAGTTGTCATTTTTGCACCAGTGGCTGGAGGTAACGAATGGTGGGTAGTACTGTTGCTGCCTTGACAGGAACCAAGGCAATGGCACATCAGCAGTCATTATATTACTGTAATATAATGCAAGTGTCATTTAAAAATGTCGGTGATGAAGCAGCAGAAACATTAGAGCTCTGTCACGGAGTACACATCTTTAACATTCTGTGTGATGAAATGGGCCACACATAGAAAGCAAGCACTTCCGCATACTCAGGGAAAAGGCTCCTATGAGATAAGAGTTGTGAGCCGAGCATTTTTCCACTTTTACTTAAGAGAATGACTGACAAACTTTGGGTATTCAGACATGGGTATTTGACAGACATTCTCTCAGATGAACTGAAGAAAACAAGTGACTGTATTTGTTGCTAGTGATTAAAACACAAGGTTTCAGAAATAAAAATTAGAATTGGGGAAACTTATAGCCACCATTGTGAGCTTGACAGCACCTCACTACCTAAGGCCTTGTCTAATGTGACTAGTGGTAATAGAAATGAATGCAATTCTTTCATATTGTGATGTTTTGGCGTGAATATGATATAATGAAACGTTTTCAATATTTGGAAGATCTGCGTAACTTAGTGAACCCATATTTTCCAAATGATTGTTGCAGGATTCATTCACAGTTCAAGGTATCCCACCTGATTTTAGTGCAACAGAGTACAAAATGTTCATGGTTATTAGTTCAGTTTGTACTTGGCAATTGCAAGCATCAGAAAGCGAAGTATTAGATAGTAAGTTCAAGCTGAGAAACAAAAGCTTCATACATTGGTATCAGGGTAGTCATAGTAATGTGAAAAGGGTGAGAGACCGCAGTTAAGTGCCTTAAATAACAATGGAAGTCTTCATAGAGACCTTTTATCTAGGCCTTGAATGCCTATGAGCTTACTAGAAAAAATGGGAAGAAGGGTTGCTCTAGGCAAGGTAAGTAATATGTGAATGAAAGTGTGAAAACAAGAGGCACATAGTATTTGAAGGCCTGAATGCCACACCAGAGACACTGAGGAGGACTGTGAAGATTCACTTAGACCTGATGTCTTTAATTTGCTCTTTGTGGTTAGTGTAAGATATTCTCTTGATACACAGCTGTTGATGATGGAAGGTCACAGTGTGTTGTCATCAGAAGACAACGATGAGGCGATTTTGGTTTCTGTGGCACTTTAATCTGCCTTTACTAGCTCTGCGAACTTGGGCAAGTTGATTTTTCTGTGCCTCAGTTTCCTGACATGCAAAATGGGGATAAGAATAATGCCCACTAGAAAAGTTCGAAGCTTTTTACCGTGCTCAGTCCATGGCAAACTGTCAAATGTCAGTAGTGAATAGAAGGTGACTTTGCTCCTGGGAGCCTGGTAGTGTCCACAGAGGAAGCAGTTGACTTGCGTTTCGAGCTGGGCACTGCTTCCGGTTCTTTATTTTGCTCTCGTCCTCCTGTTCTGCTGCTGAAAGCCTTCACCCGCTTCTGATAAAACAGAATTATTTCCCTAACTGGCAGTAACGTACTCTTCTGTTCACAGACCTTTAAAAACTGTTTTGTGTTGTGTTCCTATATAAGCTTACGAAGTAGCCTTGCTTTCCTTTTGTGGTTTCCAAATTTATCTTAAAACAAACTTGAGCCCAGGCTGCTGGCTCAGTTGATTAGAGCATCGTCCCAGTATGCTGAGGTTGCAGTTCGATCCCTGGTCAGGGCACACACAAGAGTCAACTGTGAATGCATAAATAAGTGCGACAGCAAATCAGTGTTTCTCTCTGCCTTCCTCTCTGTAAAATCAATAAATAAAAATAAAATAAAAAATGTGAAGGTAACATTTTAAAAAATCTACTGATTTTCATTATGTAATAGTGTCCCCCTGGCTCTTTAAAAATAAAAATTCCTTTTTGGTGTTTACATACTGCTACTTCCTGTTACTCCAGGTTTTTCCAGAGCAGTACGTCATCTCTTAATATCAAGTAGTCCCACTTAAAACTTGGCTTAATCTCAGCTTTGTAAATATCCCTTATACCTTTATTGTAAGACACAGATAATACAAATTCGAATCATGTTTGTTGGTTTTGGGGCTGAAAGCTTTTTATTGATGCAGCTTTTCCCTTGGTTGAAGAACTCTATTAGGGATTCTGAGAGAACTATTGGTAATTCTGCAGTCTTTTTTTTTGTATGGAATTCAGTGTTTTTTTTAACTTAGCTCCTTTCACTTCCCAAGGTCTGTGTACTTAGTACAGTGGCCTATAGGGTAACAAGGGCTTTTACTTCTTTTTCAGATTATTTTTGATGAAAAAACTTAAAGAAGTAACAGATAAAAATAAAACTGGTCTCTTGAAAAACCTAGATGAAAAACTCACAGAAGCAGCCAGAGAACTGGGATACTCACTGGAGCAGAGGACCAAGAAGATGAAACAGAGAGACAAGAAAGTATGGTTTAAACCTGTTAGTCCCTGGCTGTTTTGCTATTTTAAGAGGGTTTTTTTTTTTTTCCTCTCTCTCTCTCTCTCTCTCTCAACTCCTCCCCACCTGCTCCGCATAACCTTCCCTCCTCCTCTCCTGCCTCATCATAAGGTGAGCTGGACGCCACCCCCAGGGGCTCCCTCCAAGGCCAGGTGACACCAGGTTTGCCAGGACAGCACTGGAGCCAGGCCTGGGTGGCGGAGTGGCGCAACCTATCCCTACTGTGGTTGCATAATTCATGCCAGTGTTTCCCACTCTCCTAATCTTGCTTTACAAGTTACGTGCTTCATAGGATTGGGTGAAAGCAGCTTTGTACGCAATGTTTACTTAATTTTTTTTAATGGGTAGGGTCTAATGGCTAAGGATTTAGTGTAAGGTGTCTTTTGCCAGTAGTTTTGTGAAGGTGTGCCTCAGAGTCCTTAAGGGACAGTGTGTATTAAGATTCATTAATTTCCTCCAGTATATGTGGGTGTAAGCAGCCTTCTTTCCTTTTCCCTTATTGGCCCCATCAGCGCTTCCTTTGCATCTCTTCTAATGCCTGCAGTGTGAGTGGAGTGTTTTGTCAACAGCAAATACTTTGGCAAGGTTTTGAGTCCTTTTGTTTTATCACTTACAAATTTCAGAGTAAGTTGACAAGGTAGAATTCTGGTTTGGGGTAAATGAGAATTCTATAGGAGTTTTTTTTTTATAACCTCTGGGGAGGAAGGACATTTGTTACTGGAATGAGGGCACTCCAGTCTCCTTCAGCCTCTCTCCGCTGTCTGCTGTGGCTGGTTTGTTTGAATGTTCTAGGCCAAATGAAGTACTTTTCTGTCATCAACTATCACTTATTTCATAGGGGATTTCCTTAATTCTCTCCATAACTGTAAATAGAGATATGAGTGGGGTTTAAACTTCATAGGTATGTTTGTCCTGATCCCCTCCCCATGTTTTTTTTTCTTTTAATTCTTACAAAAACGGTGGTAAAAACAGAAATACAAAAAAAGAACTTAGTAAGACAACCATGATTTTATCCTACCAAAGACAACATGTTGATCATGCTTTGAAATCCAAGTTTGTACTTTGTTATTGTCTAATATTCATTTAATTCCTACATTTCTAGACCTGAAAAATTCAGTTCCACTAGTATATGTGAGTTAGTGACTTTGTCCTTATGTATGAGAGTAATAATAGATCCATGCTGGTATAATAGAACACTATATAATACACTAGAAGTCAGTGGTTTTATACTGACATACCCTATAGTACTTTGGAGTGCAAAGTCCTTATGAGTTACCTCATTTGACCATCATGACAAATCTGCAGAGTAAGTAGGAATTATCATCCTATTTTATAGATAAGTAAATTGAGGTTCACAGAGCCTTTGTCCAAAATCATAAGTGAGATAATTTTTGATATTTAGCATTCACTCTGTCTTACTAATTGGCTATATGCCACTTTGCCTTTTTTTATTCTTAGATTTCATTATTAAAAATGAACTTCTATTTAATGATATTGTAAAAGGAGGGCATATCATTCTATCCACCTCTGATCATAATGCCTTAGAATATCACCACTCTTGTACAGGGTTTTCCTAAATTTGTAACCCTGTCCCGTTCTTTTTTTTTTTTTTTTTGGCAGGGAGGGGGGTGATGTTTCAGAAGCACAATTGATTCCAAACACATACATGCTTCCTTTCCTTCTTTTACCTAACAGTTGGGGGGCACTTCAATAAAGAGTTAACAGATGCTTTTCCAATGATAAGATCTTGCTTTGTGTTTCATAAAAATTGGATAGGAAATGGTAGATATATTCCACTACATTTTAGAAGATTTCCTCATTTCTCTTAGACTACTTCTAAAAATTTATTATAGTAAAATATATATAACATAAAATCTACCATTTTAATCATCTGAGTGTACAATTCAGTGGCATTAAATATTCACACTGTTATGCAACTATGCAACCACCACCCATCTCCAGAACTTTATCATCTTCCCAAATTGAAACTTTGTACCCCATTAATCAATAATTCTGCATTCCCCCTCCCAGCCAGCCCATGGCAACTACCACTCTAAGATTACTTTTTGATTCAGTTCCTCTTTCACTTAATTTAAGAAAGGGTCCATTGCCGACTAGCGGGATTGTTTCTACATATGCACACCTTCTTATATATATGCGATGGAGTTTATTGAAAGAAATAGCAAGAGAAAGTGGGGTTGCAGAAAGAAAAGACATGGAGACACGACTAGATAGAGGTTTTCCTACTGAACCTACTATCCACAGGCCTCAGCAGCCCCGCCACGGATCAGCCAATTCTGTCACATCAACAAGTAGGACTTGCAAGCCATTTCCATGTTGTAGATCCTCCGACAGGCTTCATAGCTCTCCCGCTGTCAGCATCCGCAAGGCTTCTCATAGTACTGGTGTCACCTGATGTCCTCATTGAGCCCATCTGTGGTGAGGATTCTGTTTAGAGTCCTGTGTGCACCACCCACGTTCCCTTCCTGCACTGTCACAGCCCTGGCAATGAACTTCAGGTGTTTTGCCAGGACCTTGGAATTAAGTCTTTACTCTGTAGGACCCGGCGCGCCAGCCCGAGCCAGCCAACACAGAGCCCCTGTAATCCTATTCTTTCTTTATTTTTTATTTTATTTTATATTTTTAGAGAGGGGGGGAAGGGAAGGAGAAAGAGAGGGAGAGAATCATCCATCCCTTGCCCCTCACACGCACCCCAAACCGGGACTGGACCTGCAGCCCAGGCATGTGCCCTGACTGGAAATCAAGCTGGCGGCCTTTCGCTTTACAGGGCGACAACACTCAGTCAGCTGAGCCATGCCAGTCAGGGCTGTAATCCTATTCTTCATGATAAAATTAGGGTTCTGATGTTTTGCTTATAACTGGTACCTCTTTATAGACAATTACTGTTTATCATCTGTGAAAAATGTGAAAATACATGTGATGGTTTTTGTTGTATGTCAGTGCTTACATGGAAGTTAGTGCATATGTGTATGTTAGCACCATTTTATGACCTGCTTTTTATACTTCTGACTGTATTATGATTATCACCTAATATTGCTAACTTTAAGATCTACCTCATAATTTTGAGTGGCTGCAGAGCACCGTGCTTATATTCAGAGTTTTGGTTGCTTAAAATTTTTCAAACAACCTTGCCATAAATATCCTTTTATACCTCTATTTACACACTTAATCATTTCCTTAGAAGAAATTCCTTGAATTAGTTTTGCCAGGTCTAAAGTGGTTTAAGGTGAACCCTGACCGGTGTGGCTCAGTTGGGTGGGCGTCATCCCGCAAAGCAAAAGGTTGCTGATTCTGTTACCGGTCAGGGCACGTGCCTGGGTTGCAGGTTCAGACCCCAGTCGGGGACATTCGAGAGGCAACCGATGGATATTTTTCTTTCACATTGATATTTCTCTACCTCTCTCTCTCCCCCTCCTTCTCGCTCTAAAAATAAATTTTTTTAAAACTTTTTTTTAAAAAAATGGGTTAAGGTGATGTGTGTGCCCTTTGTTTTTAATTTTGCAGGTTTTTATTTGCGGAATCACTTGTGTGTGCGTGCCTGTTTTCCCTAGGTCCTTGCCAGCACTGGGTGTTATCAGTTCTTTTAGTAATACTTCCTTGTTTTAATTAGCTTTAATTAGTTTTAATTTTTTTTTATTATAAAGGACATTAAATGTTTTACTTATCTGTTGGTCATTTATATTTCTATTGTGATCTACCTGAGCTTTGCCTATTTTTCTATCAGGGTTAGAATTAGTCTTTTTTCTTACTTGCGATTCAATTTGGGTGTTATTCTTTTCCTTTATTTTTAACACTTTTATAATGTAAACATCTGTTAATTTTATTTGTATGTTGCAGATATTTTTCATCAGTTATTTAAAAATTTTGTTCTTGATTTATTCTTGATATTTTAAATGTAGTTGAGTCTATAAGCCTTTTCTTTTTCTGATGCAAAATTATTTTTAAAATTTGCCTTCTAATATTTTACGGTTTTATTTTTATATTTAAGCCTAAAATGTGAGTTATTATGGCATAAAGAATAGGATATGACTATAACTTCATTTGTTTTTTCCCCAAGTGGTGAGCAATTGTCTGTGAACTTCTTGAATAATTTGTCCCTTCTGGTGTCTTAATAAAAGATAATGGGACATTATCGTAATGTGTGATCCAGGCTTGGTAGAAAGTAGTTTATTTTGGGGGGTTGTGTCCTTCTTCTCTGTCAATAATTTTCACTAGACTACACAGAGGAGCAGAATATTTGAGGCAGAGGTTTCTGTTAGAAAGACCTAAGAATGTTGCTAGTGTGAATAGAAAGCATATAGACTGGAAAGGTTATGACGGCAGTTGTGGTTCGGTCTGTTTTTGTCTTTGAAGATTACCCCTTAGTAAAAGCTCACTGGTTATAACGTTTGCCTCCATAATAGGCACCACAAAACAAAAGCTGCCCTGCTTTAGGGAAGTTTGCACATAAGCCTGAATTTTTAGGTAAAAATAGTGGGCCTGACTTTGGCAAGATGGATGAGAGGAATTCTGTTCTATCACACCTTTCTGCCAACAGAAGCTATTCCTGTATCTTCTTTTAGGCCCAGATCCTACGCTTTCTACCTAAAAGATACTTTGACCTTGGAGGAAACTAACAGGATGCATTGGCGTCCTTCCCTCACAAAGTGCAAATATACAGACACTTGTACTTGACTGACACAGTTAATAAGAGCCAGTTATTTCACTGTTTTATACTTACTTGAAGTGCTTGACTTTTAGCTAATTTTAAAGGAATATTTAACTTCTGCCCTGGTGTCTAAATTTACTGAAATGTCATTAAAGTTATATTTTGACAGAAGTTGAGAGTTTGTGTGTGCATTTTGTTGGGTTCAGGTAAGGGTTTGTTTGTTTTGTTTTGTGTATTTGCCATGACTAAATTTTATTTTTTTCTTTAACTTAGGTTGTGACAAAGACCTTTCATGGTGCAGGCTTGGTTGTTCCAGTAGATAAAAATGATGTTGGGTACAGAGAGCTCCCTGAAACAGATGGTAATGTATCGCTTGTGTAAACACGTGCAAATGTGAATATGTGTGTTAATTTATGTGGGAGAGGGTTTTCCTTATATACATATGCCTTTATCGGACAGTCACTAGATCTTAGTGACAGGCAGCAAGCTCAGGTTTTGGGGTCAGTCAGGCCTGACTTAAACCTGGGTTTGTAGCAATGTCACCTTAAGCAAATTATTAAGGGACACTAAACCTTGTCACTTTGGTTAATAATGGTGAATATCATTTATAGGGAGGGGTTTTGGGAGTGCTTAGTACAGTCCTCGCCTTATAGTGCTTAAAATACAGCATTTATAAGAGTTTAGGGAATTTTAACCTATTGCCTGAACTATTTGAAACCTTCGACATTAATCAACATATTTAATAGTAATTAGTGAAATAGTATAATTTTATATAGTTTTTTCATCTGTGTATGTTAACTTAGCATTCAGAAACCTAAGATCCTGAACTGCTTCATTTATAAGTATGAAAACACTTTGAAAATTGATGATTCATACACAAAGTATAATTATTGCTGTTAAGAAAACAAAATCAGTTCTCAACTCTTTCCCCTCCCCTTTGTTCCCTGTGTACTGTGAACATCCTCGATGGCATTGCCTTATCTGTCATCCTATTCCGGAGAGCGTACAGCTTAGAGGGAAGTCACGGTTAGCACTTCCTCAAGGAGGAGCCAAGTACCCCTGCCCAGTGTATGTACTCGGCCGCCCACATTTTAGAACAGAACCAGCCAGCCTTGGTTGGTAGTCTCTGGGGTTGGGACCTAGAGATCTGCACTTTTAACCACTTCTCTAAAGCAACTGTCGTCACCCTGTTGTGCGGAGACTCTAAGCAATAGATTGAGATGTCTTATATCACAGTTATTCAGATGTAATGTTTTGCCAGCTTCATACTACATCAGAGGAATTCCACAGAGAAAATGAGTATGGCTGAGCTGCGCAGCACTGCGGCCGCTAGCCATGCATGGCTGAGCACTTCAGTGTGGCTAGTGTTACAAGATAAATTTATAATTTTGATGTTAATTCAGTTTATATCACATACTGAAATGATTATTCTGGATAGTTGGATTAAATATCTTAATTTCATGCTTCTCTTTAAATATGTCATGTATCTGTCGGCCTGGATAACGTCCCACTGCCCTGCATCTTCCCCTGCGTCCAGTGGTAATCGGTGTCCGGCCGAGGAGGCTCGTGGCTCTGCCTTGCCAGCTGGTCTTCTGCTGGAATTCCTCTTCTGCCCCCGGGCACTCGTCTGTTCAAAGCTTTAACAAGCAGAATTGCTGTCTCATTTGGGAAAGGTTGAGACCATTTGTTACAGAAACAGCAGTCTCTAAAACTTCCGGGGTTGTAAATTGTGCTGTCCTGGAGCAAACCTACCCTACCTACCCTGGTTGTGGTTCTGGGATTTTATGTCCAAGGTCTGTTTTATTTCCTTTTCAACTTTTTTCTAATATTGTAGACATTAGATCCTTCAGCGGTTGAATGCTTTTGAATGAGAAGTGGTAGCAAGATATAAAAGCCCTCCTGTCACCTTGCTCCTGCCTTGGGTGTCTGGCAGGAGCAGCGGTTGACTGGCAGTGCGTTAGGGCGCGTGTGCAGCGGATCAGAGCTGTGGTGTTCATCTGCCAGTTAAAAACCCAGGTTTATCTTTACCGCCCTTGACAACCCTTAACACCTTGTATTCGGAGTCAGTAGAATATGGTGCCTCATACATAGAATTTAGTTATCTATCATCCTGCGGTGTGATTGTGAAACCAGCCCTTGTCTCCCCTGTATGGTAGCCACTAAAAGATGTGTTTTGTTGGTTTGCATAATCTCCATTCTTTTTGTTATTGGATGGTCCTCAAGGAGGTAGTCTGTCAAAAAGGAAGTCTAATTAGATACTGTTCGGTGTACTTTCATCCTCATTCACATCCTGAGAGTAGACACATTGGCATCTATCAAGCAGTAAGAAAAATGGTGAAAGCCAAAATAGAAATGGTAAACCACTGTTCTTATTTAGATAAACGTTAGAAATTGTGTTCTTTCTCCAAACTGCACTTTTGCCTTCCTCACACTGTTGTAAAAGTTTTGCAATTTCTTAAGTGTTCTATTGTCTTTTCCTGTATTTTTAAAGTAAGGTAGGATAGGGCAAAACAGAGTAAACTTTATGGTCTAGTGGGATTTTGTTTACTCCAACTCCTAATGAAGACTAGCCCAGAGGCGTGTTACTTATGGTCTCTATTGCCATATTCTTTGTTTCTTCCCCCAACCTTTTGAAAATGGAAAACATTCTTATCTTGACGGTATTTAAAAATGGGAGTTGAGCCAGGTCTGGCCATAGTTTGCCAGTGCTTGGACTAGCCTACTGACTATCATTGAAGACTTAGTGAAATCATGATTGCAAGTAGATCCACTGTGAAATAGTCACATTTTGCTAATATGAGAAGTCATTTTGTTAGGCCATTTTTTTATGCTGAATCTTAATTAGAAAAATTATAAAACTGCCATTCTAAACTACAGTGTCACCCAAAATTATTTATATCAGTTGTATGAAAAGTCCTATGAAGGAAAAAAAAAACCAGCTTATCTTTTTACCTTTGAATATAGTTATAGATAATATTTAATATCATTGATTTCTTTCAGCTAATCTCAAGAGAATTTGCAAGGCAATTGTTGAGGCACCAACTGATGAGGAGAGACTAAAAGCTTTTGCTCCCATTCAGGAAATGATGACTTTTGTGCAGTTTGCTAATGATGAATGTGACTATGGCATGGGGCTTGAGTTGGGAATGGACCTCTTTTGTTATGGTTCACACGTGAGTAAAAAAACCACCACCAAACCTCCCTCCTGTCCTGCACCCCTTCCCCTCCCCCCGCCCACATGGACATTATATCAAGTCCTAGTATAGATAGGATATATATTTCAAAAGAACTTTTTGAAGTGATTTTTAAGCAGATGTTTTAAAAATCTTTTATTTGAAATTCATGTTCTGGCCAAGGTGAATAACCAAGATGATTTGCCTTTAAGTTTCCATTAAAGTGAATTTACTGTTAGACCTGTTGGGACACGTGTGGGTGTGGGTGTGCACACACCTTTCCTAGGACTCTGTGTCATTTCCTGTTGTGATGGGGGTGGTATTTGTTCTTGTACTTGAATTCCTAGCTGAAGAAGAAATACTATTTTAAAATAGGCCTTCAATTACTTAAAATATGAGAGGCTATTTTCCATTAATTATTTGCTAATTAAATAGGAAAAACCTACCCAACTGTTAAGTCAGTGCTTAACTGTTGTTGTCTCAAAGGTCAGTAAAGTGCAGTGTCTACAATATGTTTCTAGGGTGAAAGTGTTTAGTTTTAAATTACATCTCCCACTTAAAAGCTGTGTAAGATTGGGCAGGTTTTCCAACACTTGTGTATGTCTCCTGACCTATAAAATTTGTCTGCACACAGACCGTTTAATTCCGTCAACCTATGATGGCACCTGCAAAGCACAGAGGCAAAGCATCATGCACAGGCAGTCTGGCTCTCGAGTCAGTGCCTAAGTCAGTAATGCATGAATTGTAAAGTGCATAGGAATCACTTAAAATCTGGTTAAAATGCGAGCTCTGTTTCGGTAGCCCTGGGCTGAGGCCTGAGACTGCGTGTCTGAGCAGCTTCGGGCGGCGGTGGTGGTGGTGGCGGCGGCCGTGGCGCCACCACTCTGCACACTGAGGAGCTGGGCTAGACTGGCGCTAACCCCAGCTGGCTCCAAACCACCGAACCACCAGTGGGGCTGCTCGAACGCTGACGGGTGCCTCCCCCCACCCCCAAAACTGAGTTCATGGCTGGGTCCTGGGAATTCGCATTTCTGACAAGTTACCAGGTCTGGTGAGTCTTGAGAACTCTGCCTAAACCACATTCCTGTCGGTTCTCTGCCTTCCTCACATATGGTTAAGAGTAAAAACAAAATCCGAAGGTTTAACAGCCCGAATGACGGTCCTAGACCAAGCAGAGTAGCACTTGACCTGCCAGAAAATGGATCAGCTTAATAAAAAACATTATTGTTGTGAGAAATTAAATAACAGAATATATGAAAAGGTTTTATTATTAGCACAGTACTTAGCACATATGCTAATTAATGTTTATCATCAACAAAAGCACTAACAGTTTATTCTAGTATATAATAGCAGTATGATAGTCTAAGTCATTTGATAAACCCAAGGCAGTGACTTAAAGGATAGAGAGGTTACATAGTGGGTGTGGGAGAAGGAATTTGAAAAGGCAGTGATTTGAAACTCAAATTCAACATACCTGTTCTTACAGTATTGACTGAAGAAATAGCAATTAAAATCTTAACTGGTAGGGATACATTGAAGGCAAAAGCATTTAAGCATACAGTTTGGAGCCAAAAAAATGAGGTTGATAAACCTTATGTAAGGGAATAGGGAAGCTTACATTTTTAACCTGATTTTCTTCTTCCAAAATATACCGTTAAGTCTTTTAGAGCTACAAGATAGCCTTTTGGACAGAATGCTAGGTATCTATCTCAGAATTCACTGTCCTAATCAATTGAGAAAGTAGCTAAAATGGTTTGAAGAATATGCTTTAAGTGTTTTTGAAGTACTCTGTTACTTACTAGGGCTTTATATCTGCTTTATTCTCTGCTTATTGTTATATTTTTATTTTTCAGTATTTTCATAAAGTTGCTGGCCAGCTTTTACCTCTTGCATATAATCTGTTGAAAAGGAATGTCTTTGCAGAAATTATTGAAGATCACCTGGCAAACAGAAGTAAAGAGAACATAGACCAACTTGCAGCATGAGTGACAGCTGGCTTCCTTGGTATATGATATTTTAAAGCATTAATATTAAATTTGTGATGTTTTGTTTGTTTTTAAGGGATACAGAAAATAAATTGATGGAAACATTTACTAAAACTTTTATAAGTCTCCTGGCCTAGTTTTCTTTCATTTTTTTAGTAGTGCTATTTCTTTTCTTTTTTTTTTTAATTATTCAAGTACAGTTGCCTTCATTTTCCTGCCACCTCTTCCCCTACATTTTTTTTTCATGTGCAAATAACTGGTAGTCAAATCATCTAAATGTTGAGGCCCCAGTCACATTTGAAAGTAACTCATCCTCTAAAGTCACCAGCGTACCCTCCTTTGAGGGAGTCCTGTTTCAGTATTTAACGTGGGCAACTAAGAATGTAGCTCTAAGACGTAAGTTAATAATAGCTGTAGATTTAAGGGATGGATTTATGGAGGGTGGGGGGGGGTGCAAGGGAAAGAAACTCATTACACTGCCCCTCGGTCTCCCAGAGTAGAGTGTCTGACCTGACCCAGGAAAACTACATTTTAACAGTGTCTCCTGGTGACTCATGTATTTACCTCTCAAGTAGCCGTTATCCCGTTATGCATTATTCTTTAAAACAATTCTTTCACTCAGTCCATATTTACTAAACAATATTGCATAGTGTATTGATATGTATACAAATCAATACATTATTAATTTAGATTTTAGTTTTTCACTGCAAATTACTTCATTGGACTTCCAGTACAAATCTGTGGATAGCTGTGTTTTCCCCAGATTCAGATCCTCCATGAAACCTGACAAAATGTGCTTCATTTTAAAAACAGAGCAAACAGTTCATTGTTTGCAAACAGCAAACTCTGTGGATTAGGCTAATAAAGAGCCTATAAGCTTTCCCATTTATATGAAGTTCAAGTCATCTCCTTTTGTCCCCACATTTTGTAGAATGACTTGATTTACCCAAAGAACTTTTGTTGATTGTCAGTTTCCAGAGTTACTTACCCGAAGTTACTTACCCTGTGAGTTTTGTCCTTAAACAGATGTTAGGAGATACATATATATATATATATATTTTGATAAAAGGAGTGAGTGGATTATTAAAAGGAAATGCTTCCAGTCAGGATTTTGAATTGAGTAGCATATGCCTCATCTCCATTTATGAGCATGTAGCGCCCTCAGTACCAAACCTCGACTACATATGTGGCTGGAGAAAAAAACACAACCATGAAGACTGGTCTCCTGTGAACCTTGAGTTGGTCAGCCAGCTGCCCATCAGTCGTACTTCACATCTTTCCTCAAACATGCAACACTTCCATCAATTTATTTCACTAAGAAAATAACGATCAAAATAACTTCCATGAAATCACGCTTAACTACCCATTCCTCATTCCGAAGCAATGCTGCTAATGTCCCGCTAAGTGCCTCAGATGCCATCCCTTTTAGCTGCTCAAGGACCTCTCTGAGTTCATCAATTTTCCCGCTCACACATTCACATCAACAAAAGCTATAGTGTAACTATACTAAACACTACTGCATACTAAAACACTACTGCACATCCCTTTTCTGAAAACCTCGGGAAGAACTGTAATACCTGCCTTTAATTCCTTCCAATCTCTGGCAAACCTACTCCAATCAGACTTCTGCATGATCCCACCGACACTGCTTTGGTCATTATCCCCACATTGGCCAATTTTCAGTCCTCATTCATTTTACCTATCAGTAACACCCGACAGTTGATCCTTCTTAAAACTATTGCCCATTTGGTTTAGGAGGCTCCCCGTCTCTTCATGGCACAGCTCCCCAGCCGACCTCACTGGCTGTGCCCTCTTCTGCTGGTTCCTCGTCTCCAGTCTAAACGTGTGTATGCATCAATGACCGGTCCGTTTCTGTCCGCTTACTCCCACGATGTTCTCATCCTGTCCCAGGATGCCTCTCATAGTTTTTAGGCTTCTCAGGCTAGACTTGAGGGTTTCTGGACCTGAGTCTCATATATACAACTGCCTACTTGATCCTCCCACTTGGAAGTCTAAAAGTCATTTAAAACAATGTCAAAAACCAAAATCCCTCTGTACACATCCCCACATCTATTCGTTACGTCAGTGGCTATTCCACTGTTCTGTACTCAGGCCAAAACCATGCAGACATCCTCCACTCCTCTCATCCCGCCACGTTCAATGCATGGCAGACCTTGTCTAGTCCACCTTCGGAATGTCTGGGATCCAGCCACTCTAACCACCCCCGCTGGCTCCGGTCAGGTTCAAGCCTCTGTAATGGCTCACCCTGACGATGCCAAGAGCCTTCTAACTGGTCAGGCAGCTTTCACCCCTGCCCCTTATTCCAAGGGAAGCAGCCAGAGAGGGTATGTCACGTTCTGCCTCACTGGCTTCCCATCTGATTCAGAATAAAAGCCAAATTGCTACAGCCAACCTCTTTCATCTCATACCCTTTTCCCTCTCCAGCCACACTGACCTACTTAAGTGTTCCCTGTTCCTGTCAGGCATATGCTACACCTGAGGATGTCTGCTATGGTTCCTCTTGTAGAGACAGTATTCTCTGAGGTAACTGTATCATTCCCTCACTTTCTTTAGGTGTCTGCTCAAAAGTCATCATATCCCCAAGGCCTCCCTTCCTTGATCACCCTCAATAAAAACAGCATCCTCCCCATTACTTTTCTCCATTAGAATTTTGTGTGATTTACGTGGGCCTATAACGTGTGGCACATAGGAATCAGTTTTTAAAATTCGCTGAATTCATGATATTTATCACCATCTGACATATACATGTCTCTCCCTACTGGAATGTAAGCTTCAAGAACATAGAATAATGCCTAGTACACAATAAGTGTTAAATAAATTCTTAGTGAATGATCAAATGAAATGAATGATAAAAGAGTTATCCTTGAATTTTTAAAAAAGTGTTTCCCTCTTCATTGAAAGTTTAATATTAGTAGACTAGTGAAATCTTTTAAAAATTCAAATGTTACCACCTCCTTTTAGGCAGTTCTATTAGCAAATGTCCAAGATAAAATTCTAAAATGTAAGTCATTTACATGTTCTCTCTTCATGCAAATAGCATATTAAAAAACAAAACAAAAACCCCCCCCATGGTTTTGAAAACAAACCAAAATGAAATCTTTCCGTATACTTGCAACTTTCACTGACACGGAGGCTCTATACTATTGCTACTATGTATTGAGTATATATCCGGCAGTTCAGTCCAGCATCTGTTGTTTCGTGGCTCCTTGCCTGCCAAGCGCAGAAATGGCTTCATATACATCACCCCTTTGACGCTGCGTGTGTCAGGCACACTGGCCTACACTGCCTAGAGCAGTAAAGTGGGAGGACTGTTACAGATATAATTAAAGGCCAAACCACAAATTGTCATATAGATTTTAATAGATATTCTGATTAACTCATCACAGTAATCATTTTTACTGTGATGATATGCAGCTTTACTACACTAGTATAAATGAAAACAGATAAATACAGCTCTAGGCAACATCACAGATTAACAAACTAAGCATTCTTCATGAACCAAACTGAAAACAAGTATTAAGAAGAAGAGATGCTGACACCCTTGCCCATTCTCATCATACCTTCTCAAAATGGGTACTCAAATAAGGCGCTCCACTTTACTGTATCGGTCAATTAATTTGCCAATCAGCTAGGCACATAGATTTCACGGTCTCCACTATTCACAGTTTGGTTAAAAGCAGACACACCTCAACATATCAAAAAGAAAAATGGAGCAGATCAGAATACCAAAGAAAACCACTGAATGAATAAAAATATGGCACTTTTCCTGTATTTCAGCTGTAAGACACATCAGGATAGAAATATTCCAAGAAGAAAGTTAGTATCCACCCTGAAATGTCGGTCTCTGACACAGGATGGGCAATGAAAGGAGGCCCTAAAATCAAAAAAGAAAACATGAAAAAAGAAATCCCCATAAAGCTGAATGTTATGAAGCTATCTGCAAAGAAACATGTTTCTCCTCTGAAGGCTTGTAACTGAGGACAAGCAATTAAGTTATTCAATAGCCAATGCTGAGGAATTCCCACTCTAGCAGTGCCTTGCACGGTGCAAATGCACTAAGACAAGCTGGAGATAACATTTACAGGACTATTCTTTAGAAGTTATTTCACTCTGGATGGTCAAATAAACTCTGAAGGGACCATTAAGGAAACCTGAAGTCTGCCAAAGTGGGGAAGTGTCTTAGACAAAATACTAACATTAGGCAGATAACAAAACTAAGCATGTTGAGCAAAATTGCTAAAATTTTGCTCAACTTTCAATTGTCATTCTAATATGGCTTCATGATCTTATAAATCTTAAAGATCTTACAGATATATTATTATTAAAAGCTAGGAAGTGAAGAATCACTTCCAAAAAGCAGCTCATTGCCAGTTATTTCAGAAAATGTCTGTCTGCAAAAATTCACCTGCCAACCCAGAATGCATAATCACAGGATATTTGGGCCACTCCTTCAAGTAAAACTGCCTTTGCCGATGAATTAAGATCATGATTAAGACAGACATTTCCAAAAACAGAAGCCCCCAAAACACCCCAGTACCTTTTTAATTCATCCTGTGGAAATGTGCGCTGTGGCTGGTCAAGGTAATCCCTCCAGAACAAAGCGCTTCTGGACGTGACATACCCAGAGATTCAAAGCTCAGGTTCAGATTCAAATTTTACTGCTACTTTTGCAATTTTATCGTTTCCATTTGATTTTTTTAAAACGGGTAAACACTATTTAACATTTGATTTTACTCTGCAAAGTGATTTGTCATGTTTCCACTTCCCACTTAGTGAGTCAGAATGGACAGGTCAGAGGATGGCAGTGAAAGATCAGAAACGCTTTATGTGCAACGCTGGGTCCCAGGGAAATTAACCACAGCCTCTCTTAAACCCTTGTTCCCACTGTAAACTTTGTTCATATCTCCATATTTGTAAGTCTGAATTAGTCTATAAAAATTGCATTAGAAAGGTAAAATTATTTAAGTGAGATATTAACTGATCTGTATTTTATAAATTTTAATCCATAAAAATATAAATAAGAATGGTAAATTTTTAGGAAAAGAAATATACATTTAGTGCAAGTTATGAATTACATTTCTTCAGTGTCAGCAGTAAAATATCTTGAGGAAAGAAAAAAAATGACTGATCTTATTTCAAGAAAAAAAAATTCCAGTGTTTAAACATGCAATTAATACCAGATACAGCTAAACAGAATATTTCCTTCTCTTTACTGTCAAAGCAGCAGCATTTTGTTTCCTTATGCTAAACAGTACTTGTATATCATAGTAGTTTTAGGAATAGAAAATATGCATAAGACCAGGTCACATTATCCATGAAGTCTGAGAGGAAAAAAACAAAACAAAAAGAAAACTTTATCCTTACAAGTCATGTTTCATTGTAGATTCTGAACCACACAGCACACAAGCTGAGGGATTTCATTCATGCTTCACTGGAGATTTACCTGTTTGATCAGCCTTTGTCGTGGTGCATGTGACTGCTCCAAGCATTCAGTGATGTTACAAACGACATGGTTAGTGGCAGAAGAAACACTCCCTTCTTGTGATGAAACCTCAGTAAAATCACAGTACATCTCAATATGAGAAAGGACTGCTTCAAAGGGTACACGAATTTAAAGAGGCTTTGTTACAGTGGGAGAGAGAGGGGGAAAGAGAGAGAGAGAGACAGAGAGAGAGACAGAGAGAGGAGGAGAGAGAGCTCTTTTGGAATGTAGAAAGGTAATGCTTAACTATACAATTCATGAATTAAACAGAACAGTTTTGATAAAAAAAGGGCAAGACCTGCAGTCTTACAGATGGCTCAATTCAAGGTAATCCCTCCAGAAACAGGGCCTGATCTCGCGTCTTTGCGGTGTGGGAGTAACAGGCCAGGTGCTCCGAGCTGGGCTCCAGGGTCCTCTCCACTGGGGCTTCAGCCCGCGCTCTCACCGCACACCCTCGGCGACTGCATCCAGCGCGGAGGAACAGGAGCGGGTTGGCTGCTCTACCTCACTCATGTCCTTCTCTCTCCTTTCCCTCCTCAGAAACAATTCCTTTATTCCAGCAGCATTATTTGCAAACCGTGTTGCAAAAGCCTAGCTTTGATATCTCCTTTTTTTGTTTGTTTGTTTAAAGGAGAAACACAAGTAGACGACTCCCTCAGGTTACAGTGTTGTGCTATCCAACAAACGAACCTCCTCTTCTGCCTCCTCTCTCTCCACGTCCACGGGATTCAGTTGAACATGACTGAGGCGGGGTCTTGGTTTGCCGTCTGGGCCATATGACGGAGGATATCTTTTTTTGTTATAATGCCAAGGAGGCGCCTGAAAGGGATAAACAGAAGGTGGCCATTAAAATAAAAGGGAAAAGAAAAAGAGGCAACATTTACAGCTAAATCCTTTTTGTTGACAGCAACAGAGCAAAGCAAGCAGCCTGACTTTTTATTTTCAAAAAGTATTTTATTGGTAAAGATAATCAAATTATCCAGCAACCATCCTTTGATATAAAAAGTAGTATGGTCACTAATAGTACAACATCCTTTCCACTGAGACTCTCGTTGAAGTGGAGCTATTTTGATTAATGTATACCAACAAAAAAGTAAGAAAAACTGGATGTGTGAAGAAGAAATGATACTGGTCTCACTTGAGAAGGAATATTCATTTCCATCACACCAAGAAAGCAGTAAAATATCTGATGACCAAATCCCCTCAATATTCCATTTTTTTAAACCAAGGATAACTTTGAAAAAATAGAGATGGCTCAGTTGTATGTAAAATCTTCATGAAAGCACATACAATTGAGATAAAACAGTCAACACAGGACTTCAATCGCAAACTTCAGAACCCCAAGAATAAATCTATAGGACAACACAAGTTTCTAGTACATTCATCCATGTTTTCCTTTTTTGATTTTGACCAAAAAAGTTAAGATACAGTGCTTTTATGAGAGTCTTAGTTGTTAATGCTTACATTAAAAGATAGATGAAAAATCAAGAAGCAGTCCTAATATATTATTATAAGTGAAGCACAAAGCAGAATGAATAAGTGCTACTTATTATTCGGGTTAGTATTAAAAAGGATGCATGAAACACTTGTGAAATATTAGCATACAACATGAATACATAATCAGTTGTGTTTTAAACAAACTGGGACAAGTTTTATATAGGTATGACAATTGCAAGCCAAAATAATTTCAGGCATCAATTGCTAAAGCCAGACAATTTTTAGGTTATAAGGTAAAATAATAATTCAAAACTTATCTTCAGTCATTAAACTACTAGGACATAGAGCTGGTCAAAGCAAATGCCTCTGACCCTAAGAGCTGCTTACAGCATTCTAGGAGCATCACACAACAGGGGCACACACTATTCTAGGTGCAGTTCACTAATGAAATGGCAGGACACACGTTCCTGACTTTGAGAGTATGGAAGGTATGAAGGGTATGGCAAAAAAAGAACTAATGCTATGATCATATACATACACACACACATATATACATATATATACACACACATATATATATACACACACATACACACATGTACACATTACGCTCTAGTTAGTGTGCCCATTAAAAAAAAGTCCATTTACCTGTCAGCAATTCTAACATTGCTAAGCTCAGTTAAAATGATTTATGAGCTTAGATCTACCACAAGATCAGGAGACATTTTATTTTTTAAAAAAAGGGGGGTGGGAATTTGGGGTGATGAGGTAGACATTTTTAACCAGTCCAGCGTCCTCTGAGGCTGGTGTAACCTCTAAGGTAGACAGATATATTGTGTTACTGTAAAAATGTCCAATGATATTAACTCAGTCAACTACCAAACTTTTTATAGTTCTTTAGTTGCAACTAATGATTCTGATGAAATGTTAACTTTTGCTTACTTCCCATGAGTGGAATTTAACACATTTAAATTTATCTCACAGACATATTTTACGAGATATAAATGTGATTGGCAACATGTAGGGTTTTTGTTCAGCAGGTGTCTGGGAAAGAGAGAACTGACAGTTCACAAGTTTCATGCTTCCTGACTTCTAAGGTGTCTATGAGGAGATCTGATATATCTAATCACCAAGGGCTCGACGTGCCGCTTTAGTTGCTCGAGATGCTCTAATATGTTCTTCTTTGTGATGATCCCCAAGACAATCCTGAAACAGATCATGTTATGCTAATAACTGTGAGAAATTAAATTAAAAGAGGTTCCAATCATAACGACAATGAGAGGGGAAAAAATGAGCCATAAAAATGTTTTAAATGAACTTTAGAACAATACAAACAAAAATGATCTGAAATCCCAGGTTCCATTTGCATAAATTCTGCTGACCTTCAAAAGTAACAGGGTGTTATTTTTAAATATTGGTGGGTTGTTTTCCTTTTTAAATTAAAAATAAAAATGATAAAAAGTTCACAGTGAAGATGGCTACAAAGTACAAAAAATATTAACACACAACTATAAAATTATGAAATTTAGTTTCATTTTTCAGTGTTCCTTTCTTTGAGGAAATTATTTTTTTAATATCTAAAATGTCACAATGCAGCAGTTATTATGTAGCTCTACCTCATAAGGAGATATCTTAGCTTTTATTGCCTTAAGCAATTCCTTAGGTTTTAGTATTATTTGGAATTCAAATTAAAGGCAATGTGCACCAAATAAACAATGCTGGCCAATACAAACACTCCCTAATTTCAGGACCTGCAGAATGCTACTTCTTAAAATAAGCTAATGAGGCTTATTTAAGATTAGGGGTCGAAATGACTTCTACCTCATGCATTTTTTCTTTACATGATTATTTCTCAGTTAATGTATCATTATTAGAACATCAAGTAAAAACAGTGGACATAAATTCTCATAATGATACTTGAAAATAATTAAACTTTTAATTACTAAAACAAAATACTGGTGACTGATTTTATAGTGAGATTTTATAGTCAATGAATTCAGCTACAGTGTACGGTAATATAGACAATGAATGTCAAAAACGTTACCCAGCTTTTAATCATTAAATTCTGGAAGCCCATCCAGGATGTCCTTCAGAGTAACTGAACACATTTCCCTAATATCAGGTTAAGTCAATTTTACCATTAAACTGTCTGAACATTCTGACTTCTTAAAGGGGTCACCAGGGGACTTCACTTAGCCAAAGTAGCCTGGTCCCACAGATATCTTAGTGATAAAACAGTTACTTAGGTTGATGCCTGGGTGTGGAGGTGGGGAAGCAGGGAAGGTAGGGAATGAGAAAGGCATAAATAGGTTCTCTGCTAATATTTTTTCATTATTTTTGTTTATTGATATTACAGAGAGAGGAAGGGAGAGGGAGGAAGGAAGGGAGAAGGAGAGAGGCAAGGAGGAGAGAGAGAAGAAGAGAGAGGAGAGAGACAGAATGAGAGAAAGAGAGAGAAACATCGATATCTGTTTTTCCACTTCCTGATGCATTCATTGGTTGATTCTTGTGTGTGTCCTGATGGGGGATCAAACACACAGCCTTGGCATATTGGGGCATCGTTCTAACCAACTCAGCTACCATTATTTTTTAAAAACAATATACTGATCATTGAGAACAAAGGTAAACTGAAAAGTTCTCAGAGCATGGGAGCAAGTCCTTTCTCCAAAAAAGCTCAGACACTGTATTACATAAAATATAAGCACTCAATCATCCGGCAGATGTTCTTCCTGACTAAATGTTTGAGGTTAAATAAATAACAACAACAACAAAAATCAAGTCACTTAAATTTATACTTGTAGTCAGGAAATGTGAAATCTTGACAATTAATTAAAGTAACTCCAGTCTACTTCTTACTCATTTTTTTCTTTCCAATTACATACAATAATTAACTTTGGTTAATATATAGTAAGCTCTGCCAAATCATAAAGTACACAGTGAGAAAAAATTTTTAAGGACTAAATGGCAAATTTAGAGATTTACAAAGCAACGTTTATATTTACAAAGTAATAGCTCTAAAAAGGAGGAAATAACATACTTCCTCTCTTTGATTAATGGAGAAGAGTGATTTGAGAATAATAAGGTCAGGTTCTGCGTGCTTTGTGGATTTCAGGAAGTATAAGGGAAATCGATGCAAAACGTGACTCATGTAAAGACCAATTTGCTGCTTCCTTGTGGGCTAACAAACAATGATGTACCAGCGTGGCATGACCCAACATTTTCCCAAAGTATGCTCCAACAAACAGCAGTCACTAGAGTTCTGCCCCTTTCCATCCATCAAAAAAAGGTTTGATATTAAAGTTTGGAAAACTACATTTCTATTATTGCATCTGAGAATCAAATAATACCAACATTTTATAAGTTCTGAGAAGTTCTATAGTTAATAAACCTGAATTGTATTTAATCCAATATTTTCCTAATTTATATGATCATGAAACTCTTTCAGAACAATCCTAGTAACATCCTGCTAGTTTCACCAAGACTAAAAAATCCTGAGAAATTCTGCTAATTAAAATAAAAATGTGGGTACGTCTCTAACAGACATCTTTACAGACATACTTTCCCCTCATCTCTGCTCTCATTTTCTCCTTACATCCAAGGTTCCAGATTTGTTATAGCTCCTCCTCCAAAGAGTTATTTTCCACCTCTAAGGACCCAGTGTAAACTATAAAACGTGTGCAATTGTCCAGATCTTCATAGTCTATACACTAAAAACCAGAAGGTATAATTTCTGAATTCAGAAGGTATAATCATTTAACTGTAAGTGAGAATAAAACACTCTCTGTCTTACATATTTCAAGGAAAATGTCCCAAGAGTCACCACCCTGAATGATCTCTTCCTTTTATATCTATCAATGTTTCTTATGGGATAGAAATAAGGAAAGAATAATCAAGGCAATTAAACATAGTCCTTTGGAAAAAGCCACCCACTACCACATGCTTTCTTATAAAAAGGAAGTATCATAAGATTTTAATTAACTATCCTCCCTTTTTACCTACTTCATTATTTTTATACTTTCTTCTAAATATTTTCCTTTCCAATGTCTGTGCTGCCAAAAACCTGAGAACTAATCAGCAGTGGGAATACAATAATTAATCCATATAGCTCTGTGATCACAGTATGGTAGCACATAAAAGGACAAGCCATGCCGAGCACAGAGAATGATTCAAAGCAAATCAAAGTCTGTAAAAAGTCATCCTAGTTTCCAACTGAACCATTTACAATTAAAAGGGCCCAAGAACTAGTAAAGCTTTATGAAAAGTTACTCCATTTACCGTGTAACAGTGAATTCATTAAACAGTGAATTTTGGTACCATTATTTTTAAAGTTAAACATTAAATAAAAAAGTTATTTTACTACATACATCTCTTCTCCAATCAACATCTGTGACATTTAATGATTACAACCTCCCTGCCCTTAATCAAGACCTTTATCTCTTTAATGATCTGTTTCATATTACCTAAAGGTATTTTAACTGCTTAGCACAGTGAAAACACTAAACATGGATCTAATTCTCTAGCTTTATATTTCTATTCCATTAATGCAGCCTAATATATTGTCCAAGAAAACAACAGCAGTTTAAGAAATCACAAAGATACATCCTATCAGTCAATGACAGATAAAATGATAGCAAGACTGGGTTTTAAAATTGGGGAGATATTTTATTCCCTGATCTCTGACTTGCTTCACATGTGACTAGTTATTAAATTTTTAAAACAGAGCGAGTTATTAAAGCTCTTTGAGCTCAATTACTGCATCTGAAATTTGGGATACTGCCACCTACTTTGCAGAGGAGCTGCAAAGTTAAATGAGAAACATGAAGAAGGTGTTCAATAAACAAATTTCCTTTCTTTTGGGTCTTTCTTCCTCCTTTCTCTAGATAGGGGTCATGTGTTTGTACAAAATGATGTTTTAAAAAACCTGCTGTGAGAAGTATTCAGCATTTCAGCCAGCTTCCTTCTGTGCATAATTCTTTGTCTCTCATTTCTATCCTTTCTGTTATCAGCCTTCAGGTAAAACAATGTTCTTAGGTCTTGCGACAAGGAACAGCAATATAATGGGCGAAGGGGACTAGAAAGAGGATGAGCCTGGAAACAAACCCCAGGTCAGGAACAGAGGGAGCAGTGGGCTGACGGGACATTTGCCACGGCATCCTGGTGCCTCTCCACAATTCCTGTGACACCTGCCAGGCCAGGCTGTCCTCTATTCCTATCCTCGAGAAACACGGCAGTTAACGTGTATAAGACAAAAAGTAATTAATTTACACGTTTCAAGTACACAAGTATTTGTAATTAGCAGTTTATGTAAAAGGTTTGTGAGAAGGAAGAAAAGAGGAAACAAAGCATTTGCTATAGGAGGTTTTCAACTAATTCACACATTTCATTTAATGACATATTATTTCCCTCATTACGTGACAAATTAAATAATGGCTGACACAGTAAATAGCCAAAATATCTAGAAAGATATTACTGTACTAGAAATAGGCTAAAATTGAAATACTGACAAAAAGAAACAGGTGTTTGCAGTACTTCATACACGGCAGGGCCACTACTCGTCGAAGGAAGGAAATAACTCTTAACACCACCTACACGCTGGTGACATGTCAGCACCTCTTTGCCAACTTTCAGGTGTTCCTGACAAATGTCACTACGTTTTGGCAAAGATCTGGCAGTTGACATTTTTCTTACGCTTTCTTAAGTGTCAATCTGACTGATCTTGTATTTATAACCAAAGTAAAAGACAGACTTTCCCACCTGGGAACTGATAAGTGCACATAAATTCCGCTCAAGAGGACTGAAAATTCTGGTAAGTGAACTGCTTTTTATTTTTGATGAACTTACCCATTGTGAGTTACAAGGCACTGCCTCAGACCCAGCTTTCGGAAAATGTCCACCACGATCTCCATGGGGGTGTGGTCCGTCACCGTGAAAGGGCTCATGTCAAGGATGCTGCGGAGCTTCAAGGGCCGGGGGCTTTCTGCAGGAAGAGACGGGGTGTGCTGTGCAAAACACACCCGGGAACTGCCCACGATACCTTCTTGCTTTTTCCTGGCGCTTTCTGAAGAGATTGAGAAGACCAAACATTAAAATGTGATAGGTTTCATTTTGTTTTAAGGGTAACATGCTTATTCAGTGATTAAACAAATAAATGTATCCCATGACATCTGGCCCCTTCGTTTTTTCCTATCTCTTCAATCAAGAAAGGAATTGATTGAAGATTCGGCAATTTCTTACAGTTAACGGAACCCATGAACAACAGATCACCTTCACATAAATAAAATATTGTTGGTATATATTTATGGGGCTGAAACTGTTTTCAAGTTTGGGGGGATAAGGAAGCATGGTTGGAAAATGAGATTTTAAAACCTGCACAAATTATAGAAATCTGTCATCGAGTAACACCTGCCTGTGCTAACATTCATCATGCATTGGAGGTGGGGCTAAAGAGACCTTCATCCTTGCTTTGACCATGCTGTACACTTCACTGCGGTGAACTAGCTAGTTCTTTCTCTTTTCTGATGTTTGAGTTTAACATTCTAGGTGAGTCAAGAGCATTAACAGGTGGGTTCAAACTACAGTTACACACTTATGGGACACGGACTGACTGTTCGGGTTTTATTGCAAAGGCCACGTTAACTGTCCCCTCCACTGTGCTCTGTTGCCGACTTCCACTCCTACCTCTGAAAGTGCTAGATAGGAAGTGGCAAGGATGCAGAGAACTACAGAGGAAGAACAGAGGCCACGGAAACCAAAAGGAAATCCATGAAATGGACAAAGTACAAAACTAAAATAAGTCAGCTTTATGCTTCTGATTTGAATTGTGTATCCAAAACTGTCCTTTATATGTATAATGTATATTAGATTATACATTATATATGTACATAAAATGTATTATATAATAATATGTACATTATATGTAAATGTTATGTATACATACACACAAATAATGTGTATATATTATGTATATATACATATTATAATATGTATATATTATACATATAAAAATAGGTTTATATACACATATAATAAGGTATTTCATATATTATACATGTATATAAAACCTAGTATACAGGTCTACTTTTACCGTTCAAAAACTAAAACTTTACAATTCTAATCTTTTTCTCTTTCTTTGACTGGCTACCATTAAAACCTAAAGAATGGGAACCCAAGTAATAAAATTGTTTTCTGACTATATGTTTGGCCATGGTGATGGCTGAGAAGCTAAAACACTTGAACAGAGCCAAGTCTGACCACATATTTTGCCCACTCTGGCAACTATTATAATACTTAAAACAAATCCTGGAATGATGGGATTACCAGTCTTTGAAAAAGTCTTCTGAAAATGTAAGCCTTTTCCTAAACTAAGTAAGATATTCTCTGTAGGTTCTTTCCTCTCCTCCTCTTTTTCTTTTCCTTTAATAGCTTTTGTAAACTGAGTTTTTCCAGTTTGATTTGAGACATACTCCCCATCTACACTGTGTAGTCTTCCCTCTTCAAATGGCACAAGAATTGAAATGTTTTACTCCCCTTTTGCAATGGCCACAGGGACAAGTTGGAAGGGAGATTAGAGGCCCACAGGAGTAACCTTTGGAGACAGACCAAATGCTTGACATTTTCAGCTCAGGGTCCTCCACTAAAAACTACAGAGTGTCAAAGCAATGGCTTGATGAAAATATTCTCTATCACCTTAGGGAGTTGAGGGGAGAGGAGCTGGTCTCCTCATTAAAACTGTACTACTACTGGGTAAGAGGAAAAATTAATTTTGGAGGAACACAATTGCTTCCTGCTCAGAAAAAGTTTAATTTATCTCCAAGAAATAACACAGTATGGCTAATGTCTTTAAATAATATTTTCAGGAATGTCAGCCCAAAATACAATAGCACTTACATACTTTTTCAACCTGACATTTAACCAAAAATAAAATCTCAATGATTTTTCTCACTTTAAACTAGATACATAAGTTAATGCTGTAAACCTAAATCCAAAAACTAAGGAAGCAAAGCCTCGTGATTCCGATATGAAATAGACTGATGAAGATGGGATTTTCAGTGATTTGCATTCAAATAAGCCAACTTTATTAAATATGAGAATGGATTTAGCTAGAAGCCCTGGCACTTACTAAGGCCTTATATGACATGTTAATCAAGAATAATATCAATTTTAAAAAGCTTATCTGAGTGGCAAAAAAAGGATCTGACTGCAAACTGATGATAATGCCAAGTCAAAAGAAAATTACATTTAGTGGGAAAACCATCCATGAAAGCATAAATTCCTTTCCTAAAGAACATAAGACCTCTGCCCCCATCAACCCAACCAATTAAATTTTATTGCATTCCTTTCTTCCATAAATCTATTATATATCCATATCTATCTACCTAGATACCTAGGTACCAATACATATAAGTGGGTGTCTATGGGTTTTTCTTTAAAAGGTACCTATTGCAATTGTCAGATCTCTTCTGAGGGCAAATCCCACTAATCTCTGAGATTCTTTTGACATGATGACAGGAAAGCCATTATAGCTGGTTTCATTAATCATGTTTTCTATGTCATCCACTGTCATATTGTCCTGGGTCAGGACAGCCAAGGGAGGATCATTCCTTCGGGGTCTCATGACGTCAGCAGCCAGGGTGGTATGAGTGAATTCTTCTTTTGCATCCAAGAAAGGGTATCCATTTAACCGAATGTGCGCTTCATAAATGCCTTCCCTACCAAAGGCATCTCCAACCCATTTACTGGTCATCACTGCGGCCATAAGGGGAACAATGTACTCCAAGCCTCCAGTAAGCTCAAAAACAATAACCACCAGGGAGACAGTCATCCTTGTCACACCACCTGAAAAAAATAGGCATCACTGGTCAGGAACGACAGGATCCTCATCCGCATGTACTAGTGGAATTTGTGCACTAGGTAGTTGACGTATATTGTAAATAGAACTTAGTGAAAAGGATTATCATTAAAAACTACTATTAGGACAATTATCACTATTTGAATAAGATCTAGAAGAACACCAATCATCTTTGTTTATGACACAGAAGGTTTGAAATAACATTTCAAAACCTGTTTGCTTCGTATAAAAACAACAGCTATCCAACCGAAACAACTGTGCCATTTTGGTTCATTGCTGTAGCAAGGATGTAATTTCTCCCTAATAAAAGGTTATTAGGGATGCCTAAGGAATTTGGTAGAGCTCATCAGAGATATCTTGTTTACTGCCAATTTACAAATTAACCTCATATGTGGGTAGAATAGTAATTTAATTCATTTCTTCCTCTAAGTCAAACTGAGTAAAATATTTTGATGCCTTGTGATTTGTGGTAGCAGTATAAATTTTTCCCTCGGAAAACTTGTGTGCTCATTTACCCAAATCACCATTCTGAACTACCTTCTCTATGCTGATGACTCTCCCACAGCTTTCCACCTACTGCTGCATTTGTCCTATGTCTCCAGCTAGGCATGCCTTTTCTTGTGCTTGTCTCATTTATCTGTAAAAACATTGTCACAGAAAACTACACACTTAAAAGAAAATTCCTCTTCTTCCCTAAGAGCCCCCCATTCCAACTCCCCTGACTCCATCAGTGGGCATAAAATTCTTCCTGACAACCTAGGTAATCATTCTTCCCTTTGCTTGGTTCATCCAAGCAAATGGTTCATCCCTTCACTTCCTCCCAACATCTGAATTCTTACCTTGTCCTATATGATTTGCTCTGCAAAATATCTGTGGGTATCTTTCTCAACATTCTTACTATTACCAACCTAGTCCAGCCCCTCAAGACTTTGTTCCTTACTTTTAATACTATTTTGTGTTTACCTCCTTAACTAAAGGCCATTACTTTCAATCCACTTTCTAAGCCATGGTCCAGGTTAATCTTTACCAAGCAATACTTTCCCCATGTTGCTTCTTTGCTCGAAAACCTACCAAAGTTTGCCAGTTCATACTATATTAAGCTTAAACTCTTCCTTCTTGTTTTTTAACCTAAAAATAGGAGGGATAAAGGACCTGTCATATATTACATATCTACACTATTCCAGATATGTCCTAGTCAGTTTACAAATGCTTTTTTAAAAAATTATTTTTTAACTAAGCAATTGTTTTACCAGGCATTATGCTAACAGCTTTATATACATTTTATCTCATACAATCCACAAAACAACTGTACAAGATAAGTACTTATTATTTCCATTTTAAAGATTAAAATAAAAAGTAAAGGAATTTTCCCAAAGTTGTCAAGCTACATGTGGCAAGGCCATCACTCTGTCACGTATCTGACCAATTCCAAATACGAATTCATCCTAACATAAATCGTGTCCTTCCCATAATCTGCTCATTCTCCCCAATTCAGCTGTTTCCCAAAAAATATTCAAAAAGCACTCTCTTACTTCAATATTGTCAGTTTCCTCAGAGTCCCAAGATTACTAAATCTAGTCCTATTCTAACTTGTCTTCACGTTATAGTCTTCAACAAAGTCCTCTCCCTTAAATTCTATTAATCTTTTAAAATAAAGCTCATGCTCTACCCTACCTGAATTACTTCTATTTTTTCCTCTAGATTCCTACAATTTTCATAGCCTCTTTTGGTACTTTATATAATCATCATCTATTGCTCACTGTTATTTTCTCACTGTGGGTCTTGTCTCCCCAACTTGACTGCAGTTGATGTTGATCCATGTTTTATAATTCTTTTTCTATCACTCACTGCATCTAGCACAGTGCTAAACAGAAAGTGGATACTTAATACTTGCTACTTTAGTGAAAATGATTCTGTCCTTCACTTTCATTTGATATTATACTTTTGAAGATCAGTAATTACTTTATACTATTTTGATGTAATGAACAAAAATAAGTAAAAATACTATTATTAAATATTTAGCCAAAGTTCAGCTGACATGTTGAATGTTAAGTAACTACTTTTCATACTCAAAAGGACAATAAATAGACCTGTATTTTTTTTATCCTCACCCAAGGATATGTTAACTGATTTTAGAGATAGAGGAAGGGGGAAAGCAGGAAGGGGCAGGGGGAGAGAATCATCAATGTGAGAGACAAACATCGACTGGCTGTATCTTGTACACATCCTGACAAGGATCGAACCCTCAGCCTCTCAGCGTATTAGACAATGCTCCAACCGACTTAGCCACCCAGCCAGGGCAGACTCATAAGTACTTAAAGCAAATATTTTGCTTTTGTTTAAAACAGTAGTTACCTGTCTCATTTTGCTATAAATACAACTTAGATGGAAGAAGGCTGGTAAAGAAATCTTTCACTGAGGCTAAAGATAAATCACTGCAGAGCCCGAAAGCCCCTCTACAGCTTTGCGAGCCTGCAGATCCCAGGAACCGTGCTCGCTGGTGCAGGTAAGTCAAGATCCTTGACAACAAAAGAACCAAAAACCTCCTTTGACAGGATTCAAATTAAGCCTATGTTGTACTGAGATGTGTTCTGTCATAGAGCATTAAGTGATATTATAAAAATGCTATATTAAATTTTTGCATTAATAAATGTTCAGAGATAGGTAAATAAAACCTACTGCTATATAGCACCATATAAGAGTGGTACTATTTCATTTCTGTAAAAACATTGTCTTCCTCTGTCCTGTACCCTGTCTTCTCCCCTCACCCCAACCCACCAATTACCATGAGCAAACTCTCACTCTCTTCTCTCTGACATTCACAGACACCCAGCACAGACAGACACGGCAGCATTACCTAAGCACGCGGCGGCACCAACCATGGCATAAAGGCCAGGAGTAATGCAATCAGCCCCAACCTCACACCACTCCTTAAAGATGAACCAGTCGTGGTGGTAATACGCAAGCTGCTCCACGGCAATCCCCACAATCCTTCCTGCAATCGCTCCAATGGCCATGCTGGGGATGAACAAGCCTGATGGAACCTGTAACAAACGGCAGCGCTTAATGAGGCAGTGATCCTCTATTTACCTGCTTGAAGCCTATGCTCTGTGGATTGCTTTCTAACACTTGATTCTTTTCACATTTACATAGCAAAATCCTAGTATAAATTAAAACTTCTGGCAAAATATTATACAGTATTTTAACAATTCTGCCAATTATAACATTCTCTAGCCCAAAGATAAAATAACCCAAGGGTTATTTCTCCTTCAGCTCAGGGGTTCCTTAATGCCAGTCCCTAACAAATTTTTCATTAGTCCTTGTAAAATGTGGGACCAAAAAAAAACCACAACAGTATGAAGCCATATGAAGCACTTATTCTTAACTCTCAATCAACTAAGTCTGAAGTACTGCCCTTTACTCCAAGACTGTGTCCTTCCTATATATGTTTCTATCAAATGATAGAAATATTAGACGCAATTCCTCTTAAGGGGTACAATGTAAAGTGACCAATGTTATCAGGTCTCCCAATATTTTTTAGTGATTATATATATGTATATACATTTAATCAATAAACATTTTTCTCCTTGGAATTAAGTTATACAGTTATGACATATATATGAACTAATTAAAAGGAGAAAAAATG
This sequence comes from Mormoops blainvillei, assembly GCA_004026545.1. Taxonomy (NCBI): domain Eukaryota; kingdom Metazoa; phylum Chordata; class Mammalia; order Chiroptera; family Mormoopidae; genus Mormoops; species Mormoops blainvillei. Next base: position 99,494 of record PVJD01002744.1, on the reverse strand, counting down.
TATTGCCCAAATTTAATAAGGATAATAGGAACAATAAACACCTTAAGCGAGACCATTAAAGACTAACAACTCTAAACTGTTCTGAATATGAAACAAGATGAGCACGAAGTGCTGGCATGTTGAAAAGTACTTCAGGATCATGAAATCCATATCCAAGTAGAAGGGATCAAAATATGTTTTACACTCTCCTGCCAATTGGAATCATTAGGACAGAGTTGAGGGTCATAACAAGTAAAGGCCTGCCGACTGCCTCTGGTCTCCTGGAGCTAAACTGAGGATGAGAAAGTTAGGATTTACAGAAAATCAACGTACTGTAGAAACAGGAGTTTTAACAACTCCTTTAATTTGATTCACTAAGGAAAAAAAGGTAATTTTTCAAGGGTTTTTTTTTATTATTTAACCCATATATAATTAATATAATGTGGACTAAATACAGAGGACAATAGAAAAGAGACTGTATTTTAAAAACACCTCTTCAATTTGGTTAACATTCAGCTGTTATTCCACATAATGTACAGCTGTGAAGCACACTATCACAAGAGAACATTAACTATTAAATGAACTATAGGTACAATAATTTAAAGAACAAGTATTGGCTGACATCTGATTCCCCATACACATCACTGATAGTCACATAACAGAATTATATTTACTGGCAAATCACTAATTAACAAATGCTATTCTCATTTTTGTACGTTCAAAAGAAGCAAAGTCTCAGGGCATAAGGTTTTAAGTCCTTGATGGACAATCCTTGTGAACACGCTGATGTCAGCCCAGTGAGACCCATTTTGGATTTCTGATCTCCAGAACTGTAATAAATTTGGGTGATTTTTAAACCAATTCCATTTTTGCTAATTTATTACAGCAGCAATAATCACAAATTTTCTGACATTCCTTCCACTAAATGGCAGTGTGTGTGCCTCCCCTTGAACCTGGGTGGGCCTTTGTGGGTGTCTAGACTAATAGAACACAAAAGAAGGCACACTGCGGGACTTCTTCGTCAGAAACGGTCCTCTTGGGACACTTGCTTTTGGAACCCTGAACTACCATGTCAGAAATCTAACTACCCCGAGACCGCCACGCTGAAAACACCACAGAAAGAGAACAAGAGATTCCAGGAGACCAGACGTTCCAGCTCCAGCATCTGAGTCTTCTCAGCCCAGGTGCCAGACAAACGAGTGTCTATGAGACGAGCAGCCCTGGCCATGTCTGAAAACAACTATGTGGGAGAACAAAACATGCCCAGTTGAGTCCTTCCCAAATCGCTGATCATTATCAAGAGCAAAATAAGTTATCTTAAGCTGCTAGGTTTTGGGGTAATTTTTATATATTAACAGATACTCATTATCTCCTAAGGAATTCTTTTTTCATTTCTTAAAATTAAACCCAAAAGATAAGAACTTTTTCAGGCAACAGTTATGAAATGACCACATTTAGATGAAAATTTCATCTCTCATTCCACATACAAGTTTTGATCATGCCAAGATTACTTAAACATCACCCCACATGGGCACTTACCTTGATGCCAAAAGTGAATACCGTCATTATGATTTTAAATATGAGGGCTAAGCATAACTGCCATATAGCTGAGTATACTCCGAGGCCTGCTGGACGATCGGGAATATCATCGACAATTTTACTGGCATTCATGTCATTTCTGTAGTCACAAAGGGAAGAGGATTCCAGGGGCCCACAGTCTGTAAAAAGCTCTCTAATCAGTTCACTGGTGTTGAGCCTAGTATATGGATTAGGGAAGGCTATCACAGCGGTAATGGCCGCAACAATAATGACTTCAAGAACAGGATACTTTCCAAATTTGGTGGATTTGCGTCGGCGACACCAGGCAATGTTTGCTCTAATGAAAAAGGCTCCCCAAAGCCCACCAAATACCCCGAGGAGAATAAAAGGAAACAGTTCAAAAAGGTACCATGGTGTATGATACTCCACATAAAAAAGGACCAGACGGCTATTCCCAAATGGATTAATGGATCTCAAAACAAATGCAGCAACTAAAGCAGCAAAAAATGATCTCCATAAAGTTTTAAGAGGAAAATAATAGCTAACCTAAAAAAAAAAGAAAGGAAGAAAAATTAATGGTATAATTTTATAAAATGTTTCTAATATGTTATAAACTTGAGTGGTAAACATCATAGCTCTAAATTTTGCTGCAACTAGAATTTACACAGGATGGATTTTACTGTGGTACAAAAAATATTGATTTTTAATAAACTTTGACTATCACCTCATTATACATTCACAATATCAACTAGTCATAAATGTCTAATAATTATTTATAATACCTAGAATTGTTTTATTTTCAAAAGAAATTTGACCTCCAATCATGGTAGCTAACAATAAATATACTGCCACCAACTCATGCTAGCTCATAAAGAAGTATTTGATTTACCTCTTCTATATTAAATAATAAAATAGAACACAAACAATAAGAAAAATGAATTTTAAAACAATCCTAGTCATATTTTCGTGTAGATGTGTAAAAAATCTTAAGCACCAAAGAGAATACAAAAACAAAACACTCCATGAAAGCAACTGAAATTTTCTTAAACATCAATAACTGCAACAGAAATAATCACACAAGAAAAACTTACAAAGATGATTTAGTAATCAGTTAAAATTTTTGAAATAAAAAGAGGCTGTATTTCAGCCAGTTGGGATAGATTGTTTTAAATATTTCCTATTAAGTCAAATTCATACCTGCTTTAATGTCAACAAAGTTAATTTTTAAACAATAACTACCGTTTTATACATAAATAATAATTTTAAAAAGATTTTTCAAGGTAAAGAACATATACAGTATGCTACTTTTTATGTATAAGTGGAAAATAATTCTATGAAAATAAATTTGAAAACTTAAAAACGAAATCTTCCCTGGCTGGTGTGGCTCAGTGGACTGAGCAGTGGCCTGCAAACCAAAGGGTTGCTGGTTCAATTCCTGGTCAGGGTACATGCCTAGGCTGCAGACCACGTCCCCAATAAGGAGTGCACGAGAGGCAACCACACACTGATGTTTCTCTCCCTCTCTTTTTCCCTCCCTTCTCCTCTAAAAATAAATAAAATCTTTAAAAAAAACAAATAAAATCTGTATCTATTACACTAGATATAAAACTGAAAAGTGTGCCAAAATATATTTGTAATGGTACTTGTACATAATTTTAATTGCTGCTTTTTTTTAGCCTACCTCTTCCAGGCTAAAGAGGACTCCTCCAATTGGTGCACCAAAAGCTACGGAAACACCTGCAGCTGAGGCAGCAGACAGCACCTTAGAAAAAAGGATGTGGCTTATTTCATGTATTTATAATTCAAATATATGCCAAATAAGAATTCTTCATGTTACCTGAATTTTCAATATGAGACTTTGAATTAACTCACATATCTCCCTTCCCCAAGCAAAGGCAAATATTTATTTTCTCTAAAAAGATTTTTTCTCTTCTGCTTTAATTGAAAGTTAATTCATATATTCAATATTCAGCTAAAAAAAACTTGTGTGAGTTATACTAATCTAATTGGGATGTAAAGAAGAGGCAATAAATAGCACCCGCTCTCAAGTTTGTGAAGACCAGTGGAGAGAGTGGTAACTGGTTTGAGGGAAGAGTTGTTTATTTTTAAACAGGATGTAATTTCTTCTGATTTTAGAGCTAACTGCATCATTACCTATAATTACTCTATTCCACATCCTAGTAAAATACCCAGGGAACTTAAAGCCTATTGAGTTCCCTACATTTGCAGTACTCGAAGTCCTCTGAAAATACTGCCACTGCCAGGGTGGAGGGCCTCACTCTGAAGGCACGAACGACGGCTACCCTTCATGACACAGTTTCACCAACCAGAGCCCATATAATAAAACAGATTCTCCTGTGGTTCTTCTCTCCAACTTCCTGGTCTGTCACTTGGACACTGCCCAACCCTACTGTGCAGCCAACTATACATATAAATTCATTGGGCATTTATTTGTAATAGCTTTTCTAAGAGTCTTTATTCTTTTTAATACTTCAATAAATATCTGAGGCTACCAAAGCATTTCCTCAGTCCATTTTCTACATTTCTAAAAAAGAAATTAGAAATCATCAAAATTAAATCATAAATGATTAAAAGTACAAACTACATAGGCAGGCCACTGGTAAATTAAAAATAAAGAAATATTTGTTTTAATTAAATTGTATCTGGCTTTAAGAATGCAGACTTTGCTTATTTTGGGGAAGTAGTGAGAGAAAATTTAACTCCCTCCCCCATCAACTAATGGAACTGCAGACAAAACATTTAACTAAATTCTCTAATTCCACATTTAATAAAATAGAATTTTACAATCAGGTTAACATCCATGAACCTGTAACTCACACACGTTTTAATCTCTTTAATAAGTAATCTAAGAATCATTTAATTAAAAAATGTCAAGGAAGTGGGTATAGAAAAAAAGACAAAATAGGTTTTAATGCTTTCACTAACAAGTAAATTCTAGACATTGATGTACTAAGGTGATAATAAAATTAGTATCATAAACATTACTAATCATCGCAATGAGTACACTAAAACTTAGGTGAATTTAATTTCTATAGCATTTTATAGCCACTTACATTTTGCACTTATAATGAATAAAAATAAAAATCTTACCTACAAAATGTCAAGGTATAATAGCAAGTAAAGGAGCTGAACTGGGGAGACAGCTGCTACAGTTTCATTTAGCCACTGACTTGCCTGCTATAGCGGAGTTTAGGTTTTGTTGCAAACACACACAGACATATGTCCGCACAATCACAGTAGTAGTAGTAGTAGTGCTAGAGTAGTTAAGAATACAGACTTCAAAGTGATTGAAAAAGAAATTTTAATCCACACTCTGACATTGTGCTATGTAATCTTGGGCAAGTTAGCCAAGATTTAGTTTAGTTTCCTACCTATAAATGAGAATATTAGTGCCAAGTTAATAAGATTATTGTGGAATTAAATTTTTAAATGCAAATAATGTGTCACAGAACCGCACACACAATAATTAATCAGTAAGGTTAACTATTTTTGTTGCATAGGACAGTACTGAAATCACAATCACCACCCAGAGATGGACCAACGGTGCTCTGAAAGGTTCCACTTCTGGACGACTGCTAGTAACGCACGGATGATGTTTTAGTACAGACATTAAAATGAACTAGGAGTATTTCAACTGAGGAATTAAATAGTCTGATAAAAAATATTTTACTTTTTTCGCTGTAGTTTAAAAAAACAACAGGATGAAACAGTCTCTTGTGCTAGGGCCGGAGGCCCTGAGTTCTCAGTATTTGATGATATATAAAAATATTGTACCTTAAAAACCCAAGAGCTCTGTATCATCTAGAGTTGCAGATTAAACTGGGAAAACAGGAAGGGATTGGGCCTCCAAAGTCTAAAGCTAACACAGAAGATTTCAGGAGCCCAATTTCCTTCTAGAAAATACCCAGGACAATCTAGAAACATCAAGGAAACTCTATAATACATAAAGCTGAAAGAGCTCCTAGAAGATCTCAGGCTGGTCTAAAAAAATTGTGAAAGAAATTACCCTAAACAGCTGAATAAAGAGGAATTTCTACATCCCCTTTAATGTAAATCTCTGATTTAAACCTCAGGGGGTCTTAGAGGTCCTCAGAACTTCCCCATGGTGCCAAATAGCTCTCTGCAGATGGCACACAACTCCCACTGGCAGTAGACACTTCCTCCAGAGGAAAACAGACCTGTTAAGATTTCCCAACCCTGGAGAAGGACTGATGGTGAGAAATAGGAGTATAAATAATATTATATTTGAGAAACACTTCAGAGAAGGGGAGGTGTAATGCAAAGCAAAAACAAGTAGAAAGACCTTTGTGAAATTCAACTGAAATTTGGACACCAGGTAGTCTATCTAAAATTTCTCTAAAATATACAATTAACAGAGCAGCACTGGGGACAGATTCTAGGAGGACATTAGTGATTATTCACAAAAAGAAAAAGAAGCATAAACAATTTTCACATTAAATTTTTCATCTGAATACAAAATTTACCCAAAAAGTGTGATCTTTACACTAGAAAAATTCTTCACTAAAATAAGTCTATATGACAGATATTTATAGGTCAAATAAACTACAAAAGAGACTTACCTCCCTTTTTTTAGCTTCATTTGTACTATACTTGGGAAAGAGGTAGGAAAAGATATTTCCACAGCAACAGGCAACATGTACCAGGGGACCTTCTTTTCCTAAACTCAAACCTGATGCCACAGCCAGTACTAATGTGATGGTTTTAATCATTAAAGTCCATTTTCCCAAGTAGCCTCTGATGATGAATCCACTCAAAATAGTTTTAATCTACAAAGGAAAAATCAAGGCAGTTTAATTTCCTTTAAAAAAACATGAAAATTTAACTAAAGTTATTCTCTTGTTTTACTCAGAAAACCACCTTGCAAATTTTGGTGGACTATGAATAATTCACAATTAATTTTTAAAAGTTTTAATTAATATGCTATATAGAATAACTTTGTATCATATTCTAACACTCTTCCCAAGCAAGGATGGACAACAACTCTATCTCATGAACAAAAGTAAAATATCAGGTCATGTTAAAGGGAATACAGACCTTAATACAAGAATTATAATTACATAGCCAGAAAAAGGGGAATTTGAATATTTGTTATAGACATGTAATACAGTTACATATATTTTGGACACTGTGTCAGAAACAGATGTGTCTTCTGAGAGTCCTGTCATTCTGTGTAACTTTTACCTACATGTCAAGAAGGATGAGTGACAACTGCTAAATACTGCATGATATTGCTACTTATTGAAGATATTCTTTATAGACTTTAAAAGGCTCTACTATTTGGTTTTTATAAGAAATGCACTAGAAAAAGCTGATAAATTATTTAAAACAGAAACACAAAAAGGAGAAAGGATAAGTTAGCATCATGTTCAATCCTGATAGTCTCCTTCACTGTTGATAAACAATAAAACCCAAACGTTTATGCCACTGACTCACTACAATCAAATGTTTATTTTAAAGTCTAAAATGGTTATAAATACTATCTGCAAAATTCAAAAATTAATGTATCTAATTAAAATACAGTTATATAAAGAGAAGGAATGTATTTGAATCAGGTTCATAACTGCAAAATATCAACTGATCCATCAAATAACTTTAGACCACAAGATATTTTTTCAGGTTCTTGGGGTTTAAATTAAGTCTTCTGATATTTGTTTAGCCAGGTAATAAATTAGAGGTGAGGAAAAAAAATCAACCTCCACAATAAATGATGAAATAACTATAGGGAGGAATGTCTTTCAATGCTGTCTACAACTACTTTTTCCCCTAGAGAAAAAAAGATAAGCATCATAACAATGACTAAATGTTTAATGATACTAAATATTGCATGGCTTACCTCTGGGATTCCCGAGCCACAAGCATATGGAGCAAATACCTTTACCAGGGAAACAGCAAGAAAGGCAAAACTCAAGGCCCAGAAGATGTACATTATGTAGTTCATGATGTAAGAACCAGGGCCCTAAAAACAAATAGTTCAATAGTATGAATTAAATTTATAGTGCACCCCTAATGCAAGCACTTGCCTCATTAAGAAACCTGGGTAAAACTTGTAAAGGCTCCTGGTTTATTTCCACAATAATAAAAGCTTTATATGAACAAAATATTTCAGTAGAATCCAAAAACCTATTTGTATACATCCCAAGGAGCCTTAATCTACAATATTTAATGTTTTTCCTAACATTTTTCCCCAATCCCTAAAGTCTTGTCCAGAATCACAGCTATACTTCAATCTCTAAAATTCAGCTATAACAAAATTTAAAAAACATATCCATATATAATCATGTAACAATATATATTATATACTATTCTAACTCCTAAAATATTCATTATAGAACATCAAATATAATAAAATAATCATTTCAATATTATAATGTCATGAAGAAAAATCTATGGATTTCTCCAAGATATCTCCAGTTCAAAGGCTTATTTTACTAAATTTTTTGATAATTCATATGTCTCAAATAATCGTGATGTAATAGGTTAAGCAGTTTTAATAATTTAACTTGAATAACATTTTGTGGTTACACAGACCTTGTTGTACTTCTTGTCTACAACAGGAAATACATTTCATGTCACAGTCCAGTAGACTCATGTGTGACTGTAATTATTACAAGAGTTTCTTGAAATAATACTTATATTTTACTTGCTGCAAAGTACTCTCATATTTTCCATTCTATCCTATTACATTTCTTTCTTTTTTTCCTTCAATACAGGTTGCAATCAGCCAATATGTGATTAATTCTATAACTAAATGATTTGGAGACTCATTTCACTACAGCAATTATTACTTCATCTTGACACTTACCTCTGCTTGACCTATGATTAATTCTGCCCATGTTTTCCACTGTGGACATTTATCCCTCTCCTCGAATGTTGTTTCACTCGACCCCCAGCAACACTGCTCGTGGTTGTACCACAAGGCATTAAGGCAAATGCCCTCCTTTAGGTCAGTCATCCAATCAGCAGCGATGTCGATTAACCCCGCCAATGCCCCTACAGAAGCATGTTGGAGATGGTAAAAAATTAAGTTCATTTTTGGGGAGTTAAGAACTATCAAGTCGAAAGGGCCAAGGAAAACAGAGGACTCCCTACACGGGAAGGGGTCACACAGGAAACACCATGTAAACTTAAGATTTTCAAATCTTAGTTATCTATCAGTGAGTTTTTGTTACCTCTTAAAAACTGTAAATACCTATTCTTTAAAACTGTTATTCTTTGTTTGAAATGAAAACCAGCTATATCATTCAAATTAATTGTGATTTTAAACAAAGATGTTTAAAAGATACTAAAACATCTTCAAAAGGCAATATCTGGCAAGAGGATCACAAATGTGGTTGTTGAAGTCAGTTTTTATTAGTATGTTTCAACCCAAAACTTAATTAATAGACTTACAAATGATCTCAGTCTCATTAAAATTTAATGTCCATCAGAAATAATTAGTGAAACTCCTGGCATTAATGAATTACTTTGATAAGTTTTCATTTTTTCTTAAATAACTAAAGGTCAAATATCATGACCATTTACTGACAGAGTACAAAAAATATATAAATTTATGGTCCAAACCTAGGTCATTCTCATCATATAAAAAGATCAATAAGTCACATACACAGCAGCCACAAAAATTCTTGTGCATGTATGTCACTTAGAGATATCAGTACTTCCCTCTATTCTCCACATAAATTTTAAATTTTTCTCATGTTCTTCTGAACATAACCTTCCATAGTGGAAGCTGAAAGTCATTAATACAGTTCTTAATGTTTGTTTTCAGATCTTCACAATGCTATTCTTAAATTCTCACCTATAGTGACTTTGTAGTTACCCTAGCATGGTGGTTAAAAGCATAAGCTCTTGAACTAAACTGCCTGAATTTAAAATTTTTGCTTGGCCACTTACCAGCTACAGTATATGACCTTAGTCACGTTAATTAACCTCTCTGTGCTTCAGCCCCCTCATCTGTAAAATGGTGATGACAATAACACATAGACCAGTGATTTCCAACTGGTGTGCCACGAGAATTTTTAAAACATACAATACCTGACTAGTCAGGGGCACTGATCTCTTTCCCTTAGACTGTCAAAATAAAATATATATATGTATTTATGACAACAGCTAACACAACAACAGGAGTCCAGTGTGAATGAATCAAAAATATACCTATTTTTTTGTTAGACCGGAAAAAAAAAAACATATTTTGGTGTGCTGCAAAATTTTAGTAATTAGTCTGTGTGTGTGCCATGAGATGAAAAAGGTTGAAAATTGCTGACGTATACCGTAGGACTTCCATGAGATTTACATACACATAAAGCTTTTAGAGCAGTCCATGACACACAGGAAGCACTCAATAAATACTGCCTACTTATTATGAAGTTAACATTAAATGATACTTGTATTCATCACCTGATCCAAACCATGTACTTCACAGAACAGCAACTGAACCCAGAAAAATGAAAAAAACATTTGATAGAGCCAAGACTTGACTCAGAAGCCTCCTACCTTCTAGTCTCATATTTAAGAGTTTTTGAAGAAACAAACAAAAAAAAATGCTTTAAAAATCCAACAGTACCTGAAAAAAGTTGTGGAGAGGAGAGGGAACGATTTACTATTGTTACTAATAAAAGGATTGCATTAAAAAGTTTCTTTACCTGATGCCAATCCTGTTAGTGTTACAACTAGCCATCCTGACCATGCATCGTACAAACTTTTTGTCATTTCCCATGCCGATTCTTTCTTTTTGCTGTTGATCTGAAATTAGAAATGTTTATGTTTCATTTTTAAAACTGAAAATAAAAGCCACAATTATAGAATCAGACAATTTTCTCAGTTATTATACACAGCACAGTGCTTTCTAAACTAAATAGTAGGAAAGGTGAGTTTGGGGCGGAACCATTAACAGCTGTTATACCTATAAACCAGATGACAAATGTTTACACAGAGATACGTGGTTTAACAAGAATACCTCAGGATTTGAGAGCAAGGAGTCTACAAACCACATTAAGCCTGGCCTAGACTGGTCTAAACTATATCAAATTTAGCTTGTACTTGTCTTTTATATTAACAGAAATAAGACATCATAGAGTGAAATGTCTATCACCCCTTAGTCATTCTCTGCTCCTGGCAGTTAAGTGGATTATTATATACTTTAAAAGGTAAGGTCAGTGAATAACAATCCCATGCCCATAAATGTAGTAGAGAATAGTCATGTGAATAAAGTGTAAAGTGGCTATAAAATATATTTACAAATACACTTGTAGGTCTGTAAATACACAGGTATGAAGAGCTCCAGTCCCCCCGGTGGGGTTCAGAGGCTCTCCTTCATCGCTGTGTAAGGCAGAAATGTCTCTACTGAATATAGTGGAGGAGGTGAGAGTAGCAGGATGTCAACAGACTTGATTTCCAGATCTCACTCTACTAAGGCACAAGAAGCCAAGTCTTCCCTTTCTTAGTAAGAATGCACTTCTAAACCTAAAACCCTAACCTTTTCTGTTTTACTAGGATTGCTGTTTTAAAAGGCCATGATTCCACTCATATGTGGAATCTAATGAACAAAATGAACTAACAAGCAAAACAGAGACAGACCCACAGATGGAGACCAGGCTGGCCGCTGTGTGGGGGAGAGGTTGGGACTGGGGATCAGGTGAAGGGATTGAGCAAAAAATAAAAAAAAAGAGAAAAAACTCACGGACACAGACAACAGTGTGATGACTGCCGGGGGAAGAGTGGAAGGAGGACGCAAAGGGTAAAGGGGGGATAAATGGTGACGGACAAAGGCTTGACTTGGGGCGGTGAACATGAAATACAGGGCACAGATGATGTGTTGTGGAAGTGTGCACCTGAAACCTGTACAATTTTGTTACCCAATGTCACCTCAGTATGTTCAATAAAAAGGAAAAAAAGCCATATCTAGAAACTGCATTACTACTAGCTGCTACGAGCATACATATAAAGTTGGCTAAGAAAAAAGGTGGGGGAAGCAATATTCTCTGCCTAGGACTTTAGCGCTCAAGCGTCCCATCGAAGGGCTACACAGCTGGAAGTCGGTGATCTGGTATACTTCAAATATCTGGTCTTTTAAGCCAGAAGACCCCTTTCAAAAGACCTAGTAAGTTCTAAGTTAAACAAGGCAATTTTACTCCTATTCTATCTGCCACCAATCATAGAGATTAACCATTCTTTAGAATTGAAGGTAATTTTTTCAAAAATAATCATTAAACTCATGCTGTCTTTTCTCAAAAATAACTGTAATGTTTAATAAAATATGATGATATTAAGTAAAAACTTGGAAGTTGTCTAAATGTTCATCAATATAGTATTGGTTAAGTAAATTGCAGTACATCTGTCAGAGGCAGATTTAACGGCGGGCACATTGGGTGCGCGCCCTGGGCCCCGACTTCTGAAGGGCCCCGCAAAACCCCAAATTTACACTTTTTTTTAATGACACCAAGTTTGGTTTCATATGTGCAATACATATATTATATTCAAATTTGATTGGAAATAAAACATTAATAGTACATAATATTTTTTATTTATTTAAGAATATGGTTAACATGTATCTTTATTTTCCCTGTCTCTCTCTTTTTTTTAAGGCACCCAATATTTTCTTCTGCACCCCGGGCCTCAACAGACCTTAATCCGCCTCTGACATCCATGTAATAAAAAATTCTGCAGCCATTAAAAAAGAATACTAAAGATGCAGTGTCATGCTGAGGGAAAAGCAGGGGGATAAAAAGTGAGTAGTAGTATGCTACAGTTCATACAAGAAAGGTAAGTATATAAATAGATATGATTGTATTTTAAAAAATAAAAGGATAAACCATAAACATTTAAATGTAAATCATTACTTAGAAGAGGAAGAAAGCAATAGGTTGAAAGTGACAGGGGTTTTAAAACAAAGTCATAAGTACAACCCTAGTGGGATAAAAACACTAAGGACAAAAAGTATTATTAAAAAAAGAAAACACTAAAACTTTTCAGTAAGCATATTGCTGCTGATGGTGTCGGTAATATTATTCTGAAACTGTTCTATGTGTATTGTGAGGCAAATCAAATTATTATGTATCTGATGTTGAGATTTATGGCATGGCTGAAAGGAGATACAGATTTAAGAACTAGAGGTTAACTAAAAGCCCTACAGAACTGGATTTAAATGAGAAGGTTGCTATGAACTTAAGAGGCTAGCAATAACCAACTCAGAAGCATTAAGTATCTCTAGCGTCCAGACGGTCTATAAACCATTTTTCTTCAAAGGAACCAGAACTCCATGGAGGAATGGTTGACTCCAGGTTTGGTGCAGAGAATATGTAAGCTGAGCTAAAGATCATTTGGTTTTTCCAGAATACATCAAAGTCTCCTAAGGATGTGTCAAAGGATACACGCACCAATGAAAATAAGCTCCCACTTGTCAAAATGGACATCAATAAGTATAATAATTGTGATGATTAAAACACATCAAATATGTTTAAATTTGTGAGTGCATGAACACACAGAAACAACAACCAAGCAAGCGAACAAAAACCTCGTAAGTCAACTCTGGGGATGCGAGGGAACCATGCGATTTCAAACTTTCTCCTCTTCTCTACAGTTTAACTTATGGAAATCCAAATAATTGGTATGAGGAAGATTCTCTTTATAGAAATGTTCAAGCTAATAAGTAAAAGAGGAATGACAATCAGATTACCACCATTTTGCAAAATACTGAAATAGTAGTGTATCTGAAATGATAGAATAATGTTGATTTGCTTCAAAATAATGTGGTACAGGAGGACTACAAGTATAATAAAAGGTTTAGGGGGAAAAAAGAATTAGGTAAGATTAGGCACCGACATAGTTTTCTTTAATTTAATGTTCTAAGAACAACAGAACATCTATGTGTAAAATATCCCAGCTTTAAAAAATTTTGTTAATATAGATGAGCATAGATGAAAATATTGAAAACACCTGACTTATCTAAAAAGAGATGATTGATATGATTAGCTAGAACATTTACTATTTCATAATTTGTTACATTATTTGAAATGTTTTCAAGGACTGTGGGCTACCTTTATAGTCAGAAAAAAAGGGGGTGAGCTGTGGTTTCTTTTAGTTTTAATTTTCTCTCAAATTTCATCAACATGGTGTCTCATGGATACTTTCACACTGCCTCACTTGAAAACACATTTAAACCCCAATCTGAATATGTTAATTCTAAGTACTAATGTATTTCCTTAACAGTGAAATAAGATACAGGTTTTACAGTGTGTCTGATTTAGGTACATTAAATTAAAATAGTGGTTCTCATAGTGTGGGCCACAGACCCCGAGGGTCCCGGAGACATTCTCAAGGGGACTTCAAGGTCAAAATTATTTTCATAATACTACTAAAACATGATGTGCTCTTTGCATTGTGTTGACATTTTCACAGACAAGGCAAAAGGAGTAACAAAACCACTGGCTCTTCAGCACAAATGGCAGCAGTGGCATTTAAATGCTAGTTGCCATCATGTTCTTCACTGCCACACAACCCAGTAAAAAAACAGGTGCCATGTGCACTTAACAATGTCTCCGATGAAGCTGTAAAATTATTGTTCCTCGATCACTGAGTCTTTTTAATATTAAATGTGATGACATAAATGTTCTGTCCCAAGATAAGGCATCTGTGTGATTTGAGTAGCAAATAAACTAGACACTCATATGGAACACCATTTTCACTGGAAAGACACCAAACTATGGTTTTTCAGACTTACAAATTTGACAGGTATTTTCTCAAACATTAAGCCCATTGTTTCAAGTAAAATAAATGTGCATTTGTTTTCAGTGACAGATTTTAAGCTTTTAGGTAAAAATTAGAATTTTGGAAACCTTGTACCATGACTGTAAGGATGACAGATTCCCAATACTTAAAAATTTTCCTGAAGAGATGAATACTGAAATTAACAAATGTGGTTTTTTAAAAATATTACGTAATGAAAAGTGAGAACACTTGAAAGAGCTGCATAAACCAGTGAATCAAGATACCTCGAAATGATCAATCATTGCATGACGTTAAAAATCCTCTAAGTTCGAGGTGAACCAGTGGATTTTAATGTAACAGAAGACAGAAAGTTCAGTGATACAGTTTCAGGTTACGCACAGCAACTAAGCTTTAAGAAACTACCACTTGTCACTTTCGTGCAGTATCAAAGAAGAATATCCACAATGATCTAAACAGTTATTAAAATATGCCTAGCTTTTCCAACCGTGAGGTTGGATTTTCTTCATCCACTTTAATTAAAACAACCTTTTGCAAAAGATTGAATGCAAAAGAAGGTATGAGAACCCAGCGGTCTTTTATTAAACCAGACAATAATAAGATTTATAAAAATTTAACACAATGTCACTTACTCAATATTTTTTTATTCTGGAAAAGTTATTTTTCATAAAAATGTGTTTTTATATAAACATGAAATGGGTTTGTTGTTACTTTTAAATGAATTAATATTTTTTAAATTTCTCAGTTTTCATATTTAATATGGTAAATATTAATGTAACCACATCCACTACAGCTCCTTAGGCATCTTCAATAATTGTTTATAGTTTAGAAAGGACCAGAGACAAAAAAGTTTGAGAACCACTGGATTAGAACACTGATTTCATGTATTTTGTCTTATTTTCAGTTACACCTTATTTTCTGTTTCCAGAAATAATAAATATTGACTAGTGAACCTCAGAAGTTGTACTTTTCATAAACAATACAATTCAATTCCAATTTCAGGTTTAAAATCCACATATACATTAATATAAAAGGTTATAACTAATTTGTACAAGCAGTTATTTTCATTTATAAGTAAACTGTAGACCCCAAAGTTACAAAGGGTTTTTTAGAATTTGAAATTTTACTGTCAAAGAGATTTTTTTTTCCTCTATCATTTAAAAAAATTTTATTTTTGGATATTATACCAATAAGTCACAATCAAAAATGAGAAAGATACACAAGTTGTACTTTTTAGTAAAAGCTACTTTTTGGAACAGTGATTCATTACAACACTCAATATTAATTTGAGAAATATCTTGGAATTTAAAAACTGGAATAAAAAGGGGGGGGGAAAGAAAATAGAAACTGAAAAAAGAAATAAAAGAGCAAAACCCCATAAAACTATCTCCCTAGTAAGTTTCTTCTTTTTGAATAAAGCTTATGTAACAAGTTTCCTCTTCTGCATAGCTGCTGTGCTGATCAAAGCCAAAAATCATGCAGACTTCCAATTTTGAACTTGGTTTAATCTTCCCCCCAAATCATATGCCATGTTTTACCTTTCCTTTCTCTTTGTCTTACTACACACTTTTTTGATTTTAAGCCACCTCAAATTATTCCTGGAAAGATACGTGGTATAAGTAAACAAACAAAAAGAAATGCTGAAATGTACTTTAAAGTGTAATATATATTTTGGCAGTCTGAGATCACTGGCATAAATATATTACTAAATGATCTCATTATGAAACATATGTTTAAAAATGACTGAAAATACTTACCCGTCTATGCCTTTCTCTGTCTTTACATTTCTCTCGCACCCAGTCAATGGTATGGAAATCATCATATGTACCCACACCTGGAATTGGTTCATCCAAAAGATCCAGCAGGTGTGTAGAACTGTTAATGCTGCCTCCATTTGTCATTGTGTAATGAGTTCCTACAAAGCAAAAGAGGAACAATTATTATGTTTTATGAAAAACAATGGTGAACTATGTAACCTTCTTAGAAGTTCATTAGTAACAGTATCACTAGAAATAATTACAATAAAATAGAGAAAATAAAAATTATCCAAAATTTGGAAATAAGGCAACATGATTATGACACGTCCTTTCAAACTCGTACTGGAGTATCAAAAATAAGCCTGCCTCACAGATTCTAGTCATAGACAGCTAAGTAACTTTGGACAGGTCATTGTTAAATGTTAAAAATCTTCATGAAATATGCTACACCTTACAATATAAGTAAAGAAGCATCTGACATTTTCCTAAAGCCCTAAAAACTTAGAAAAGCTGGTACATAATTTCAAATAGGTGATTTTGGCATAAGTGACTACAAATTACAGCTTCAAATTATGCAGCAGTAATATAGATTTTATGCCAAAAATAATTTAGAAGTGTGTCATTTTAATGGAAATGTAACTACTTGATACAGAATATAAAGAGACGCACTGTATTAATGTTTCAAAAATATTGTAAAAATAAAACACAAGAAATCTGCTTATTTTATTCTATGACTTTAAGACTTGCAGTCTGATGGTTTAAAATGACTCATTCACTTTCACTGACAGATAAACTATCGTAAATAATAAGTCACTTTACGAAACTATCATCTGGCAAATCCAGAATGTGAACTTTCCCCAATCACTATTAACGCTGCCTAGATTAGAGCAAGAGATTATCACAAATCAATTGGAGGGTGAAGGGGAAGGGCAAGTTGCAATAAGTGCAACTCTAAAAACTAGTTTTATTACTGCTAAGACAGAAGCCAAATGAACCATACTGCAGGCTGCAAGTTCTGTTTCTTGATAATTTCAAGAGGCAGTGGAAACTAGTATTAATATATAAAGGGTTAATATTTTCAACAATTAGTACTGAATACTGTATTAATAAATTTAAATGTCTATTTACTTCTACCAGATAAAACAGAGTATTCTCTTATCTCCCTATTCAATACATTTGAATGTTGGTCTTGGAAGCTGTAAAACTTCTAAAAGGAGAATAGTATATTGATTTCAGTGTTTTGGCAGAAGTACTCTGGGAATAAATAATTCATCGTTCTTGATTGAGGGTTTAAAGGCCCAACCCCTTCAATGGCCCATGTTCATTCACATAAAACATATACTCTAAACCTTATGCTTAAAGCTTCAATTATCCCAGCTCTTTCTGCCTCCCTCTATACTGATGTTACTCACTAATTTCTACTTTATGAAAACTAACTAAAAGGCTGCAAATTTTCTTAAGAGAAAGCAACGAGAATAAGTATAAGAGCATGTATACTGTCTTGACCAATTTGAGAATCTCTGGCTCTACTTTCCACGTACTACTACAACTGGTAATTTAAAAAAATGATTTTGGAGGGAGGTGTCAAAAGCCTGTATGGACTTCATATGACATCACTTCTGTGGTACAATGACGAAAAACACCTTAACTGAATCTTATAAGGAAAAACAAGATAAACCCAAACTGGAGGAAATTCTACAAAATAAACGACTTGCATTCTTCAAAAATGTCAAAGTCATAGAAGACAAAGTTTGACTGAAGAACTGTTTTAGGTGAGACTTTTGGATTATTAGATCCTGGACCAGGAAAAAAAAGTTTTTTCTTTTATATTAAAGAATACAGTGAGACAACTGGCAAATTTGAAAACAGCCTGTGGCTCGGATAATAGTACCGATCAACGCCAACTTTCTGATTTTGAACAGTGTGCTGTGGCTCTATGTGTAAGGTAATGTCTTTTCATAAGGAAACACACACTGAGTACTTAGGAGTAGGAGTGCATTATGTCTGCATCTTACTCTTACATGCTTCAGAAAAAATAATATGTGCATATGTGTGTAGATTTATTAGTATATATTATATATTATACAGATAATAGCATATATAACAGCAAGGGACAGAACAGGAGACAGAAATAACAAATGTTAACATTTCAGGAATCTGGTAAAGGGTACACTATTTTTCAACATCTATAAGTCTGAAATTATAAGAAAATATTTTTTAAGTATACTATGACAAATGTTTTAAAAATGTATGCTATGGTGTATTTTGCAAACTTCAAACTTTCCCCCTTATGTACCCTTAACTGAGCAGAGTTTAAAAGAAATGGACTACTAATCTTAATTATTACTCTTCTATGCAAAAAATAAAAAAGCAAAATTTCTGTACCACTTAATGGTACAGAATGTATCTGTGCATCCAAGACAACGTTATCACCCCCAATCTTTGCACCAATGTAGATAACGAGGAAAGGAAGCATGTATTCCTCCAACAGACTTTAGAACTAGCAGGTAGAAAAGTAGAGACTATCGCTCTCATTTATAAGGTAGCAAAAGGTATAGTATCATAATAAACATTTATAGTAGCCATGTGTCTTACCTTCAGTGGTTTTCAAATAATTACTCTGTAGAAACTACTCTGACATCTAAACTATGTACAACCTAAGGTCCTGATTTAATGTGTGATTTTGATTTAATATTTAACTCCAGCACTCAATTCAGTTTCTTCACAACATGCCCCATAAGCCTTAGCCCTTTTCCCTTACATTTTTATTAACTTCCTGTGGCAGCAAGAAACCAGGGCCGGGCCCTAACCAATGGTTAGAAGCTATGGCTTTCCTTAAGCTGAAGATAACATCATGCCCTAAGCTGTGTTTCAGTTCCTAAGTGAAACGACCCCCTGGCTGCGTACCCATGACGCCAGACCAAGGGACCCTGAAGGTCACCTCAAGACCTGAAATCGCAATTTACTTCCCTCATCTCACTCCAGACTAGTCGCCCAAACCCCTTACTCACGATAGCATGATTTTTGCTCCATAAAGCCTTTCACATGTAAACTATCCAGGAGCTGAGTATTTTGGAACACAAGCGCATCCATTCTACAGATTGGCGCCAATACTAATAAACTAGTTCTCTTCTCCACGGAAAACTCCTGCCTGTACATTTCTTTCAGTCTGTGTCTGCCGGCAGATGAACTCTCTTTCAGTTCAGTAACATACATGTGCAGTAATTCTAAACATGTAAACACCAGAAATAAAGGACTCACCCCTTTTAAACCAGAGGATCCTGTCGATCAATGTATTATGTTTTGTGGCTTTTATGTTGTCTTCTTTGGAATTTCTAAGGCTGTCACTGCACATGTTAAGTTGGAAATTATCCAGAGCACTTTGTGTCCCCAACAGACTGCTTAAAGGTCAGTCTGTCTCCTCATGCCTATTTACTTCTACCTGATATGGCAATGATGTTTGAAACTGTATAGTACAGAGGGAAATGCTGATTGATCTTCTTGGTTTTGAGAGAACCCACAGAAACAGATTTCCCCTCTAAATTATTTCTAAAAGAGGTTTGGGTCCTTCTTATGACTGTTGCTATCAAATTGACTCGGACAGTAAATAAGATAGATTTTGTTATGAAAATATAAATTTTTTGCTGAGATAGAGCTAATTAGAATATTTTTTGGGCCCTGATAAATATAATTAAATGGAATCTCCAGAAGGAGGAAGGCAGACATTTCAATCTGGCTTTAACCTTTCTCCTTTTGTCCTGTTTCTTGTTCATTTTACTGGGTTATTACTGGCAATAGAAAGGTATCATACTGAATGTTAAACCAGTAAGCATTTTTAAATTTAAAGTCTGTTATTGCAAAAGAGTTGCTAAGTAAAATTTAAGAATCAGCTGGCCATTAGAAAAATACTCAGACTAACTTTAGTATATGCGTGACACTTCATGCACTTTCCTTTATAGCGTGTTCTGCCAAACATGGAAATCTAAGCAGCACAAAGGAGAACAGGAAAGATTTTCTATCCGACTCTAAACTGGGTAGGGAAAATTCATTTCTAATGGGATCACAGCAACGCCTACATAGCCCACATTAGGAATAATTTTAAGGGTATTATGTTTCCTAATCTATCATTTCTTTGTGTATAGTTCACTGAAACTTAGATTTGTATAAAGTTTAACTCACAAATATTAAAATGAGATCGATATAAATAAATTATATATGTGTGTTAATAAAATTTTTATAAGCAACAGTACAAGTTAACCAACTTCACCTTCAAACTGTGCATGAATGAAGCACATAACCTGTAGGCTGTCCCACAAGCACAAATTAAAGTTCTCTCATGTATAAAATACATCTCTCTCTCTCTCTCCTAAAATAATATTTCAAGAATTGGTTAATTAGGAAACTATAACATGGCTTTCCTACAGTAGACATTGGGAAGGGAGTCTAGAAAACCACGAGGTTTATCGGGTGAAATAAATGTGGTGAGGCTGCACATCTCTGATTACACCCTTTGTCCTCAATAAAACCTCTTTTTATAGTTGAATTTTATTAACACAAAATGATGCAATCTGCCCTGGACCTCCCATTTCTCAAAGCACCTGCAGCTCTCATTTACTTATCTGTGAAGACAGTAGTAGAGATGTACTGGAATACCTTTTGGAACTGTAATCAAGGTCCCTCACCCACCATTGCTTCCTTGGCCTCTCCACCTATCTTCCCCTACAGCTGAGTGAGACAGACACTGCCACAGAAACAGAAATACACAGCACATCCTAGAGAACAAGATTCAGTAATGCGGCTTCTGAGTTACAAATTTAGGCTTTTGAAACTCCCATAAAAAATGAAATCTTAGAAGTCAATGCCTTTGAATTGTAAGTGATGGGTTTCTGGGTTTTAAAAGTCTTTAAGTAAAAAGGCTTATTAGAATTTGTACATGGATTAGTGTCATGGATTGAAAAACACACTGATGAAAAACCAATTCAACACAGCTCCATAAGGTTTGCTGGGGAAGCAAGGAGAGGGAATTGAGTAAACAAGAGAGTTGTAACTGACTGGCAACTAGTTTTGGCCTTTAACATTTTCTATAAACCAAAAATATAGATGAGGTTATACTAGCCACACTTATTTATAAGCTTTTCATTACTTAGCATATTTTCATTACTAGGCATACTTTCTAAAGCCATCTCAAATCATTAAATGCATATGCACATCACTTTCAATGTATTTCAGATTACTGTATTTAAATGTTGTGACATACTATATTTTAAACAAACTTTTGGGTTAGTTTGCATTACAAACAGTACATGGAATGAACATATGTGTAGTGTACTTAGTCATCTTCTTTTTCAATTAATTTTTAAAATTTTAACTTTTTTCTTGTTCTTACCTTTTTATCCCCAAACCCATACCCACATATTCAATATTAATAACCAGGTATATCTCCAAACTTCAAATAAATACATTAACCAGTAACTGTCTTCAGATTAAGGTTATTATTTGTGTAATGGACCCTTGTTTCTGCCAACTGGTAACCCTTTCCCTTCTTTCTGTAACTGAACCCAATTATTTTTAGGAAACATCTATCCCTCTATTGTATGCAATCCTGGAGAGGGCCTCAATCAAGGCACCCTCCCCTCCCCAGCTAAGACAAAGGCACTAGATCCAAGTTAAACTAATCAAACTCTATGTCCTAGAAATGTAAACCTTGAGCAGAGTGATACAAAGAGAGAGTGTCTACTAATTTTAACATCCGGATTACAAGAAGATACAGGATAGCTCCCGCTACCTAGATTGCCCAGACTGTGGGCTGTAAGAAAGTGCAACCTGAAAGTAATAGCTCCCAAATTTAACACAAGAAAAATTAAAAACAAAACAAAACAAAACTTTTCTGAAGGTCTGACTACCAGATGCCAGTGACTACCCTCTACTACTTAATGGCTGAAAAACAGCAACAAAAAAGACTGGAGAAAAGGTCTTTTCAGTGTCCTAGTAAAGAAATTCTGTGACCTTAATGCGTTTTCAGGTCAAATTCCAGTCTGCCACCGATTAACTATGTAATCCAGCACAAGTTACTTACTAACCCTTTTAAGTATGTGAGTTTTCCCACCCACATTAGAAATACAGTATGTAGACTAGGGATAAATCATATATATGTATCTAACAAACAACAAGAAATCAATAAACACAAGTGATTATTTCTGCTCAAATATTCTGGCATTTAAAACTTCATCAGGTTGCATTATATTACTTATAAGGTATTAATCTTAACCATAAGACTGACAAAATTACAAAGAGGAGGGGGAAATCTTACAAATTTGACTAATGAGTTCTGCTACAACTGTATATTGAGCAAAAATCCTGGAGATTTTTAACAGGTAATGTAATTCATTACACCTGACATGGGCACAGAAACAAATTTCCAAAAAGTGTTGTTAATGACCAACCTTTCCATAACTGAACATTATAGAAATCAAATATTATTAACAATATATCATATTTCAAGTATCGCCAACACTAAAATGTCTCAGCTAGCAGGAAAAATCATCCAATCAGTGAGCTGCGACTGGCGTGTAGCTTTCTTGTAAAAATAACTTTATTGATAAAAGACTTTATGCCTTATTTTTTCCCCACAGAACTTTATAAAATTCATGCATACCTCTGTAAACACAAATTCATTATATACTAATACCTGTAATATAAACAAAAAAATTTTGTATTATTTGAAGGAAAAATTAAATTATTCATTATTATTTAAAGTAATATTTTCACCAATGGGAAAAGAAGAGTCTTTTCAATAAAAGATGCTGGGACAACTGGCTATCCACATGCAAAAGAATGAAGCCGGACCCCTATCTCACACCATACATGACAATTAACTAAAAATGTATCATAGACCAAAATACAAGAGCTAAAACTCTAAAACTCTTATTAGAAAACATAGGAGGAAATCCTTGTGACCTTGGATTAGGCAATGGTTTTGCAGCTAAAACACCACATGTAACTGACATAAGAAAAAAAACCAGATAAATTAGAATAAATTAGAACTAAATTAATCTTTCCCACTCAAATACCTTCCATACTCAAATTAACGTGTCCCACAGACACTGTTACTATCTAATGTCAAATAATAATAACAATAAAACAATTAACATTTCCTTTATTGAGTACTCATACTGAGTACTTACCGTGTGCCGGACATTGTTCTTAGCACTTTACACATATTAGCTCATTTAATCCTCCCAACAACCCCATGAAATAGCGATCCTATCTTACTTTATAAATTAGAAAAATAAGGCACAGGGAGTTAAGAAATATGCCCACAGTCACAAAACTAATAAGTAGTGAAATAGGCATTTAAACCCAAGCAGTTTGATTCCAAAGGCAATTCTCACCACTATGCAACACTGCCTAAAAAATAACTTCATGGTTTGTTTTCTTGTGTATTTTAAGATATGTGGACACTCTTCTCTCCAAGTTAGGTGGTGCCTTCTCCCAAAACTCTTGTGAACATGCATTTAGCTTTCAGACAATACAATCCTACCCATCACCACCACCATCATGCCTCTTTGCCTTTGGTTCCAAACCATTCATCCCATATTATCTAAAACATTGCAATGAAAAAAATGTTGCAATAGTACTCATGGGTACTGCTTTGTTACCAGCACTCACATCCCTACGCTTTAGCAGACAGTAACACATTCTATTCTCATCCTCAGATTGTTACAGACTCATCTTAGGACACAAGAAGCCTACCTTTACTCCAGAAAGAGTTAACTGCCTTCCGGAGTGTATACTTAAGAAACTGGCTTTCAAACTTGTTTGACTGGCCCACTGCAAGAAACATTTCTCAATGACATAGTATGCAGATATGTACCTAAGTAAAACCAAAGTTTAGTATACTTACTATTTGGTATATACTCTAATACTTTTACTTTCTTATTTTCTTTCTTTTTTAATACTGATCACAACCCAACTGGTTTCATAACCAACGTGTTAAAACCTGAAATTTGAGAAAGGCTGAACTAGAGATACAACATTAATTAAATTATCTGCTTTTTCATAAGTAAAAACCTTTATATTCTTACCCACTAGTCCTTAATATCTATTTGGTTAACTGGGCTATAAAATAGTACTTAACAGGTGCACCTTAAGCTAGGCTTATTAGTAAATTTCAAAGTCGCACATCTTCATCCTTTTTTTCCAAAGAGGAATATCCAAAATATAATTTTACAAGAAAAAGCAGGCATATGTTTAATTAGACTATTACGTATTACCTCTGGGGTTAATCTCAAAAGATGTGACAGCAGTGATTCTTACCATTTAAGGTCATAACACAGATTACTGTCCTACCACACATGCATAAAACATGTTCAATTTTTTTTTTAATTATGGAAGAAAACAAACAGAAATCCAAAACTCTACATATTCCCTAATTACCCAGTTTCTATTGTATATTAAGAGCAGGAAGTCTAGTCCCCAATGTATTTCTCTCCCCTCTCTCTGTGACCTTACTGATAAGAAACAGTCATCCTGGTGAGAAAGGGGAAAGTAAATGTTCTAAGTTGATAAAAGAAGTTCCAGAATGTCGCAGACTCCTAAATGAAATACTGAAAGGGAATGGCAAGCACCATGCCTAGGACTTAGCTGGTGGTCAGTTAAATGTCTGCTAGATAAATGAATAAGATAAATAAAGTATATGTTCTTTAAATCTGTTCCATCCACAGTCATATTTAACTGTCATCTATTTAAATTTCAAAGACCTGGAGATTAAAAACGAATCCCGAAGAAGCTGGGCAAGGACACAAAACCAGCCAGTAGCAATGCCTCATCCATTACCCAATTCATTGTTTTCTTCGATCTACTGCCTCCTCAAAATGAAAAGGCACCTTCTTAGGCAGAGATAATACAGTGGATATTAAAACATTTGTTTAACTGGAAAGATGTTCCATGTTCATTTATTATCTCTGCATATGACTCATATATTACATGAATTAAAAAATTATGAAATTTGCTCTCTTAAATGGAACAAAGACTAATTGACAGAAACTAAAGTAAATCCATTTTTGATATAATTATGGTTGTAAAGGACTACAAGAAAATTACAAATTAAACATATGTTTATTAAAAAACAAAAACAAAACTTTAAAATACAATTTAAGTCACCAGTCTCCTCTGGCTTTGTGTAAACACAAAGAAGAGACCTCAATGCTGGAAAAAACAGCCAATTAACAAACCTAATCTATGCAAAAGATCTGCTGCTCACATGAAATCCTGATACACAAAGCATTTCTGACTTATGACAAGTAGTGAGATGGTATAAAATTAACCATAGTAAAGTGTAGGTTATTTTTAGAAAACAGAGCTAGAAATAGTAATATGAACCAGATTTTTTTGAAGATTTAAAATTCAGATGCTGTAGGCAAATAAATTTAAAGACAGGCTTTGTTTTATACTATTGTTTTAGAATACAAAGAGTTTCTGACATCAAATAAAGAATATTTGTTCTTTTAATTTATAGACACTTAGATGAATTAATTTGTAAGAAACGATTTAATTTTCTAGTTGGCTAAAAGATTGGAAGTAATAGCAATATAATAACAACGTTATTCTTAAAATCATTTTACAAAGAGCCTACAAAATATGCCTATAGCAGTAAGAATATCATCTAGCACCTGGATTTCCAAATATTGTGCAAAAAATGCTAACTACTAATACTTTCGGGAGGGAATTAAAAAATGAACAAATCCATGTGTTATAATAAGAACAAAAAAAAACTACTTAAATACATCTCTGAACTAATGAATGCCAAGAAATGATTTCAGGTAGAAACTTAAAAAAAAAAAAAGACTTCAAAACTTTTATTTCAATGGGAAGGTCATACTGTATGTGGTTTAAGACAAGTTATTAGTCTGGCACTGAAGTTTCCTCTGGGATCCAGCACTCTTCTAACCTTTCTGTATTACCCATTTTATGAGCCACTGAGATACAACAAAACTGACCAGGGAACATAAAAGGTACTTACTCCCACCAGATCACGTACTCATTCTATCCTCTCCCCCAGAAACATCACATCAAATTCCCTTGTGTACTTGAAGACTTGGCCTACTTTGAAAACACCTGTCAAAAGCAGACCGATCTTTTCCTCCCCTAAAGTCCAGGAGAACATACATACCGTCTATATCATTCACTAGAAATTTATTAACTTCCTTGGGGGCTTTCTTTGTTTTTAAACTTGGGAAGGCTTCTTATACCCCTTCCATACTCAAAATGTCAAGTTATTACATGGATATATAGTAAAAAGCAGTATATACCGATGATTAGAGTATGAGCAAAACCACCTCGATCAAACCCTGACTTTTATCATTTCCTTACCTAAGTTCTGTCAACAGAAATGTGAGAATTAAAATAGTATCTACACTTCTGAAATCTGCAATGAGGATTAAAATGAGTTTTTGTACATATATCAACTGATACACCTAGAGCACTTAAATAGTATCTGACAAACAGTGAATTATTCTACACTAAGTATTATCTATTATTAATATTACTATTACTACCACCATCTTTCTCCACATCACCAAGAAGTGCTTTATATAGATACACAAGAGCTCAATAAATTCTTTGAATGAAACAATTAATATTAAAATAATTTTAAAAGATCACTCAGGGAATATATGGAGGCTCAAGGCCCAAAAGATCAAATCTATGATAGGATCTGGTAGAAGAAAGAATTGAATCCCGCAAAATTAATTAAACTTCTTGAACATATTAAGAAGAAAGTCAAAGTAGAAAAACGACAATCCAAATAAAGCAAGTTTATTTTTTTCTTGATAAAAATGAAAGAGACATTTTACAGAAGAACTTGATAGTGTTTCTACACAGGAAATTTACACCAAAAGATGGCTAATTCTAAAACGTCATAATTTCTAATCTATCAATAATATATTAACTAATTCTATTTTTTAAATATTTATTTTATGTTTAGCCAGAAGGGAAGCGAGGGAGAAAGAGAGGGAGAAAACCATCAATGTGTGGTTGCCTCTCACATGCCCCCAACTGGGGACCTGGCCTGCAACCTAGGCATGCACCCCAACTCGGAATCGAACCGGTGACCCTTTGGTTCTCAGGCCAACGTTCAATCCACTGAGCTGTACCAGTTGGGGACTATTTTTAACCTACTGACATTTCCAGACTCTCTATTAGTCATTTAAGTGGGAAGCTACATCATTTACCATCTCACCTAGAAAAGTAGTATTAATTTAATTTACTCCACAAAAGTAAGCCCTAACTCTAGAACTCTGGGTTTCAGTTTACTTTATTGGTAGTCTTTACAATTTCATACTTCCATTATCTGCCTCTTCACCCTTTATCAGCTTGAAGAGATATTTCTAGTCATTGTAATTTTGTCCTGATTCAGTTTTCTTGATTTATGTTAGCTGCTTATCTCCTCATCTCCAGTTTCTTTGTGCTGACCCATGGCTACAATAGCTTATAAATTATGAAAAACAAATAACCTCTTACCCACAGATACTAGGATACTGCAGTACAGTAAAGTAAACCTAATATAACTGATCATTGGTACTACAAAGACATAATTTTACTTTCAAATAACATTAGCTTGTATCAATTGAGTAAGTCTCATGAAAGAATAAGGAAACTATTTGGGCTGCCGAGAGGCCTTAAGCGAGATTCCTAAGGCATTATTATGAATATATAACAGAAACAAAAAAGCTTATACTTTAGTAATAACCATATCAGTAACCATGCCTATTCTCACATAAGCTCTGGCTTATTTCTTACTATTTGCATCTCTCAAACAGAGATGAACTCCGTAAGTAAGTTCTGCCATAAATTCTGTTTAAGACTGTTAGCTTAACGCTGATAATTTAAATTTCCCAAGCCTAGGTCTTCTGCTTTATCATCATCAACAAACAGATGTTGTAATAGCTCAAAGAAAACAGTTTGTCTTGTTTTACAGTTTAATTACTTACTAATTAGCAAATACCGTGACATCTGAACAGTCACCATTCATCCAAGTTGCTTCCTGTTTAAAGAAATCCTTACCAGAAAAAGGATGATGATAACAGAGGAAAAAGTAGAGTTAATAAACACATTAAGAACTGGAGGGAGGAAAAAAACCCAACAGCTCCATGTGGTAAGATTATGAGAAATTTTTATTTTTTTCTTTATGCTTTTAGGTATTTCCCCAAATATTCTAAAATTATATAATTATTTTATGTATTATTATTTTACATATAATTGTATATAAATTTTATTAAAAGGGCAACTGTAAGAGAAGCACAATACTGTATAGGTAACATTCTCTTCATACAATTTTTCTCAAAATCTGAAAAGCAAGTTTTTACTAACAATGGAATACTATGGATATATAATGTTATAACAGTTCAGAGCCCAAAATAGTATCTAGTAGACAATGTAACCAATAAATATTTGTTGACTATGTTAACTTTAATTCTAATAGAACTTAACACTAAAAAGTAGTATTATCAGAATACAAACTGTAAGTAAAGTAGGCTAAATATGCTCAGGAAAACCATGACTCTTTATTTCATAAATAAAAGTTTGGACTAAACTATAAAATGAGTTTATAATAATACGAAGTAATTCAAACTAATGTGGCTCATAAAGTCATCCATCTATGATAGTTTTCTTTAGGTTCAATTTTTCTTGTCTTTTTCTTTCTAGAACAACAACTGCCAACACTCTATTTTTAGTATAACTAGTTTAAGAAAAATGAATAAAAAGCAGTTTAATGAATATGTAATCCGTTTCAAGAAGATCTTAACAGTACCTGCCAAAAGATTTTATGAATGCTGAGCACTTTCCTGTTTTTTTTACAAAATACTATTATTTTTTCTTATGTCTAAAAATTTCCCTAAATATTTTATTATATTAGTTTTTAAAATCTACCTGTGTAAGACAATGTAGTTAATGTTAATCAGTTGAAATGCATATTATATGAAAAATATTAATATAAAAATGTGTTCATCTTTATTGCTGTTTCAGTGTTCTAAACTGCTGGTAGAGCTTTTACTATAAATTGACTTTGTGGTATGAAGGCTACATAGTAACTGGCAGCAGCTGAAATATAATGGTACATAGACGCATTCTTGATTTCTCGTGTAAATTAAAGGAAACCTAAGTTTTCCGAAGGAAGTAAAATATCATTTCATAGGTGCCACCCAACACCACATTAGTTAGCTGTAAAACCGGATTAATTCATTTTCCCAGTTAAGTAGAAAGAGGATTTCACACAGAACATGGAGTCGGAGTCCGATGTGATCTGAAGCAGTACTAATCTGCACAGAGAAAACAATCAGGACTACACAGCATTCAGAAGGTTTCATCTGCCCCTTAGTAACAGCCCAGGTCAGCTAAACAACATCTGCAGTATTTAAAGGACAATCGAGAACGTGTTTAAATTAGAGAACCACCCAGCCGCATGCAAAACATACCAACAGAAGATTCATAGCAAAGGGATGGTATTACCTCTTTTATGTAATTCCCTCAGAGGAATATAGTCTCCTCCCCCGTCATAAGGCAAATAAGGATCAGAAGAGGCATCCATGATTAGAATTTTTAAAAAGAAGAAGAAAAAGAAAGGCTTGCCAGTTTAAAAAGATAGTGGCATTTCTTCCACCCCTGCTGCAGCAGGCAAGGGAGATGCCATATTTGATGAGGGTTAGAACTGTATGTAGTTCGATTCGCTAAAGCAACTGTGTTCTTCCACAGTGGATGATGTCATCAAAGGGAAATTATTGCAGCCTGGTTGCTAGTGGCTACAATCTAGCAAGGCTTAGAGGCGGAACAGCCTTCTTAATCAGGTCCTGCTACGTGTTATGATGACTAAGCTCCAAGTGTAACAGACAGAACTGGTTTGAGAATTTTAAAGCACTCACAGTACAGCTTCTACAGCACCCGCGGCAACTACAGTAAGACGACAGAACATTATTTCTTTTTGATTTTAAGATAAATATAGAGAAGAACAAAAATTTAATATAGGGTATGAAAAGGAAATTCTGGATATAGACAATGCCCCTTTCATTTCCAATGTAGAAAAGTGGAAGCAACACTCTCATAAGGTTGTATGATTTTATAATATGTGTGCTAATTTTTATACAGTAATGTCATGTGAGTCATAAAGAACTAAAACAAATCAAAGGCTTCACGAGACTTGGTTTTAAAAGTCAATTTTTAATGATCTAAATGTACTTCAGACTTCTTTGTGGGTTCAAAATATTTAGTAACTGAGCAGTTGAATGGTATTTTAGCTCTCTAATCCCCTTCAGTAGCCTCTTGTTTCCTTCTTTCAAGAACTAACTAGTAAGACATTCTCGCTTTTGAGGAGAAAGAAAACTTATCAACATAAAAGTAACTGGGCTATTGTTTGTGAAACAATGCAAAAAGAAATTTACTAGGTAGGAGATTTTTCTATCCTATCTCACTATTTTCCTACCTCACAAATTACTTTGTTCTTTAAAAAAAAGAAACAAAAAAACCCCAAAAACCTTTTAGTAAAATGTTTCTCAAAAGGTTAACTCCAATTGTGTCTTTTCTGGAAATTTTTATGAAATTCAGAAATAAATCAACTCTTTTTGCTTCAAACTGCCATTCAAAAATAAAACAAACAAACAAACCAACCTAATACTCATAATTTTTACAGCTACCCTTGAGGTGATTTTTCTGGACTCAGAGATTCTCCTTCTGAAATAGCAATGTTGTTACAGTGCCACTAAATAAAAATGTGCTACTCACTGGAAGCAATTCCATAAGACTCAGAGGTTCTGAAAAATTTGTTTTCCTAAGTCTTGAATGGAGCCAGCCTCTAAGGTCCAGTCCAATTCAAGGCATTTATTTAAGAACTGGGGTAATGAAAAAAGAGAAGACTCACATGGCAGTAAAGAGAAGAGAAATTCTATTCACTTTGTCTAGTACATTTTAGTTATTTAGGTTATTTTTAAATTTGGTTAAATAAAGTTTTTATATTTCAAAAAGTTTGAACCTCAGAAAGACAGACCTTCTCATAAAATCCCAACTGGGATTTGGGGAAAAGTGTTTTAAGAAAGGAATATAGACTAGAATTAATGCCACAGGAATATTCTATCTAATTCTGACTGTAGCTATTAACGTTTATATGACTGTGTGTGATTTTTTTTGTTTTTGTTTTAATTTTCTTGGAAATAATTTTTTTAAACAAGGAAAGCTTTGACAAAGATCTATCTTTACTATATTAAATATGGTTCTTTGTACTCATTTGATAAGTAAGTTCTACTACTATAAAACTTTTTAAAAATATATGCTATATAACATTCATAAATAATTTTTATGATACAATTTACATTCTTTCATGCCTTTATATAAAATGAAAATCTATCTACAAGTTTTCCTAGTATTCTTCAGACACTTTCTTAACTTGTTTTTCCTGATTTACAACTTGGTCAAAGAGGAAAAATGGGAATGGTAGCTAGCTAGCACTAACTAGCGGGGGAAGAATATCTTTCCTATAAAATATATTGACAGTACTGCATAAGTAAAAGTTTTGTATCGTAAGTAAATAATTTTGGATTATTTTTAGTTAACAAAATGTGTGTGCATGTTTATACAATATATAAATTGTACATATTTTTATAGAGTTCAGTTTAGAGTGAGACACACCACACTCTTAACAACCGTTTTCACTGAGGAAGGAATGAGGTGGAGAGTGGGGGAGATGATGGTACATTGTTTTTACTTTAATAGTTCCATGTTGTTTTAAATTTTTAAACATCTATATTACATATTTATTTTTTTATATAAATATATTACTTTTGTAATACAAAAAATCTGCAAATTTTAAAATTTTCAAAAGTAAACAAATCTCTCATGCTTATTATGGGGTCCATGGCTGTCACTTTTTCTTAAAAGAATTATTACTCAGGCTAAAGTGCTTTCCAATTATACTTTAGAAAAAAATAAAGGAGAGTGGCAGGTGTGGTCAAAGAGGACTTTGACACTCGGGTTAGGTACTACCAGATTAATAAACTGAACTACAATTAGAGTGGGTATGAAGTGGAAAGAGAACAGAAGACAAATTTTAAGAATTCCTAGATACAGCTGGTAGGGGTTAGGGAGATGCTTCCCTAGGGGTGTTAGGATAGAACTTCTGAAGAACAAAAACACTAAAGTGGTTGCACAAAAAAGGAACTTAAAGTTCAGAACAGGAAGATATTTCTACTTCCAAACGCACTAGATTCTCACTTCAGCTTGATGTGGGACACTGGATAAACCACAACCTTTCTGAGGTACATAAATCACGGAGGCTAAATAGATGGCAACAGATGACTGGGGAATTATAACTATAGAACTATATTGCTAGATATACAACATATATTATGACTATAGTATTATAATGTTCAAACATTAAACCCTTCCTAAAACACATGATCCCAAGAAATCTACATTACTTAAAAAAAATGATTTTTTTGCTTTTAGATCTAACTACCAATTTACAGGAAATACAGAAAACACAGAAACATGTTGCCCCGGCTGGTGTGGCTCTGTGGATTGAGTCCTGGCATGCAAACAAAAGGGTCACCGGTTCGACTCCCGGTTGGGGTACATGCCTGGGTTGCAGGTCAGGTCCCCAGTAGGGGGCACACGAGAAGCAACCACACATTGATGTTTCTCTCTCTCTCTTTATCCCTCCCTTCTCCTCTTTCTAAAAATAGATAAATAGATAAATAAATAGGTATCTTTAAAAACTAATCAATGTTAAAAAAAAAGAAACATGTTAAAAGGCAGCTCAGGAACTTAACCAGGAAAACCCAAATTAGGAAACAAATGACTGGATTTCTTCAACAAATAAATAGTAAAAAAAAGAGGGAAGGGGAGGGAGGGTGCTATAGAATTAAAAACAAAGCAATTTTTAATGAAACAATTGGGGAAATGTGAAATAGACAAAATACTTGATTTTAAAAATTATTCATATTCTCGATGCGATAATCTTAACAGAATTCTTATACTTTAGAGATACAAAATGAAATATATAGCCAAAGAAAAACTAGAGCTAAACAGTAGTTAAAACTGTAAAACAGAGATTTTATTCAGGACTATTGCAATGGGGGAAAAGAGACCTCGATATCGAACTCAGCTCAATTCCCAATACAACAAGGAAGTAGGAATTTATTCCCAAGGAGGGAATTAGGGGGTTTATCAATAAAAAAATACTAAGAGGTTTCGGACTTAGGATAATGCTGGCCTTGTAGAATAAGCTTGGGAATCTTCCCTCCTCTTGAATTTTTTGGAATAGTTTGA
Source organism: Mormoops blainvillei (assembly GCA_004026545.1). Taxonomy (NCBI): domain Eukaryota; kingdom Metazoa; phylum Chordata; class Mammalia; order Chiroptera; family Mormoopidae; genus Mormoops; species Mormoops blainvillei. Next base: position 66,144 of record PVJD01002744.1, on the reverse strand, counting down.
GAAGGATAGGTGTTAGTTCTTTAATTGTTTGGTAGAATTCACCTGTGAACCCATCTGGTCCAGGATTTTGTTTCTTGGGAGTTTTTTGATTACAGCTTCAATTTAATTAGTTGTAATTAGTCTATCAGATTTTCTGATTCTCCCTGATTCAGTTTTGGAAGATTGTATGGTTCTAGGAATGTGTGCATTTTGACCAAATAAAGACACTACAAAGAAAGAAAATTATAGGCCGATATACATGACGAACATAGTGCTAAAATCTTCAACAAAATATTAGCAAACTGGATCCAGCAATACAATAAAAAGATCATAGACCATGACCAAATGGGATTTATTCCAGGGGTGAAAGGTTAGTATAATATCCACAAATCAATAAACATGATAAGCCACGTAAACAAAATGAAAGATAAAAATCACATGATAATACCAATCGATGCAGAAAAAGTATTTAATAAAATCCTGCACCCATTTATGATAAAAACTCAGCAAAGTGGGAATAGAGGGAGCATTCCTCAACATAATAAAGGCCATGTATGACAAACTCATGGCTAACGTCACACTCAATGGGCAAGAACTAAAAGCTTTCCCCTTAAGATCAGCAACAAGACAAGGATGTCTGCTTTCGCCACTCTTAACATAGTGCTGAAAGTCCTAGTCACTGCAATCAGAGAAGAAGAAATAAAAGGCATCTGAGTTGGGTAGGTAGAATAAATATTTTGCATTCATTTTTCAGATAAGAAAACTGAAAACCAGCAGTGATGGCACCAACTCACGTCAGGGAGCTAAATGTTAATATAGCCAGTATCTTCCCTCCTGCGCCCTTTTCCTCCTGAATGACACTACCATGTTGGTAGGTCCCTGAGCAACACAGTTGAGCAACATGAATGAGAGATACGCTTCCTGTTACTCCACCGAATATCCAAGCTTCATAGGGACCCAGTTAAAGTGAAACTTTTCTACCCATACTAGTTCAATAAATAAAAAGGAAAAGAGACTGCTAAAAATAATAAAATATGACTAGCTAAATGTTAAATAGATGAATAGTCTACAAAACAGCAAACTTTTAATGAGCTTCTACTGTGTGCGAGCCCATATATTAGACACTGTCAGAACAGTGGATGAAATAAGTAGCATTATGTGGCTGTCCATGATATTACAAATATCCCCTCCCCCCAAAGATTAGAAATAAAGTAAGATTGCTCATCAAGAATTAAAATATGTACTCAATATGTAATAAAGCAGCTCTAAACAGAACTATGCAGACAGAAAAATAAATGACTTATACTCGTAAGCCAACAAGAATTAGTAGGATAAGTATACTAAAGGATAATGTAGCTCAATCTAAAGAGAAAGGAAAGCTAAACAAGTACGACAAATAAGGGAAGTCAAGAAAGCAAACACAACAGAAAAAATACAGTTTACTACACAGAAGGGGCCCTAACCCAAACCTGAGAAGTCAGGTAGACTCTCTAGAGGAAATGAGGTCTAACCTAAAAAGCAACATACAAGTAATAATTGGTATATAGGCAAAGGAAACATGTAGAGAGACCTGGAGATATGACAGCCTGGCAAAAGCCCAAACCTAATATTTACAAGGCCCAGTGCAAGAGGGCAGTAGGCAATTGGACAGGCATGAGCAGAATAGGAACGAAAGGCCACATATGGAATGTCACAGGGCAGAAAGCCCTGGGTGCCCAGCAACGGGCAAAACTGGGAAAACAAGGTCTCATCCCAGGGTGATCTCTCTTCCCCTAGCCTATTGCACTTTAGACCCCCTGACCTTTCATATCACTGGCCATGCAGTTTGGACCCTCCCGTGACCTTTCCTCCCCTACCTAGCATGTCACTAGTCCTGTGGCAGACCTCCTTAGAGGAGGTAAAAGGGGCCCAGAGAATAGCCTCTTAAAACTCCCATACAAACCCTTGAATGGCCGCTCCTTTAAGCATTAGGCCCTCAGGACAATGAGATTGGCCCACATCAAGTAATCTGTAGAAAAAAGCCTTGGATCTCCTGACCAGAGTCAGAGTTTTGGTCAAACAAGAGGTAACATTTAGGCCTCCCTTGTGTTTTAGCTCTAGGCCTAGAAACCAGACAGAGCGGCACCATGGCTGGCATCAGGACCATATGCAATGACCAATGGATTCTTCCCCAGTGCTGACTAATCAGTAGAGACCAAGACCCTGAGGGGACAGCCTGAGAAAGCTGATATTCCATTGAGATCCTCCCCTGGGACCTCCACTAAGATCCCCACCTTTATTTTATTATTCTTTAAGATTTTATTTATTTATTTTTAGAAAGAGAGGGGAAGGGGGGGAGGGAGAAAGAGAGAGGGAGAAACATCGGATGTGTGAGATATGCATCAATCAGTTGCCTCTTGCACACCCCACCTGGACACCTGGCCCACAACCCAGACATGTGCTGGGAGTCAAACTGGCAACCTTTTGGTTCGTAGGTTGGTGCTCAGTCCAGTGAGCCACACCAGCCAGAGCTAAGATCCCTGCCTTTGGAGAGTGCATAAAAGCCCTTAGGACTGAGAACCCAGCTCTCTCTCTCTTTCACCACCCATGCCTTCTTCCTTTAGGTGTGTCTGCCTTTCCTTCTCCTAAACTCCAATGGCCCTTCTTTTGCCTCTGCAACCTGTTTCCTGAGCCCACGCAGACTAGCTGGTTCACTTCTTCCATGGTTCCTTTCTACCTCTGTGATTTCCTAAATAAACTTTTGCTTATATTTGAGTCTTGGCTCTGAATTCTTTCCTAGCCAGAACTCAAGTACCGAGATTTCTGAACCCAGGTCCAACTGGTGGTAACATGCTGGTGCCATTCCACTGCCAACAAGAGTAGAAAAATGGTCCATTTGCCGTATGACAAAATATTTAAAAAAGATAAAGTTTGCAAACCATTAATAAAATATAGGGTCCAGCACAAGTAACACCCCTTTTTTATTACAAAAACTTTTTATTACAAAATCATAAGCATGTAATTCTGTAATGATATCACACTCAAGCACACCATATGATATTTTAGGTGAAATGTTCAAATTAAAACTATAAATTATTACACCCATATATTACCCTACCAACCACACTCAAGCAGGCATTACTTCTGCCGGGTCCTGTACGTTCTAGCCTCCTACACTGAAAAATATACCGTATAATAACTTGAAAGTTTTGACTAAGTTTTATAAATCTGCAGTTTTATAAATTGGCGATAATTTAGAAAACACTGCAAGGCATTAAGGAAAAAAGCATCCAAATTCTGTCACCAAGAGAAAAATCCTTATTTTGGTGTATTTCCCCCACCAAATATGTGTGTGAGTATATGTAACATTTTAAGAGAACTGGAATCGTCATATATAGACAGATTTTTATTCTTTTTATATAAACCCTTCCATCTTATATTACAATACAGTAAGTTACCTTATTCAGTTACCCAATGTACATTTTGCAGCTAGCTTATCTTAAAACAGAGTTCTTCAAGTGTGGTCAAGTAGACCTCTGGAGATCCCCAAGATCTAATTTCAGGGGGTCTGTAAGGTTAAAACATTTTCATAAAAATACATTTATATATTTAAGTGATATATTTTATCAGTTTCCCACTGCTACTGTAACAAATTACCGCAAACTTAGTTGCTTAAAACAATACATATCTATTCTATCACAATTCTGGAAGTCAGAAGTCTAAAATCAAGATGTGTGCAGGGCTTCATTCCTTCTGGAGGCTTCTGGGGAGAATCGGCTTCCTTGTTTTTTGTCAGCTTCTAGAGGCAGCCTACATTCCTTGGCTCCTGCCCCCTTCCTCTTACTACTCTTCTTGCTTCAGACTCTAATCCTCCCACCTCCTTCTGTTAAGGGTCCTTGTGATTACCATGGAGTCACTCAGATAATCCTGAAAAATCTCTCCATCCTCTCTTCATTAATTCAAAAGCACTAAATCCCTTTTATCATGTAAAGTCACATACAGGTTCCAGAAATTATAATGTAAAGGTCATTATCCAGTCTCTGCAATGTCCTTTGTCTTTTTCATTCTATTTATGGTACTAAAGCAATAGTAGGTAAAATGGCTTGCGTCTAGCATGAATCAAAGCAGTAGCACCAAAATACACTAGTAGGCACTGTATTCTTTCCCCCATGCATGCCCAAAAAACAAAAGGCCTGTTTCCGTTCCAAATGTCTCACGTAAATATGTAAAAATTATTCATTCTATTAAATTGTAACTCTTGAATATACATCTTTTTAATATTCTGTGTGACAAATGGGAAGAATACATAAAACTTTTTTTTTGCTTATACTGTTGAACAATGGCTCCATCTTGAGAAAAATCACTTGTGTTTATTTTTGAGTTGTGGCTGAACTTTTTTCACGGAACATCACTTTTAGTCAAATGGACAACTGATAAACAAACTACAGATACTTGGACCTTGGTTTCTGGCATACATTTTTCTCAAAATGAATCAACTGAAACTGTCTCTTCAAGTAAAACAATTATCAGTACTTATTGCCAATAATAAAATTTGAGCTTCCAGGCGAAAATTAAATTTGGAAATCTTGTATTCACCACTGTGACCCTGACAGCTTCCCACAACTTAAAGACTTATTATGGGATTGTGAGATTGGTGGCAATATTTAAAAATACGACTCAGTGTTTTGTAATGAAATGTGTGAACACCAGCAAGATCTGCATAAATGTGTTATGTGCTGAACTGTGTCCCTCCAAAACTCCTATGATAAAAGCCCCAATGCTAAGTACCTCAGTACGTGACTGTATTTGGAGATATGGCCTTTAAAAAGGTAGTTTATATTAAATGGGGTCACGAAGGTGGGCCCTAATTCAATATGACTAGTATCCTTATAAGAAGAGGTTAGGACACAGATACACACAAGACCATGTGAAAACACAGGAGAAGACAGCCATCTACAAGAGGAGGCCTCAGAAGAAATCGACCCTGACAAAACCTTGATATTGTACCTTTAGCCTCCAGAACTGTGAGAAAATAAATTTCTGTTAAACCACACAATAGATGGTACTTTGTTATGGCAGTCCTAGCAAATTAATACATCAGTAAACCAATTTCCAAATTAGTCAATTTCCCTGACTAATGCATATTATAAAATCATGCATAGGTAATAAATCCACTCAAAGCACGACAGGCCAATGGATTTTAATTTAACACAGCATAAAATGTTCACTAATATGGTTTCAGTTTCCACACTGCAATTAATCTTTAAGAAATTATCATTTGTCGAGTTTTGGTATAGTATTAAAGAGGAATGTCCACAATGATCTGAAAGGCCATTTAAATTACCTCTTCCTTTTCTAACTATTTATTTGTATAAGTTTAAATTTTCTTACATATTTTTTACAAATAAGAATATGTACTGGTATCCTTATACAGTTGACCCTTGAACAACTTGGGGGGGGTGGTTAGGGTCACCAGTGACCCCCCACCCCATCTCACCCCCGCAGTCAAAAATCCATGTATAACTTTTGACTTCCCCCAAACCACTAATGGTCTGCCTAAAAACACTTATTTTTATATGTACAATATGTTGTATTCTTAAAATAAAGTAGCCTAAAGAAAATATTATTAAGAAAATCATAAGGAAAAGAAAATGCATATATATTTTATGCATTCATGCATACCTTTTTCTTAATTGTTTGATATTCCTAGGCTACATAGTTTGTGGTTTTATCAAATCTCAAAAAATTTTTCCAATATATTTATTATATTGGAAAATACAATGTAGTTCAAAATGTTATTCACGACGCAACTGTATATATATAAAAACATATATTTCTTATATGTTTCAACCAAACGACATATCACAGCAGATGAAATGCAGAAGCAGCAGAGACTAGATGTTTTCTATTAAGCCAGCTGTTATTTATGAAAACGCAAAACATTGCCTCTCCTCTCACTAAATTTATTTTTATGTTGGAAAATATAGTTATTTATAAATATGTTATTGTTATAATGTACTGTTATTATTTTTAAATGAATTAATAAAGTATTGAAATTTTTGTTTTAATTTTTAATATGGTAAATATTGATAGCTATAATGTACATTAAAAAAACTTGTTAAGAGTCTTCAATAATCTTTTTTTTAAGGTTTTATTTATTTATTATTAGAGAGAGGAGAAGGCAGAGAGAAAGATGGAGAGAAACATCAACGTGAGACACATTTAGCAGTTGCCTCTCCTACGTGCCCCAGGGACCAAACCTGCAGCCCAGGCATGTGCCCTGACTGAGAACTGAACCAGCGACCTTTCACTTTGCAGTAGGAGACCCAACCAACCAGGTCACAACAGTCAGGGCTTCAATGATCTTTGAAGAATAGAAAGAGATCTTGAAAACAAAAGGTCTGAGAACTACTTCCTTAAAAGATATACCTAAATATTACTCAAAGTAAGGCATCTTGTGGATATTAGGAGGATACTTTGTTTTGTTTTACTCTTTTAAAAATGTCTGTGATAGTTACTCCCTTTCAAATTTATCATAGCTGAAATTATCATGACCTTGTCATATGGAATATAAGTTTTAGGCCTTTTGTTAATCGCTACTTCTGGCAGATACAAAATTATTTCAAAACAGTCTCTGGTGTTGGGTCAACTACTTCTCAATACAGGAAAATGTGAATCTGAACCCTTAACTCATCTCACATATAAAACTTAATTGCATGGAAGATTGTAAGTTTAAATTTGAAAGACATAAAAAATAAAACTTCTAAAAGAAAATGGAAAAAGATCTTCATGATCTTGAGGTATGGAAAGATATCTTAAACAGAACAAAAACACAAAAAAGGAAAAGATTAACTGGATTTCACTAAAACTGGTAACACAGTCATCAAAAGATACCAGTGAAAGAGTGAAAAGGAATACCACAGAGAGAGAAGAAATGTGCAATACATACTATAACAAAGAACTCATAATCAGAATGCATAAAGAACTCTTACAAAATGGGCAAACAAAAAAACAGATAAGCACTTCAAAAGAGGCCATCTAAAAAGCCAATGAATACACAAAAGGCACTTCAACTCATAAACCATCAGGCAAACGTAAATTAAAATCAAAACTCAAGACTATCACACCCACACTAGAATAGCCAAAATCTTTTAAACTGGTATCTTTTAAACAACTATTTGTGAAGATGCGGAACAAACTAGACTCTCACACGAGTAGTATCATGAACATGTTACAACCACTTTAGAACCATCTTTGACAGTACCTGGTAGTATGACGATGCACACATCCTGTCATCTAAGAATTTCATTCCAAAACATAAATTGCACAGAACTGTATACAAAATGTGCAGGAAAACACATGTACATGAAAATTCACAGAAGCATTAGTATTTTATTAAAACCAAAATCTAAAAAAAAACCCCATAAATATATATCAACAATACAGAGTGGATAGAAGAGATAGATTGCAGCATGCTTACACAACGGGATACTACAAAGCAATGAAAATAAATTAACTACTGCTCTGCTCAACAACATAGATGAATCTCAAAACATAAGTAAATGACACCAGACCCAAAAGAATACATATTTAATTCCATTTACAGAAAGTGAAAAACCTGCAAAACTAATCTATAATAACAGAAATCAAAATAGTAGTTACCTTTGAAAACGGAAGGGGGAATAAGGGAGGATTCTGGGGGCCCTGATGATGTTTTCTTTCGTGATAGAAAGAGGGTAGTTATATGAGGTGTTCACTTTGTAGAGTTCATCGGTTTCCACACTTAGAATTTGAGGATTGTTCTGATGGTTAATTTTATGTGTCAACTTGACCAGGCTAAGAGATGCCCAGATAGCTGCTAAAGCATTATTCCTGCATATGTGTCTTTGAGGGTCCTTCTAGAAGAGATTAGCATTTGAATTGGGAGAATGAAAAAAGATGCCCTCACCAATGAAAGTGGCCATCATCTAGTTAAGGATCTGAATAGAACAAAAAGCAGTGGAAAGGTGAATTTGCTCTCTGCTTGAGCTGGGACATCTATCTTCTTCTGCCCTCGGACATCAGGGCTCCAGGATCCAGGGCCTTCAGACTGAAACTAGACTTCACTACTGCTTCCCCTGGTTCTCAGGCCCTTTGGGTTTGCACTAGGATTACACCAGTAACTTTCCTGGGCCTCTGATTTGCAGATGGCAGTTCATGTGACTTCTCAGCCTCCACAATCACGTGAGCCAATTGCTCATAGTGAATATCTTCCTACCTATCAGTATATATCCTACTAGTTCTATTTCTCTGAGAACCCCAGTTACAGTTGTGTACATCTCTGCATTATGCTGTGTTAAAATTTTAAAGTTTATCCAAATACAAGGTTTTCTTTTGGAGCAATGAAAATGTTTGGAATTAGAAAGCAGCAGTAGTTGCACAACACTGTGCAAGTGCTAAATGCATGGAATTGTACACTTTAAAAGTGGTTTTTGTGTTATATGGATCACCTCAGTTTTTAAAAAGTTACTCAAAAATGCAACCTCAATAAAACAAATATACACAGATTCACAGATATTCATGACTACAAATATGAAGAGTAGTAATGCCAAACTTACCAACTACTGTGTCACCATCTAACAAATTGTCATCTTCAGAAGTCTGAAAGTCCATAATGACACCTGCTCCATCTAACAGTTCCTCATCACTACTTGCACTTGTTATACTGTTGTAGCTGTTTCTATAGTAGCCTCTATGGAACAGTTGCTCAGACTCCATTGAGCTGTCTGGTTACCTGAAAAAAGAAGAAAAATCGTTTAAAATTTCTCCCAACATATAAAAATTATCTAGTATATGACAAAATAAAACTTCTGATCTTTGTATTAAAAAAATACTTAAGTTCATTCACTATAACGGCAGCTAAACATCTATCATGGTAAGTCTTTTGGGGTGATTTAGTAATTCTATTCTCACTATGGAGCACAAAAAAGAATTAAGAATTTCTTTAGGTAGAGGTAGGCCAGTAAAACAATCTTCCAGGTAAATTTTTAAGTTAAAGGACAAAGTACAGAGAAGTGTTCACAGTATACTACAATATATGTGGGGGCAGAGTAAATACAGTATATAATTGCTTGTGCATATACAGACTATCTCTGGATGGATTTCCAAGAAATGTGCCCAGAGAGAAAAGGAACAAGATGGCTGAAGTACTAGGTCTGAAAGTGAAACTGTTCCTTTTGTATATTTTAGGAGAGGCAAGTACTAGTTTTAAATACTGTAACTTAAATTATTTTATTACTAATTTCATTCTCCTTTCAATCATTTTAAAATTTAAATCTTCAGAGCCCATGGTCAAATATCAGTCATGGAAAATATGATAATATATAACAATTCTCATGTTTTCAAAGAAGATAATAACAAACGAGCATACACTTTCATTGGTTTACTCCTAGTTTGATTTTTTTTAAATGCATCTACCTACTTTCTGAACATCAAAATATGGTACACATTAGCAATAGACTTGGAAGGTTCATGTGTGGGAGTTGAAATATAGTCATAAAAACAGTGAAACCCATAAGCCTTGTAAAACAAGACTTACTATATATGTCATAATAAGTATATACAGAAAATAAAAGATGAATGGAACTAAGTGTATTCCAAGTCTAGTGCTGAATTCTAGTACTGAAGACTTGAAGTGTTTTAAGACAATCTCTTGTCCTCAATACATTTTCCTTCTGCATATGGAAAATAACCTCAAAGAGCTACAGTAATTAAAAAATATTTTAAAGCTTTTACACATTTTTTAGAAAAATGAAATATCACTATTTTAAACAGATTTATTACATCGATTTCCTAATTTAGAGAAGGTAAAATTTTGAGAGCTCCTTGGGAACGTACCTCCATTCTCAGCATCTGGTACTGACTGGTACATAATATATGGATACCAAATGTCAAATTGTTTATTGAATCAATGAGGTAAAAGATCAGTGTCAATCTGGTCTTTGGACAATAACCAAAAAAGTAGTACATAAGTTACAAAGAAAAATTGAATACTGCTTCACAACTTCGTTAATGTTTTATGGTTACCTCTACCAAAGATGGTCTATTATTACATGTTGAAATTTTTTTAGAATGTACTAATTAAAACAAGAGTTTTATATTTAAGGTAAATGTTGAGACGGAACAGTATAAAAATAACTGTTTGTACTAAGAATTTTGCAATGTCCATAGTAGCAACCAAATTAAATATTGTGGTTCTTGAGTAAATAACCAAAGGCTTAAAAAAAAAGTATTTCTACTTCAAGAATCATTTTAATTTTGATGTATCAAAGCAAGTAGGCTAAGGTTTTGCAAAGAACAAAGACATTCTATTCCTCACTTCTTTGTGATAATCGGACTATAAGGGCTTAATACATATAATATCACCAAATAAACATTAGTTTCAGGCTATATATCACTGACAAATTTCCCTAAAATAATTAAAACTTTCTGTACACTGAGGCCTCAGTCAGCAAGTTCCAACATATTTCCTCCATTTTATCCCTATAAGTTCCTCAAAAACCGTAAGTGTGGCAATTGAACTCTTTCAACATGTTTTAAAAACTTCATTTCACTGACACCTCTGAGACATCTAGAACTCCACGCCTTTCTTTATAACAAGAGCAACCAACTCTGCTACAAAAGTTTATTACACTCAGGACTGCATGGGTTACTATTTCCATAAATTTGATAACTTAAAAAAAAACAAAACACACTACTCCTATTAACCCAGAAACCTTTGCAGCTGTACTGTCTGTTCAGCAGCCACTAGCATTGGAAACATGCTCAGTCCAAATGGAGAGGTGCTCTAACGCAAAATACCTAATGGGTTTCTAAGACTTTACAAGAAAAAAAGATATTTCACTAATAACTTTACAGTGATTCCATGTTGAAAGAATACTTTAGATACAGTGTTAAATAAAATACATTATTAAAATTAATCTCATCACTTTCTTTTTACCTTTTAATGTGGCTCCTAAGAAATTTAAAATTACACATGTGGCTTGCAGTTATAGCACAAATATTTTTATTGAACAGCACTGCCATAAAGTCTCCAAAATTCTATGGTAGCATAAATGAAATATAAAGAAGCAATCTGGAATCAGAGTTAAATCTCTTTAGGTTCTAAACTAGATTCCCAGGCTGGTCCACAAAAGGCTATTTAAATCATAATACAACACCTGAAATTTTGCTATGAAAACAATACTACAGTCACCTTTTCCTTTTTAATTGTCAAATATATATTCAAAACATTATGACAGACAAACAATAGCTTGCAAATATATTTTTGCAGAGTTATGAAGATTATCGCAATAAACCAATGAAAAAAATCTCCAAGAATAAAGCCTGGTTTACTGCAGTATATTCCTACATGATCTTTGTAGAATCATCATGACCTCCTCTAATTTGACCTCCACATGGCAGGCAGCATAGTCTTTTCTAAAAGCAAGTCTGACCAATAATCTCTCCCACTCCATGGATTAGTCTTAATCATTTCTCACCACCCTTAGCAGACAAAATTGAACGTAAAGGACAAAGCTCTATGCAGCCTAGCCTCTGCCTAGTTCTCTAGCTCCATTTTTCAGTGTGTACTTCTTGCAGTATTCTTGACTCACTAATCTTCCTCTCAGTCCTCCCAGGGTCTCCTGCCTCCAGCCTCAGTGCCTTTATTGCTCCCTCTGCCAGGAACATACCCTTCTCCTCTTCATCTAATCAACTCTCCTGCTCATTCTTCAGATCAAGTATCCCTTTATTAATTTAACAAAATCTTAAACAAAGTTTACAGTACGTTAGGCACCACTATCCAAAGCATGTTACAAATTTACTCATTTATTATTTGTATTAAATAAAATCACAACCCTAAAGCTTGGGTCCTATTATTATCCCCATTTAACAGATGAGGAGACCGAAGCACAAACAGTTGAAATAACTTTTCCGAAGCCAAGCAGCTAGTAAGGAAAATCTCCCTTGACCTATTTACTACCTGGGAAATCTTTCTTGACGAGGTCTGATTTTCATTGTTAGTTCTTATAGCTCTCCTTTTCTCCTTTTTGGCACTTAACGCAGTTGTAATATTGTACTTATTTAGGGGTTATTTAAATAATGTCTGTGTTCCCTTCTAGAATGTATCATGAGGTCTGGTACTGTGTCACTTTTTGCTCAACATTACATATTCAAGGGTTTGCACTGCACCTGGCACATACCACGTGTTTACTGTTTTTTTCTAACTGAACTTTCTATTTTGACATAATTGTGATTTCACATGCAGTTGTAATAAATAAAATAGAGATCCCTGTATCCTTTGCTTAGTTACCAATAGTAACTTGTAAAACTATAGTATAATATCACAATCAGGATACTGACATTGATAAAGTCAAGATAAAGGGCACTGCCATCATCACAAGGATCCCTCTTGTTGCCCTTGAGAGCTACCACCACATTCTTCCAGCCTCACTCATACCCCTTCCTTAACCCCTGGCCACCCATAATCTGTTTTCCATTTCTGTGTCTGCCTTTTGAAGAGTGTCACATTATGGCATTTCTGGGGATTAGCTTCTTGTAGTCAGAATAATTCTCTATATTCACTCGGGCTGTTTTGTGTATCAAACATTCTTTCCTTTTTATTGCTGAGTAGTATTCCATGGCATGGATGTACCAGTTTGTTTAATCATTCACCCACTGAGGAATATCTGGCACTTCTCTAGGTTTTGGCTATTATCAATAAAACTGCTATAAATATTCATGTACAGGTTTTTTTGTGAGCTTAAGTCTTCATTTCTCTGGGATGAAAGCCAAGGAGTGTAACAGATAGGTCATATAGTAATTGCATGTTTAGTTTTTTTTTCTTTTTAAAGATTTTATTTATTTATTTTTAGAAAGAGGGGGAGGGAGAGAGAAAGAGGGGGAAAGAAACATCGAGTGTGACATATCAACTGGTTGCCTCTTGCATGCCCCCCACTGGGAATGTGACCCACAACCCAGGCATGTGCTCTGACCAGGAAATGAACCCACAGCCTTTCAGTTCATAGGCTGATGCTCAATCCACTGAGCCACACCAGCCAGGGCAACATGTTCAGTTTTTTAAGAAACTGCCAATTTTACATTCCAACCAACAATGTATGGGGGTAATCCAGTTTCACCATGTTCTTACTAGCATTTGATGTTGTCACTGTTTTTTATTTTAGCTATTCTAATAGGTAGTACAGTGATCTCTCATGGTTTTAATTTACTTTTCCCTAATGACTAATGGTGTTGAGCATCTTTTTATGCACTTATTTGCTATCCATAACCTAGTCAATGAAATGACTGTTCATATCTTTAATTTTTAATTTTTTAAAAATTATATATCATTGCCTGGCTAGTGTAGCTCAGTGGATTGAGTGCTGGCCTGTGAACTAAGGGTCACTGGGTCGATTCCCTAGGCAGGGCAAATGCCTGGGTTTCCGGCCAGCTCCCCAGTAGGGGGTGCTCAAGAGGCAACCACACATTGGTGTTTTTCTCCCTCCCTTCCCTTCTCTCTAAAAATAAATTTTAAAAATCTAAAAAAAAAGTATATGTCATTGAGTATGCTATTACAGTTGTCCTGATTTTTCCCCCTTTGCCCTCCTCCAAATAGAAATCCTCCCACTGCCTCAGGCAATCCTGCCATCATTGTTCATGTCCAGGGCCAGGCATATAAGTTCTTCGGCTACTCCATTTCCTATTCTGTACTTTGCATCCCCATGGCTATTCTGTATTTACCTATTTGTACTTCTTATTTCCCTCACCACTTCACCCATCTCCCCACACCCCTGCCCATCTGGTAATCATCAAAACGCTCTCCGTATCCATGATTCTGTCTCTGTTCTTGTTTGCTTAGCTTGTTTTTTAGATTCAGTTGTTGATAGATACGTATTTTTGCCATTTTATTGTTCATAGTTTTGACCTTCTTTTCCTTAAATAAGTTCCTTTAACATTTCATAGTGTAACAGTTTGGTGATGATGAACTTCTTTAGTTTTGGCTTGTCTGGGTAGCTCTTTATCTGCCCTTCGATTCTAAATGATAGCTTTGCTGGCTAATCTTGGCTGTAGGTCCCTGCTTTTCATGACTTTGAAAATTTCTTGCCACCCTTCTGGACTGCAAAGTTTCTTTTGAGAAATCAGCTGACAATCTTATGGGAACTCTCCTGTAGGTAACTAACTTCATTTCTCTTGCTGCTTTTAAGATTCTCTCTTTATCTTTAACTTTTGGCATGTTACGTATGATGTGTCTTGGAATGGGTCTCTTTGCATTCATCTTGTTTGGGACTCTCTGTGCTTCCTGGACTTGCATAACTATTTCTATCACCCAATTAGGGAAGTTTTCTTTCACTATTTTTTCAAATAGATTTCCAATTTCTTGCTCTTTCTCTTCTCCTTCTGGCACCCCTATGATAAGAATGTTGGACCTCTTGAAGTTGTCCCTGAGGCTGCTTATACTATCTTTATTTTTTAAAAATTTTTTCCTTCTTGTAGTTCTGATTGGTTGTATTTTGCTTCCTTATGTTCCAAATCATTAATTTGATTCTTGGATTCATCCACTCTACTGTTGTTTCCCTGTTAAATGTTCTTTATTTCAATTAGTGTATCCTTTGCTTCTGAATGGATCTCTGCTAGGTCCTTACTAAGTTCCTTGAGCATCCTTATAACCAGTGTTTTGAACTCTGCATCTGGTAGATTGCTTATCTCCATTTCATTTAGCTCTTTTTCTGGAGTTTTGATCTGTTTTTTCATTTGGGCTATGTTTCTTTGTGTCCTCATTTTGGCAGCCTTCATGTTTCTATGTATTAGGTAGAGCTGCTTTGACTCCGTGCCTTAGTAGTGTGGCCTAATGTAGTAGGTGTCCTGTAGGGTTCAGTGGCATAGCCTCCCCTATCACCCAACTTGGGTACTAAGGGTGCATCCTTCATGTGGGCTGAGTACACCCTCCTCTTGTAGTTGAGCCTTGGTTGCTGTTGGCAGATCGATGGGAGGGATTTACCCAGGCCAGTCAGCTGCAAGGACTGGCTGTGATGACTTACCACCAGCCTCTGCCCTCTGTGGAGGATTCATCCACTCTACTGTTGTTTCCTGGCTAGTGCCAGGATCAGCTGTGCAGGCGCAGGGTGCTGGTACGACATGGTCTGTAGCTGTCTACTAGGTGCTGTATTTCCCTAGTGGTGCCAGCCAAGGTCAGCCCCCACCTGTGTTTTGCCTGGGGCCACCCTACCTGAGCTATAAAGCAATCTGAGATGGCTCCTACTTGTGCTGGGCTTTGAGATTCACAGGAGAAGCCAAGGTGTGAATCTAGGCTGGCTGCTGCTAGTGAAAGTGCTGGGCCTGGGGCCCACTGAGGCCAGCTGTTACTTGTTTGAGAGGATTTAGGAAGTTGTGCAGTATGAGCCAAGACCAGCCATTCATATGGAAAAGCAGTCTGGGTGGGCCCATAAGTAGGGTGGAGTGGAGTCTCTGGTGATCACCAAGGTGGGTCAAACACTCTAGGCCAGGTTGATGAAATCTCAGATATGGCACCAGCTTGCCAGCTCTGTGGGGGGAAGGTTTAGAAAAGGGACAATGGCCTCTGCTCACCTTGATGCCAGGCACTTCAGTTTCTCCTAGTGTGCTGGTGCCTTTCAAGCTGCAGCCAAGTGCTGGAGCTCAGAATAGTGAGGAAATGATTGTTATCTTTTGCCAATTTTCTAATTGGACTGCTTTTTTACTACTGAGTGTTATATTTTAGAACATACATCCTACATACTAGTCCTTTGTCAGATTATGCTGTTTCTAAACATTTTCTTCCACTCTGTAGTTTTTATTTCTTTTAACCAGGCCTATCACAGAGCAAAAATATTTAATTCTGATTAAATTTATCAATTATTTCTTTATGGACAATGCTTTTGGTGTCAAAACTAAGAACCCACCTCGCAAAGATTTTCTTCTGAATTTTTTCTAAAAGTTTTATAGTCTTACATTTTACATTTAACTCCATAATCTATTGTGAGTGAATTTTTATATAAGTTTTAAGACATAGGTTGAGGTTTGTTATATTTTTGTTTGTTTTGTTTTGATATATGGATGTCCAATTGCTACAGCACCATTTGCTGAAAAAATTATCTTCCTTCCACTGAATTGTTTTTGTGCCTCTGCCAAAATTAGTTGTGCATATTTGTGTGGGTCTCCTTCAGAAATCTCTGTTCCGTGACATTGATCTATGTGCCTCTATCTACAACAATACCACAATTTTGATTATGTCTTGAAAACGGATAGATTGACTTCTCACTCTTTATTTTTCTTTTTCAAAACTGTATTAGCTATTCTAGCTCCTCTGCCTTTCCATGTAGATTTTAGAATAACCTTATCTATGAAATCCTTCTGGGTCAATTAACATTTATAGCATGAGTGAATAACAAATACATAACAAATGGATGGCACATCTCTACTTAGATATTGTATGAGAACTCAAACTCAACAAGACCCAAACTGAATAAATATTTGCCCCAATCTTGCCTGTCCTCCCACTCACCCTAAATGAGTTTACAGGATCATTATCTACCGGGTAGCCAAAGTTAGTTTTCAGAATCATTTATTAATTCATTCAACAACTGTTTACTCAGCAGCTAGCATATACCAGACACAAAGCCAGGTGCTGGGATAATGAGTAAGGTATCCCTATTCCCAAGGCAGTGAGGCTAAAGACAAACAAATAACTACAGCATGGGGTGGGATAAACACCACAGGAGATCTATACACAAGGTATTTAGTAACACTGAAAAGGAATAGCATACTGCCTGGGAAAATCTGTGAACACTCAGCAACAGAGGTAAGGTTTCAGCTGAGTACTGAGTGATTAGGATGAGTTAACTAGGCTAAACATAAGATAAAGTCAATAGAGACAAAAAATGTGCAAGAATCAGCAGCACAGTAACAAAACCTGCTTGGGTGGTTTAAAGAAGAGAAGAGAAAGGGGACTAAAGAGTAGCTGGAGAGATGAACATAGGGCAGATCAAGAAAGGGGCGGGCTAACGTCAGGCTAAGGAAATTATTTACTCATTTATACACATGGGAAGCCACTAAGAGTTTGAAGAGAGAAACCACGTATCACGTATGAATTTTAGCAGACCAATGCTCGCAGTACTGTGGAAGATAGATTAGAAGGGCAAGAGACTGAAAGGCTAAAGATAGGGAGAGAAGTTAGGTTACTCTTATTCTAGTACACCCTTAAACAATGCTAATTATATAAGATAGTAAGAGCATACTGAAATAAGACAGAGCAACATGGAGGAGTAGAAAGAATTTGAGAAATATTTAAGATTATATGGTAACTAATAAAACGTGGGGAATGGGAAAGGAGGAGCCTAAGACTTCTGGTAAGTTTCTGACTTGACTAATTCAAAGTAGTTGGAAGAAATAAATTTTTGTCTCCTACAGCTTACAGGACTCAAGACTAAATTGTTCTTTCCAACCGTAGAATTACATGGGGGGTGGGGGGAAGGCCCACCCCCCAAAAAATGGAATTTATTTATAAAAAAATTGTATATTTATTCTTACATGTTTATACTTCAGTCACCCTCAAAGTACTCTCCATTTGATGCAATATGCCTATCAAGATGTTTTCCCCACTGCTCAAAGCAGTTTTGAAACTCATCAATTTTGATGCCTTTTAGAGCTTCTGCTGTTTTGGTTTCACCTCTTCCACACTGGCAAAATATTTTCTTTTGAGGACTTTTTTCACCGGGGAAACAAAAAATGGTTAGGGGGTGAGATCGAGTGAATAGGGTGGGGCAACGGAGTCATGCCATTCTTGGTCAACAACTATGCTCGTAAATCACCCATCATAAAATGGACTGAAAGAGTCTTCAAAAAAAATTTCACTGAGGCCAAATGCAGCCTCTCCCAACAACACCAGCTACTACACTGATACTGATGGGTTCCTAGAACACTCACCTAGCAGAGAAGCCTGTACTACAAGGGGTCCACCTTCCAGAAGATAATTCTGGATTTTTTTGGGGGGTCCCCCCTCATACATCCAGGTTTTAGTCCTATTCAAGGCCAGACTACAATGAAGGGAATGTAATCTAGCCCCCAAACTGCAACGGGTAGGGTTAGGGTTAGAAATAAGAAGACCCTGGAAATGGGTAGTTAATTGACTAATAGCCTGAAATAGTACACTGATTTTTTACAGCACCCCCCAAAATTTCACCTTACTCATAAAGAGAACCGGTAAGGGCTGAGGACCACAGCTCAGTGTCAAAGGTATGTCAGTCAACTATCTGGTTGGTTAGTAAGCTGACAGAAAAGTAGGCACAATCTGAGTGAAAGAAATGAAAGTCCCAAATGTTAGCAACTAGAGAGACAGACAAAGCCTCAAGAACAATGATGGCAAGGAAGTGAAACTGACTGATCTAGCCATTTGTAGGTAAGAAGCATTTTCTTATAAGTATTTTAAAACTGTATGTGTTAAGTTAATATGATCACATATTAACATGTGACAATAAATTTAAATAATTTATTAATTTACTAATGTTTATAGAACAGCTACTAATGTACCAGAAATTGTAAAAAATATAAACACAATTTTTATTGATTAATAGCATCATATTTGTACACAACTTACAGCTCTCAGTAACCTTCAGTATAAATTACTTTATATACTATCCCCAAAAGGGATGCTGTAATATTTTCCCATAAATTACTATACATCTACATAATAAAAGGCAATACATGATATGTCACAGAAGACACAAGAATTGTTATAAGATCTCAGAAAAAAGATCATATTCCACCATACTTGATGATGAGAAGCCTTATTTGGAAGAGACATACATAAGTTGGACCTTAAAAGGTAAGTGGGATTTTATGGGGCAGAGATGGGTGAAGAGGTTGTTAATTAAGGCAAAAGTACTGGCATGTATTAAGCTATGGAGCCAAGAAGGCAACAAATATATTTGGAGATGAGTATGTACACAGAAACAAGTCCAGTCAAAGGTTTTATGGTCAAATAAACATGAGTAATTGAAAGGTATCTGTGTCTAGAACTGTAATGACTACCAGTGTTAAGATTCTTGAGAAAACTATAGTATTAACTTCATAAACAAAATTTATGAAAGACGTCTCAAATTTATTTTACCGTAGCATGACATCATGAAACTCAGGTTGCGACGTCACAGTAGTAAGTATACTGACACAAACTGTCAACTCATACAAGATATGACCAGAAACTGATTTTCCCCAAAAGTAACATTACTTGATTACTGTTGATATTACTGTTAAGTTAGCTGGATGTCCAAATTGCTAGGTCTTATTTTTCTTAAAAAAAGTATCAAATGGATAACTTCCTAAAGGAAGTAGCTGTCTACTCTAAAGAAAATTTCCTTGATTCATAAAAAATGTTAAGAGTCATACAAAAGTTAAATGCCAGATGATTTTAAAAGGAATAACACACATACACACAAATACAAGGCTCAGACTATAACAAGGAAGAAAGGTAAACAAAAATCCAACAAAAAGATGCCATGGAAGGCTTATACTTTGAAAATCAAATAATTTTCATGACTTTACAAGACAAACTGTTCAACTACTTCCCGAGAGGTCAAGAAATATATTTCTTTAACTTGGTTCCCAAGTTGTAGATCAAAATCTTTCCATATTTTAGGAATGCAAATGGGCAGTTTCCTCACATGGGTTCATCCTCCATTTTACTTAACTAAGAGCATTTATCTTTAAGAATCAAAATGAATCATAGCTACAACGTTTATATACATATGTGAATGTGCATATGAAAAAAATGCCAAAACAGGATTTATTAGAATAGGAGAATGAGAGTTTTAAAGAAAAAAATCCAGAATTTCTGTAATTTTACATTACTTTTATAATTGAAAAATAAATTAACCTATGGTGTCATCTCTCTCATCCTCTTTTCTTCTGGCATTTTAATTAGCCTTACCTGCATTATAGTGTAGCCTTTGAGAGCACAAGCTCTGAAATCATACTGCCAGGCTTCAGTCTCAGTTCTGACACTTACTGAAACCTTGGGCAAATTAATTAAATCCTGTATGCCTCAGTTTCCATATCTGTATAATGGGAACACTGGAAAGTGCTTACTTCATAGAGTTGGTGTGAGAATTGAGATAATCTACAAAAACCACTTAGGAAAGGTACTGAATCATCGAATCCACTCAATAAATATTAATACTTATTATGTCGAAAGTTCTGGATCATTGCTGACAAGTTTGGTTAGAAACTTAGCTGAAAGTCCTACAAAGCAGTCATAGTAGCCAAACCCCACAGGATACACAGGATACTGCTTTGGTATCTGACCGACCACAGAGATCAAATCTGGCTTCCTGAGAGGTCTGAAAATTATTACATATCACAACAGGAAATGGAAAGCCTAACACCATGTGACCTGAAAAATGCCAATTTACTAACATAAAATCATAACCTCAGCAAATCTGCTTCTCTGAAGTGTCTACATACAAAACCTGGTTAAATACTTGCATTCCTAATAAGCAACATACGATTGAAAACACATGCTAAAACAATTTCCAAGTAACGTAGGTACTAACCATTCGTATCGCCTTCTTAAAATCATCTGACCCATTTTTCAAGCAAAGAAAGTCTTTGAGTTATTAGACATGTGGTAATCACATAAGGCATAAATATGTAGAAGGCGGCACATAAAATTGACATCGGGTAAATTATTTCCATACAGACCTCAAGAAAAAATTTCTAAATTAACTCTTTGGAGATGAAAAGAAAATCACTTCTGGGAAGATTAAACAATGACACAAGCCACAATGATGGTGCAGTAACTGAATACAAAGATCAAAAAAAGTTTACATGGTTCGCAGAAATGAACTTTTGAATTACCAAAAAAAAAAAGGTACGGTCACTGTTGATTCAGTTATAATAAATGTGCATAATGGAAACGTAATTGCCTTCTATGTGCTCCAGTTATAAAATGCTATACAAGTGAAGCATATGCAAAATTAATTTCTGAGATTCTAAGGAAGCTTCTGATCCAAGATCAAAACACAAGCATTCATATATATATATATAGAGAGAGAGAGACAGACAGACACACAAACACACACACACACACACACACACACACACACACAAACCTAAAGAAATAAAAACTCAAAATTTACTTTAAATTTGGGCAAATTTAGCGAAAGTAAATCCACTTAGTTCAAATTTAAGATTTTCCTGGAACCTACTTCCATTCTATTAAAAGGTCCTTCGACATTTCCTGAACCAAACAGGTGAAATAGCACAGTATGTTCGAGGGTACACGTCTAATCAGCGTAGATTTAACATCATGTAGGTAAATCTGTTATACATAAGCCAAGATGACAGTCTTGGCATCACAGTTGACCCAAAAACCGTGAACAGGACAGCTAATGAATTTTCACTCACAGAATGCAACTCACCTTGCAGCTCAGAGGCATAGCAAAATCGGTGGCTGTTTTCTGCACTGCCTTTGGATTCTGCATCTGTTTCAAACCCAAAACCTAGCTAACCCCGGGGGCTCCACCTAAGAAGCCTGACACAACAAAAACTATCGCAATTTAAAAGAAACCTGGGGTTTTCGACTGAAGAGGTTACGGAAATTCTGCCAGGTGGGACTTTTTTCTTTTTTCTGTCCTCCTCCAAACACGGGAGCAGCATTAAATTAAATCTGTTTGCTTTGGGCCCTAGAGTCAACCTGCTGCTACCCAAAATTGAAAACAACCTCCAACATCACTTCTCTTTTAAGAGACTAAAACTGAATCCACGGTCTAACTGGGGAATAAAGTAGAATGGCTTTCAACCCACCACACCCTCCTTCCTGAACACGCAGCCGGATTCCGGCCGCGGGCGAACTTGGACTACGAGAGAAAGGTGCTGCAGGTTCCGGAACAGCCCGGCCCCGACCCACACGGAAAAGGGAAGAAAAGCAGCAGGGATCCGGAGCCCGACAGGTGCGTCGACGCGTGACGTCACCGCGTAGACGTGAACGGCCGTTCAGCGTCCGGCAGCCCCAACACCTCCTCCTCCGGCCAAGTCGGAGCCGCATCGGCGCCTATTGGGTAATACAGAAACAATGGGCGGGGCGCCACGGGGCTTGTGCGGACGAGCTGGCGAGCACACGACTGGGGGCGCGCTCCGGGTGTGAAACCTTTCCTGTGGCTCAGCTCGTGTCACTGTGGCTTTGCTGTTTGCCCCGCTGGTGACCTCGCAAAAGGGCAGGAAGCGGCCGCCTCCGGAGAAGGTGTCTCAGAAGGCCGCACACATGCGCCTCCACCAGCGCCCTCGAGAAGCTCCACTTCCAAGCTGGCGAGAGAGACAGTGTCCCGGAGCAGCGCGTGAGACGCCGGCACGCGTCGATCCTGAAACTGAAAAGCAAAACCAGCCGTCGACGAGCTCTAGTAACTAACACTTAGACCGTGAGAAAATGTGGGCCTTTGAGTTCAGACCAGCAGCCCATGCTGCCTGTGCTTATAGGTCTCAGGCAGGGAATGCAACGGGGTCGCTTCGCCTTATACGTCGTCGCAGGCTTTGTGCCTGACATACACGTAAAGAAAACCGATAACCCAAATTTAGCCATTATGCATTTTCAGAAATAATGCTTACAAATTATGTATTTTGGAGAAAATATGTAACAATTTTTTTCAAAGTGTAAATTCAACTTAACACTAACTGAATATGATATTGAAGGGTTTTCATCGTGGGCGTCACAGGATCAGTAACCTAGATTCAAAAATTCTCCTACAGTTACGTTATCTATATTTGGGTGTATTTTTCCCCCTGAAGCATGCGAGAGTAGGATGCAGACATTGTTACAGTTTACCCCCATATCCTTTTGCATGCATCTACTAAAAATAATCTCTTCAACACAAACAATGCCATTATCATCTGTGAAACTAAAGGGCCGAGTTATCTGCTCCCAACACTTCTAAAATACAGCTGTTGCACAGGCAAAAGGTAAAAGACGTAGATATTACAGTTCAAAGAGTAGTAAAAAGGAAGATGGAGTCACTTCTCAAATGCACAGCCACCCACCACAGCTGATGGAGAGTTCCCCTTTCTTGCCCATTACAGTAGGTGGTTTAGGGGAGGGAGGGGAGTTTGCTGTTAATGAGAAAAGGAAATCTCCTTTGTAATACCCTCACCCAAGAAGGATTTATATGCCTTAAGGGGCTTGAACACCTGCTTTTTCAGCTCTTTCCTGTTTCCACCAGCTGACAACCTCACAGTTTCAAGTCACCCATTCACATTCACTTTCTGATTCAGGGCCAGCACGGGCCCATGATTCAGGTTTTTCTCAGTGTAACTTTATTTCAGAACCCCCTTTGCCCTCCTCTGTCACTAGACCTTGCATAAAAAATAGGAGTTTATGCAGTAGGTTTCCTTAACGAGCAGGGGAAAAAAAAAAACACCGAAAGTTCTTGCTATCTAATCCTGAAACAATGAGGTCTAGTCACCCAACATGTGCAGTAATCAAACGGCCATTCAAGTGACCTTTTGAGGATCTAGAAATTCAACTTCTTGTAATTAAGCTATACCCTACTAGAATGAATATTCTAAAAATTCTTAATCCGATTTATTTGGAGAGCCAAAAGATTAAAAGGTCTTCTAAGGACATATCTTAGAACCTGCCAGAATTAGAGATTTTCTCACTTGTTGCCAGGAAAATCTACACTCAAGGAGAGGTGTTCTTTTGAGTGCAAAGAGTTGAAAACTATAGGATATTAGGCAAAAGAGTTTTATTCTTTGTTAAGTTTTTATAACATACAGTGCTGAGTAACACCCAGGTAATACCTGCTTCATGTAGTGTAAGAAATTACCTCGATGCAATGATACCCACCAAATATACTACCAGGTGATCTTTGCAGAGGTCATGGAAAGAAAGGCTAGACAGCATGAGAAGCAGGGGGTGTGGGGGGGTGGTTAACATACTTAGGATAGAGTATGAATGAGATGGAAGGACCCCATGAATTGAAATCTGTGGTTAGGCAGTGTTTGTATTTCCTGTCTCTTTGGCACATTAGCCTTGTTGATGGTATCATAATTGGACCAGAGATAGAAGGTGCCCAAGCCAGTGATGCACTCTGGCTATATTGGAGTGAAGCGCTGGCAAGAATTTCTGTCCATGGGAGTAGCTTGCCAATTAACCTGCTGAGCAGGTACAGGTTTTGCAGTTCTTGAGCAGGACAAGTGGGACACAGTATTGCTGTCACCACTAGGTGGCAGAACTAAGACCTCTGAATGTTGCATGACTCATGCATATTTAGTGTGTCAGGAATATATAATGCTTAATGAATATTAGTGCCTCTTGTACGTTTAGTGTGTCATGAATATTAAGCATCCCTTGGTCATTCCAGCTTTTTCTATGTTCACAAGTATATGCTCTACTAACTTTTATCTGTCCACCATGTGTCTCAGGTTAGTATCTTATCTGTGCCTAACACATGACTTTTGTCCATCCTATTTATATCTTCTCTTCCAGGAAGAACTGAATATTCTCAAACAATACAGTCCTAGGCTTCAGAACATGGTGACAATGCAGTCAAATTTCTTATGACTCCTTCATTACTTTTATCAAGATAGATTTAGCGTAGCCATAGTAATTCCAAGAACAATACTCTTATTTTACTTGGGAAACTGTTGAACAAGTTTCTTAGGTTTTGTTTTGTTTTGTTTTTAGAAAAAAGTTGAAAACTAAGTGGAATTTAGTTAAACTAAGTGGAATTTTTCACAAGAGATTTACAGACATTAAACATTTTTTCTCTCTCTCCACAGATATATATCCTAGTTTTGGAAAGAGGCACATAGACTCTGAGAATAATAGACAATAGTCACAGTCTGTTAATAAATTATATGCACTTTCTGTGATCCTTTTATGGTAGTGTATTTGTTCCTACATGGGGATTATTTCAAGTAACTTTTATAAGTGGGCAAGAACAAGTCTGCTTGTACATTTGGTTCTGTAATATTATTTATATTATGTACTACCTTATACCTTTATCAGAACTTGTTTACTTTAAAATCTATTGTTTTGACATACATAACCATTTTGTCAGGAGTTCTCAACCTTCACTTTGCATTGGAACCATTTAGAAAGCTTCAAAAATGATACTCTGGCTTGGCCCTCACCTCGGTAATTATGTTTTAATTGTTCCAAGTTTGGACCTGAGCAAGCGTATTTTTAATTATTCCCAGTTAATGAGCTGGACTCAATCAGAAACACTACATTAGACATGGACAATCTATTTAAACAAAGAGCTGTGTGATAGTTTGGTGATAAAACAATAAATTCCACCCAGGGAAGGACTTTCTCTGTAATTCCTCTGATATTTTTGTTAGAGAATGTGGTGGTGTTAAATCCCCACTTCAACAGATTTGGGTGTTTCATATGGTAAGAACTACAGCTAGATTCTTTGAACATTTTCTTCATGTGCTAATATAAGTAGTTCCAACAGAATCTCATTCCTTCTCAGCAAGTGTTATAGAAGGGACCCTGTTAACTGGGGTACTTACCAGATCCTTTACTTGGACGGGGATGATAAAGAAGGAGTTTCCTAGAGCTGAGATAATAGCCAATACAGAGTTTTTATAGATCCAGCTGTGGGCTTTTTCCACATACTAAAAATACATACCAGTCAGCCTGATCTCCATACTCAGGTCCTGGAACCTTAAGAGGATAGGTGTTTTTATTAGCATTCCAGAAATTTAGTGGCTTGAAACAGCAAAATTCATTATTTTAGAGTTCTGTAGATTGGAATTCCAGCACCAATCTCACTGGCTAAAATGGTGTTGGCAGAGTTGTGCTTCCTTCTAGAGGCTCTAGGGACAAATCTGTTTCTGTGCCTTCTGCAGCTTCCAGAGGCTGTATCGTGGCTCACTGGCCTCTTTCTCCATATTCAAATTTAGTTACCGTGGGTTGAGTCCTTCTCATATGCTATCATTCTGAACTTTTTTTATAACTACATCTCCCTTGAACTCTGACTGTCTTGCCTTCCTCTTTTACTTTTAAGGACCCTTGTGATTACATTGAGCCCACCTGGATGATCCAGAATCATCTCACTATTTTAAGGTCAGTTGATAAGCAACTTTAATTCCCCCTTGTCATGTAATATAATATATTCACACATTCTGGGGATGAGGGGCAGAGCAGGAACATCTTTGGGTGACCATTATTCTGCCTACTATAAATTGCTTAATTCATCTTTTGACCACAAGTGTAATTTGCATTTTTAAAAGCCGTCTGTGTGGGTGGGGAAATGGGTGAGGGTGGTCAAAAGGTATAAACTTCCAGTTATAAAATAAGTACTGGGATGTAATGTACAACATGGTAACTAGTTAGCACTGTTGTATGGTATATACTAAAGTTATGGAGAATAGATCTTGAGTTCTCATCACAAGGAAAGAGGCCCCTCCCCCCCCTTTTTTAATCTATTGAATATTTGAGATGTGGATGTTAACTTATTGTGGTAATCATCTCGCATATATAAGTCAAATCATTATGCTGTAACACTTGAACTTATATAGTACAATATGTCAGTATATCTCAATAAAACTGGGGGAAAAAACAAAATAAACATAAACAAAAAGCTCTCTGTATACAGGAGGTATTTGGAGACATAGCTAAAATAAGTCATGAGTAAAGTCAGGTTCTTCTACTTTAAGTCATACATTTTTGGTTAGAATTGAGCCGAAGCAGTAATAACAAAACTCTACCAATACTCATATTAGCTTTACTTCTCTCCTATTGACCAACCAAAAAAAAATCTTGGAAAAAGGAAAAGGAAAAAGAATAAAAACTCACAGTGCTAAGAGTTTACCTATTGCAACCAGGTCTGGGACTGCTTGTTCACTGTAGTCTTGCTGGTACCCTGGCAGACACAGAGAAACAAACAGACATTACCAGTGAGTGGAGGTGGTGTAAGCCCTTCCCTTCTGCCAGGATTCCTCCACTCTGGGAGTGGCAGGTTGTAATGCGCTATTTTACAGAATTGGCAAAATAAGTAAAAAAGCACACTGGGAATCACATTTCAGTTTCTCATGAAAAGAGAAAATGACGTTCTTATCCACTGACCCCAGTCAAGTTGCTCCAATTTTTCTTTGAAGCAAAAACCTAGAGGTGGGATTATTTCCCATAACAACTTTAAAAATACATTAAAAAACAGTTCTACAGAAAATCAGAAATGTATAAGGCTGTATAGATCTGTTTCATGTGTTTATGAGTTGTTTCAGAAAAAGAACTTCACTTTTATTGTTTATATTTCATACACATTGGCAAGAAGGAGTGAAAACAGATTAAGATGTTCTATTAAAACAATAATGTTATGGTTCTAGTCTAGAATTTCCTTCTAGTTCCATCAGCATAGGGAAACAGTTGAAAATGACCTTTTCCTGTCCTTTTCCTTTTTTCCTAAGAAAGAATGTGAAATTACCTTTAATAGATTTGTACTCCTGATTACCTTTAAAGCTTTTGACACTGCAGACAATCTTCTAGTTTCATGTGATTGTTTCCTGCAAAACTCCTGTCTAGGCCTCATTGGAACTTGATACCCTCTGAGCTATTTTGACCAAGTACATCCTCAATTCAGACCCATGAGGTGACTCCTTTCTCAGGCTCTGCACAGCTAAGGACTCAATGTTTTGCTTTATTCTTCCTAAAAATAGATTATAATCTATCTGCCTCTTCAGATAATCAACTCGTCTATGAGCTCTTGTAGGTGACCCAACCCAGAAAGCCAGAAACATATGAACTGATTAGATAACAGTTTTATCTGTTCTTATTGAGTTAGGCCTACCTGATTAATATTCAGAAATTAATCAGACTGCTACAGTTTTGGCTATATATAGCTAATGGTTAGTTCAAACTACTAAAGGCTAGACAGAGTAGGGTTTCTGGAATTGGTTAAAAACGAAAGACTCCTCTCAGAATGTAGATCAATAGAGCCCTAAATGCAAAGACAAATTTTTTTTTCTTTCTTAGATGTTAGTATTACATGTCTACAACAGATCTAGATTTTAGAGCATGCATTTACTCATATTTAAGGTTTTAAAGCCTTTTCTTCAATCACAAAAGATTGCTTGTATGTCTATAGTTTGATCAAATACATACACCTACACAAACACATGGTCTTTAACTTCACAAAGGGAAAATATTCAGTGTGACCTACTATCAACTATTTGCTCTAATTTGTTATCCTCTAATTTGTTTCATCTTGCTGCCTGCTTTCTGGGAAGAATGAATAATAATACCTATGTCTATCCAAATCATTTGCATAGTGCTCAATCCATTGTGAATAAATGACGGTATATTTCTGAGAAATCTCCAGTAGATTTCTTCAGTAATATAGCTAGTCCCTTTCCACTTGGCAAAGTACATAGCATTCTTAATAAAGGTTTAAGGAATTTTCTTTTTTTTCTATCAGAAAAGACCTACACATGTAACTTTATAATCATCTTTGGTATACAAGTATACAAATAATTATTAAAAGTTTAAAAATTATTTTAGTGTCAGCATTTCTTTTTCAAAATGGAAATATTGTTATAGTATTTCTTGATTATGAAAACAAAATTTTTCTTTTTTTAATTGACAAAATGAGTAAGAGACCAATAGGTA
Organism: Mormoops blainvillei; assembly: GCA_004026545.1. Taxonomy (NCBI): domain Eukaryota; kingdom Metazoa; phylum Chordata; class Mammalia; order Chiroptera; family Mormoopidae; genus Mormoops; species Mormoops blainvillei. Next base: position 37,553 of record PVJD01002744.1, on the reverse strand, counting down.
AATAAAAGAGAAATCCATGAGTAAATACAAATATAAATAGTATCTTATATACTTATATGTAAGTAAATTACATATGATAAAGTTTACATTTCAAATCAGTGGAAAAGGAAATCACACTTAATAAATGATGCTGGTATAACTAGCTTTTCCCTGAAAGAATACAAAGCTAGTTTCTCTATGTTAATCATATACAAAAGTAAATATCAGATGTATTAAACTTATCAAACAACTAAAACACAATAACATTAAGGTTATTTGGATAACTTTGTGGGTGAGAGAATATTTTAGCAAAATTAGAAACCTAAATTACAAAATGAAACCGACAGATTTGATCACATACAAATTTTTGTATGACCAAAGATATCATAAAAGTATCAAACTATTCACGAGAGACTGTCAAAAATATTTGTTCCACAATATGACAAAGGGTTCATTTCTATGTTCTACAAATAGCACCTACAAATTGATTTTTTAGAAAGATAATCAAATAGAAAAGGGGCAAAGGATATAAAAGGAAGAAATTTAAAATTTTTGCAAAATTAAGAGAAAAGCATCCAGTGGTGGTGGAAATAGGCACTTTTTGTACAAAGCTATTGGGAGTTTGAATTTCTTAAACTTCTGAAAAATAATCCAGGATGTAGTAGATAGTCTACGAATAGACCAACATTGATCCATGCCCTCCTGGTAAATCTTGCCTGGCCTTGAGCCTTGTTTTCACCAAGAATGTGGCAGATGTGACACCATACCTGTATCTGGTCTGGCCTTTAAAATACTGGCACCTTCTATGCCCTCCTTATATGAAGCCAACTTTTATGAAAGGGGTATGACTATCTTGAGACCATAATGTTGTGAGTAACACAAGCTACCCATGTGTGGGGGTTCGAGGGTGAGTGTTGTGGAGGGGTGCCAAGGCACCGCATGTGAGTGAAGCTTCTTGGACCATCCAGCTCAGCATGGTTGCCCCTCGAATGAAGCTACGTGAGTGGGCCCAGCCAAAGCCATGTGGAGCAAAAGAACCACGCAACAGAAACCTGCCTGATTTCCTCGCCACAAAATTGTGAGGGAATAATCATCATTGTTTTAGGTCACTAAATTTTAGGGTGGTATGTTGTTACACAGCAATATATAACCAAAGCACAAGAGTATCAAAAGGAAAAAAACATACTTTTTGACTCAGAAAACCCATTTAATAGATTTTGGTACATCCACATTATGGAATATTGGTATCATTAACAAGAATTAGTTGATCTCTAGAGATACTTATGATATACTGTTAAATAAAATGCAGGTTGTAAAATATGTACACTATAATCTCATTTTAAGAGATTAAAACAAATACATATGAATAAACATGTTTTTATGAGCTTACAGAAAAATGTAGATGATATTCATAATACTCTTAACATCGGTTTCTTGGAGGAATAAGCATAGGGTGAGTTCTGCAGACAGGGACTACAGGCTTTATTTTTGTATACTTGTGTTATTAGGTTGTTGCAAGGAACGAAGACTTTGTTGTTTGAAAGAAAAATCCGATAAAATATTTAAATAAAAGAAATAAAAGAAATTCAAATATTCTTGTTGTAAAAAGAAAAAATATTAAACTCTACAGAAGTATATAAACTAGAAAGGGAAATCATCAGGTAATCCTCTTAATCCAGGTTACAGTAACTTGCTTCATTAACAATATGTCACGGGCATCTTTCTATGTCAGTAAAAATAGATTCAGATGACCCTTTTAATGGCTTCAGGATATTCATTGTTTGAATATAATTTATTTAATCAAGTCCTTGTTGTTAGAATTCACTTTTTTTTCCTAGTTTTTCTGTTTATAAAAATATTGGTTATTCTCATGATACATGCTCACCCACTTCTCTTACAAGTGAACTTGTTGATATACATATTGCTAGCATGCCTTCTACAAAGACTCTATCACTTTATATTCCTGCCAACAGTTTATGACAGGAGCAAAAACAATTGTCTAAGTTTTCTGACTAACCATTCTTTGTGAAAGCAGCCAAAAAGAATTTGCAACTGGCAAATATTTTCATGTCACTTTGCTGTAAAATGGACATGGATAGAACTAGAGTTATAGTGCATTCAGACACCAGAATTCCTTCTGACTAACTGGGGGGTGGAAGAGTCACAGGAGGTTAGCCTAGAAGTGAGAAAATGAAGAAACAAGTCTTTTGCATAGAGATACATAAATTGAAGCAGATTTTCTCCAGTTTACCAGGTTGAATGACTTGCAGTGCCATCTTCTGGCAAAGAAGCCCAAAACTTTCAATTTACATGCTAGGAATAGTTTGTCTTCTAAGTACAACTAAACCAAGGATCCGTAGGAGAACTCAAAGAAGGTCTTGGTGTTAGTGTGTTGGGGAAGGGGTAGTGGAGAAGGAAACACATTTCTCTGAAGCAAAGATCTGAATAATTTGACTTCTGAGGTCTCTGGCAAAATCTGTGGTCTTTCCAAGCTACATACAACTCGTGTACAACAGATTCAGCTTGGAGTTGTACCATCCTCATTTAGCTTCAAGTTTGGAATGTCCAGTATCTCGGGGTAAGGCACTTCAGCAATAAGAATACCCAGGACAACACCCTTATTATATGAAAATTTCTATTTTAGAAAGTCCTGCAATGCAGAAAGGTACTTAGACTACCAAACCTTTCAATATACCCGCAATTAATTTATACACACATTAAGTGTATAGGTGTAGAAAATCACATTGTACCATAAAATTTATTTTCAAGACTTAAAAATACTTTGTTTTAATAACCCAAAATATGCTAGAAAAAGGCTTGCTTTTTAAAGCCAAATTACTTTTAAAATGTGACATCCCTAAATAAGTCTTCAGGTTAAAAAGAAATTTATTGCTCCGGCTAGCGTAGCTCAGCGGTTTGACCGTGGCCTGTGAACCAAAGGGCTGCTGTGTCAATTTCCCACTCAGGGCACATGTCTGGGTTGCGGGCCAAGTCCCCAGTAGGGGGCCCGTGAGGGCAACCACACACTGATGTTTCTCTCCCTTCCCCTCTGTCTAAAAATAAATAAAAATCTTTAAAAAACAAACAAACTTTACTTTCTTTGTGTAGCGTGCCTGAGACAAATTTACAACATGCTTTATTTCAAATCAACTTCTAGTAGTAAGTTAGCGCCCTCGTCTCGCTCTGCCACATTCCTTCCAACGTCACACCCCTACCTTCCCTTTTCTTCTTTCCCTCTCCCTTGGCCTCTCCCACCTGCACAGCCGGGCGCCGCCGCGCCCCGCCCCGCCCCGCCGATCTTTCCCGGCCCCCTCCATTGCGCGCCCGTTTCCGCGCGCTGACGTCACACGCCAGCGCCAGTGACGCGCCGGCCGTTCCCGGGTCTGTGCTCCCTCCAGGCTTTAGGGGCTGTGGACTGCGGAGTCTTCAGCCCGGGGTCCCAAGCACTTCTCTGCAAATCCCGGAATCTAGAGCGGGCATTGCAAGGCAGGGGGACGTGGCAGGCAGGTAGCCTCCCCGTCCCAAGTGCTGCCCGCTCCCCACCCTGCCACCAGTAACCACCTCTGAAGTTGGAGAGGCGGTAAACGAGGCACTCCCCCTGCTGCCACCCGCCGTTTCCAAGGGGCTCAGTTTGTTTCCTCCGGGCAGTGTGTACACGTCTCACGGGGCGTTGCCCGAGACCGGACCAAATCAAACCTGAGCGGTCGGCCAAAGGCTGGTGTCAGATGTGGGAGTCTTCCCTGCCCGCTTGGTAGCAGGCAGTGAGTTGCTGGTTTAGACGGACTTGGTTTCTTTTTCAGGATGTCATTTTCGAAATGCGGGATGCTGCCTCTGACTCATTAAGTCCCATAGGAAGACTGTTTACACCTAAACCTTTGCTTATAGATCATCACCGTTATTCCTACCAACATCCTGTGTCGTTGAGGTGAGTTGCGCTTGGGGGAAGCAATGATATGCAAAATGGCAAATCATATTGGAAACGAGGAGACCTTGCTTAGACTTAGGTAGAGATTGCATGGATACCTTGAATGCACAGAAAAATAATACCCTTATATCATTAGGAATGTTAACTCTACAAGGAACAATATGTATTATAAAGCAAACATTGGACATTATTTTAAAAGCTATTAAAATAATAGGAATCCCGGTATGCATAAGCAGTCATTTGCAGGCTTATATGTTGTCTCCGATCTTCATTACACATAAATTTAATCAGAAAATGAGTAGCAGCTGGTTAGCCTATAATCTTATATTTCAGTTGCCATAATTTGAAACAATTTCTACATATAAGGCATTAAAAGTTCTACTTTCAGAGTTCATCATAACTCTTTTTATATGCAGGCCTAATTTTTACTGTCTAATGTGAGACCCACACCCAAGAAACAGAAAAAAATTAATCACCATTCTGAGTTACATCAGAAATATTTATGAAGAATTAAAACTAATATCCAATATATACTAATAATAGTCTTCTCTTATGATGCAGCAGTATTGTGGAGATGATGGAGGGAAGCCAGATATGGAGAGAAGTAGTCCTTTGTTTCTAGTTTAGATTTGTTTGGAGTGAGATGATCCACAGATCTTCATTGAAAATTGCCCATTGTTCTAGGTGAAAGGTAAGGAGCTTATTTTGTGGGAAAACAGGTTTTTGCCCAGTAAAAGTAACCACTAGTAGGGTTTATGGAACTTGGCCACAGGAGTTCTTTTGAGGTCATTTTAATAATACATTGACATTGAATTCCAAGTATATTTTACTGTCTAATCTTCTGCCTTCTAAGTCATGGTCATGACACCATTTCATGAATATAAATTATTTACCTGTTGGTAGTTTCAAGTAGGAAAGCTGTTAATTGTTGCCTGAATAGACTTACAGAGAAGAAAAACAAATATTTTGGGGGGAAAAAACCAAAGTCTAGTAAGAATCCCATTTTTACTCTCTGCTTTTTTGAGTAGTAGAAGTAAATCAGGTATTTTCCTTCCTGAGAAGATAAATTGACCCTCTACCATAATCCCAAATGGTATTTGTTATTTTGGGAGAAATATATGTATGAGTTGTAGCTGCAGATAGTGCCATAAGGACTTTTTGAAATCTGCTGACATTCCTTAACCTGTACTTTCCCTTAGGACAACTTATCTATCATATTGCTGAAAAGACTTAATGTTCAAGATTGGTGGGGATAAAGTTTTTCATTCATATACCCTGACATTTTTCATGTTCGATGCACAAAATTTTATTATGCCACACATTGCTCATTTGTGGCTTAAGGAAATTCTTAGTACAATGTGAGGAAAGGTGCCTGATTTGACTAGAGACAAGATATATATATTTTTTGGAGCACAGTTGACATACTTTGAAAAGACTGTGATGCCACATAGAAAAACTTTGAATGTCAGGATCAGAAGTTTGGAAATGGGGAACTATTCAAGGATTTTAACCAAAGAAGTTGATTTAGGTAGTATTCTTCCTACTTCTTTCTATCAGTGTTTATTATTTTTAAATTTAAATGTAATTTATTGTTTTGAACAGATAATACATTCATATAGTTTAAAATTGGAAGGTATAAGAAATTGAAAAATCTTCTCAGCTACTCAGCTCTTTTCCCTGAAGATAGTCAATATTACCAGTTTATTTTGTATCCCTTCAGAGATATTACTTACCTATACAAGCAGTTATGTGTGTGTGTATGTATATATAGATACATATATACGTAAATGTAAGTATAGATATACTTTTCCTTTTACTATGCAGAGAGGAGAATAACATTTATTATTCTGGTATTTAGAAATTAATCCATATCAATATAAATGTTTCTCTTTGACTTGATGGAAATTTAAGTTTTGCCGTTTCAGATGGTGCTACAGATGATAATTTTGTATGTCTCATTTTAACACATTTGAAGATATTTAGAGGGTAAATTCCTAGAGAATTGCTGCATTAAAATGTCTGAACATTTATAATTTTGGTAGATATTGCTGAATTAATATGCCTTAGTATTTTTATCAGTTTGTATTCTCACCATATTCTGTTTTCTTATATTTTCCTCCAACACAGTAAAAAATAACAGACTTTCTGAATTTTGCCATTCTGATGGTTAAAAGATGCTATCTCTTGTACATTTTTTATCATTGTAAAATATGCATAACAAAACTTATCTTTTGTACTTTTAAATTGTATTTTTCTTTATATGAGATTGCATACTTTTGCACATTGTAACATCAATTATATTCCTTTCTGTTGTTAACTTTTAACTTCATATTTTTCTGTTGGATTTTTTTCCTACAAATATGTAAGAGCTTTCTATTTATTAGAAAAATGAGCCCTTGGTGATATGATCTAAGATATATTTTTTCTTTTTCTTTTTTGAATTTTGACTTATACTAGTTTTTGCTATGCAAGATTTTTATGTAGTCATATTAATCCCTTTATTATAGCTTCATTATGTATCTTGATATCAAGTAGAACAAGTTTTTCTTCATTGGCTTTTTTTTTAAAAGTATTTCTCTGGCTGTTTTTGCTTTTTTCATATTAACTTTAAAATCAGCTTGTCTTATGCATAAAGGATCCATCGACAAAACCAAATGGGGGAAGGATTGAGGGTGGGAGGTGGGGGTGTGTGCGGCTGGGGAAAGTGGTGGCTGGAAAATGTTGACAAAAACAAACAAAAAACAAAGTGGTCAGGGGGAGGCTGGGAGTTGTGTGGGAAATTAAGAAGCCAAAGAACTGGTGTGTGCAGCCCATGGACATGGACTAAGGTGCGGGGATGATGAAATGCGGTGCAGGGCAGAGGGCGTAAAGGGGGGAAAAATGGGACAACTGTAACAGCATACTCAATAAAATATACCAAAAATAAATAAATAAATAAAATCAGCGTGTCTTATCTCTTTCACCCCTAAAGCTTTTGTTTTTATGAGGATAGCATTACTAATAAATTTAGAGATTAAGAGTTAAAATCTTTCTGATACTTAATCTTCCTACTCATCCATCCATCTACCTTTCCTTTCCCTCCTTCCCTCCTTCCTTCCTTCCTTCCTTCCTTCCTTCCTTCCTTCCTTCCTTCCTTCCCCCCTTTCTGTCTTTCTTTTGTATTTTCATTTTTCCTTATTTTTTCTCTCTGTTCTTTTGATGAATCTTTTTATTGGTTCATTTTCCAGGTTACTAATCCTGTCTGCTGTAAAACCCATGCAGTGTGTTCTTAATTTCAGATATATTAATTCTAGAGTGTTTATTTAATTTTTAAAATAAACTTTAGTTTTGTTGAAATTCTGCATCTTTAAAATCTTTTTTAAAAAAATCTTCATCTTTAAAAAAAATCACTGGTTCATCCTTTTATTCTCTTGAACATATTAATCATGGCTATTTAGCTCCATTTTGAGTCATTTGTGAGCCTATTTCTATTGTGTTAGTTTCTTTTCATTTTGGTTCTGTGGTTCTCTCATTATTTTTTAACATGCCTCATAATTACGGCTTGGATGCTAGAAGTTGTGAATGAAAAATCTTAGAATTTTTGGAACAGTTATCTTCCAAAAATTGTTATGTTTTGTTCTGGCAGGCTGATCAAGTATCAGCTGATAACCTTGATCCTGTCAAGACTTGGTTGTGGCTTTCTTAGGACTAGCCCGTTTTATTCTTGCCCTTTTAGGAATGGGCTAACTGACAAGAGAGGAATTTATAAGCAGATTTTTAGACTCCTTGTGTTCTTTTCCCTCCTCTCCAGGATTTTGGCAGTCCTAAACTCTGACCTCTCTTTCCGCAGCCCATTAAGATTGCTGCTTTCCACTTAAGCTCCATTCTGCTATGCCACAGTTTGGAAAATGTCTTCAGGGAAAAGGCTGGGGTAAATGTGAAACTCACTAGTATGTTCCTATTTTTCAGTGATTATAGCCACTTAATTCCTATCTTTTGTTTTATATGTTTTACTCAGTGTTATTGTTTCTGGAGGTGGGATGGTCTGATATGAGCTGCACCATCATGGTTGGAATAGAGTCTTAACATTTACTGTGTAGACTTTCTTTTAATCTCCCAGATTGTACAGGCATGCTCAGAGATATTGTGGGTTTGGTTCCAGACCCCTGCAGTTTTTTTTTGCTGGTACTGGGTCTTGTCCTCATTTTGTAAAAAATGCAGTATCTGTGAAGCATAGTAAAATAAAACACAGTAAAATGAGGTATGCTTGTAAATGCGGCATTTCCATTCTCAGCTGTGTCTGGTATCCCCAATCTAGAGAAATCTCTAGTCTTCTGCCACGCTGAGAGGGGCGGGTAATCACCTGATCGGGAGAGGTGGATGAGGCAAACTATGTGTCCAGCTGCTTCTTACACAGTCAACCAATCTTGTTTTAGTCCTAATATTATCCTTAACCCTCAGAGGCACCTGGTACTTCCAGTTATTTAGCTAGCCTGTAGTGGGTGTCGATTTATTTCCTACTGCTGGCTTGTGATACAACTTTCTTTATTCTCCCAAGTCAGTTACTGCTTGTGTTTGTGTTTGTCAGCTTCCAGAATTTTGTGTTTGTCAGCTTCCAGAATTTTGTTGCTTTCTTTCCTGTTCTGCCTTTTCTTTTCCCTTTAAAGTTGTGTTAGGTTTGAGGAAGAAGTAGATGGAAATATGTATGTTCAATTCTATGTTTAACTGTAAGTTGCACTTTATTTTTTGACTTTTTAAAGATTAGGCTAAAGTAAATACTCAAGGCTTTTCATTTTTCTGAAGGAATGGTTTTAGCTATATCTGTTAATCTTTGTGACTAATAGTACAATTATAAACATTGTTAGATTTTCTATTTTCTGACCCATTTAGCTCTTTTATATTCTTTTACTGGAGTCGTTATTAAAGTTGAGAGGGCCCTTATAAGATAGCATTATGTGTAATCTTTAGTGTTTTTAGAAGTATCTAAGGCTTGGAGAAGTCAGGTGGCTTGCTCTTGTTCACATAGCTTTTATTTTCCAAATCCATTGTGTATTTGTTATACCACATAACTCTTTGGAAAGCCCAGGTATCAAAAATGTCTTTGATTTTATGCTTTGAATATCTTTAATATCAGATATATATTATGGAGATTAAATTGATGTAATTGTTACAGACCTTAAGAATACTGTCAAGTTGGTATTGTGATTTTCATTTTATGTTGGAAGCTGAAGTGTAGAAAGGGCATTTATTTCTAATTTGAGTTTATTACAATAATGAAATTAGAACAGGATTTTTGTGTTCCTTCGGTCACATGTTATAATGATTTTGGATATGAAGCCTACAGTACATTTTATCTTTTATTTCATTTGGTTAGAAAGTCTTTCAGGATTGTAATTCAGCTGAGAAGGCTCACAACTAGGAAATAAGTACCTTAATTAAATATGTAGTAAGTCACAAAGTAATTTGTCTTTCTTGTTTTCCCTTTTACTTTCTCTCCTGTACTATACTTGTCTAGTGTGGACTCTGCAGGAAAGGAGGGGTTATCAGTTGCTCTGAAACACTGAACTACAAGTCTTTCATTGTTTATAAAGGTGTCTGAACTTAACATTATTTGATGGCAATTAAAGTCATCCTTCTCCACCAGGGGCAGTAGATTGTACTCTACTGAGTCGTAAGAACCACAGTGGTCAGTAATGCGGTAGGCATCAGAATGTAATGCTAGGGACTCTTAGAGCTTCCATCTTGTTTCTGTGGTCCCTTGAAAGGAACTGGCAGCTAAATTTTGAGGCAGGGCCAAATTGACTAATTTAATTTTTCTTTCTTGGCAAAAGTTACAAAGTAATGATGGTTGTGAAATCTCATTATGTGGTTATTATTTAATGTAATTTGTCTTATAAAATTTAGTTTTATAAGATGAGTTTATCTTGGTTATTTTTTTTCTAAAAAGCATAGTAATATACTTTCATGCCCTGGAAAAACCATTAAATTCTGGCTGGTGGCCAGATGGCTATTATGTTATACCATTTGATCAAAGTTGAACTTGAAAGTATTTGCATGACTTTTCTACTTTAATTTACTGATAATGCTGTACTGCTATCATAGTAGTTAATTTCTTGTCTCTCTTGAAGTTGCTAAAAGCCTCGTCATTTCTTACAGAAAATTTGTTTTAGAAAATGGATATAATGTTTTCTAAGGTAGAAGAAAGCTCTTTCCCACAAAGTTTTATAAGGAATGATTATCCCATGATTTTACAACAGGCTGGGTTCTGGCCTTTAGTCTTACAGACCCAGAATATAAATTTTGTCATTTAAGGAAATTGGATCATTTTTTTAAAGGCAAAATAAAATTAAACAAATTTTAGTATTGATAGGTGAAATGAAAAAATGGATTTGTTCATTTACAGTGAAAAATATGGTACACTGTCACAGAAGTTTTAACATAGTCTTCACGACAAACCCATTTTCTCCTAGAAGGGAATAGTACATAGAAAGCCTGCTTGCTATGAATGGAAACAGAAAAGCACAAGTTAGGTAAATTAAATATTTGTTGGTTTTAGATTAACATAGTGAATTCATGTATCTCCACAATAAGGATGATCTTGCCATTAGGCAGTGCTAATGATTGCTTTTGTGACTCTTTCTCCTTCTCCTTTCCTCTCTCCTCCCTTTCACTTTTTAAAGCTTTCACTACCCAGCATATTTGGCTTCTGTCCCTACCAGTCTCCTAAAATTACTATTGCTAAAGCTACTAATGACCTTAATCAAATATCTTGGTATGGTAAGCGTCTAATTATACCAAAGGCAGAAATAGAAAAGACTGAAAAACTTATATCAAAGTTTTATATTTAAATAAGATTGAAAAGCAAATAGCATATATAAGGGAAAAAGAATTTATGACAAAGAAGGGCTCACATCTTCATTAAGGGAGTTTTTACAAATTAGTTTTTTTTTTCTTTGATGCTCAGCCTTTTATTCTATTCAGACCTTCAGCAAATTGGACAAGGCTCATCCACATTGAGGAGGACAATCTGCTTCATTCAGCCTACCAATTAAAATATTAACCTCATCCAGAAACACCTCATAGACACACCCAGAAATAACGCTTAACTGACTATCTGGGCACCCCATGACCCAGTCAAGTTGACACATAAATTTGACTGTCATAGTATATACAGTTGTTCATAGTATTAATCCTTTTTATATCCATAAGTTGATAGCCTTGTTACCTGTTTTTATTTTTTTGGTTTATAAAATGAGTTTTATTACTCTATAACTAAAAAAAAAACAAAACATATTTTCTTATGTGTAATATGTGAATGGCAATTTTTTAATTCTTTTTTTTTATTGTTATTCTATTATAGTTGTCCCCGTTTTTCCCCCATTTCCCTCCCCTGCCCCACCAGAGTCAGTCCCCACCCTATTGTCCAGGTCTGTGGATCATCATACCTGCTCCTTGACTAGACCCTTCCCCTTCTTTCCCCCTTCCCTCCCTGCCTCTCTGGTCACTGTCAGTCTGTTCCTTGTTTCCATGCCTCTGGTTCTATTTTGCTCCTTTGTTTTGTTTATGAATTAATTTTTAAAAGGCTGCCCTAGTAGAAAATGGGCAAAAAACATGAAGAATTCAAAAGATCAGAAATACAAATAAATGTCCAATAAACATGGATGAGTTTTTCAAATGTACTGGTATGCAAAATAAATTCAGCTAAAAATGAGACACCATTTTCCCCATCAAACATAATAAATAATAACAGCAACCGATAGTGACACCGTGCTCATTACGTGACAATAGTTCTTAATACATGACTGAAATTAACTAATCCTCCGAACAGTTCTGTAAGTACATACTCTATTTATCCGCATTTTACAGATGCGCAAACTGAGGCATATGAAGATGAGTAACTTGTCCAAGGTCACATAACAAATAAGTAATAAAGCCAGGATTTAAGCTCAGGTTCTCTGACTCCAAAGTTTTAGTGCTCTTTAACTACTACTTTTTATTGTCTCTCAAAGATTTAAAAAAATAACCAGTGTTAATAATTGAGTACCTAGGAGCAGACATTTTTATGTGGATTAGAATAAGTTATTAGACATTCCCATAAGATAGTTAACCAATATGTTTTTTTCTTTTTCTTTTTTCTTTTTAATCTTTACCAAAGGATATGTTTATTGATTTTAGAGGGCAGGTTAGAGGATTTTAGAGACATCGATGTGAGAGAAAATATCAGTTGGTTACCTTCCATATACATCCCAAATGGGGAACCTTCTGGTGTACAGGACAGTGCTCCCACCAGCCGAGCCATCAGGGCTGTAATATGTTTGAAAGCTTTAACATGTTCATATTCTTTGGACTAGGAATTTATCCTAAGGAATTTTTATAATAAGTATCTAAAAATGTGCATATGGAAATTTTATCTGAAGTTTTTTTAGAATAGCAAATGTAAACAATTTAAATGTCTAATAAGGGGCCGGTTAAATAATTTTGGGAAATAGTCTTATTGTTTTCATTCTTATTAGAGATAATAAAATAGTGCTGCTAATTAATTCATACAAGAAAAAGTTTGCTCCTCTCTCCATATATGTTAAGTATATACGGTATTTGACTTTACAAAACATTCTTATAAAATTGAAATGCCTCTGTTTTTCTCTTTTTAGCTATAACAAGGTTGCATGAGTAAAACTGAGATAAAGTTTTTTTAACTTACAATATTTAAAATATTCTTTTTAAGTAAATAAATTGCAAAACAATTATAATATAAATTAAACATTATTATGGTTAAAGAAAACATGCTTATCCCTGTTAACCGTTACTTTTGTTTATGTCTAGCATATCAGTTAAGATGCCTTAGAAAAAGAATCATGGAGAAGTATGTTAAACTGCAGAAGATTGGAGAAGGTTCATTTGGAAAAGCCATTCTTGTCAAATCTACAGAAGATGGCAGACAATATGTTATCAAGGAAATTAATATATCAAGAGTAAGTATACAAGTATTTTTCATTTGGTTATTTAAGTAATAGTCTGGTTACAAAAGGGCTCATTGTTAGAGATTAAAAAAATATGTGGCAATGTATAACCTCAAGTGGAAGATTTCCATAATCCCAGGGAAAGCCACTGTTTCAGAATAGTCTATATATCCTTTCAGATTTTTTTCTGTGATATGTGTTTGTGTTTATATGTCTACTGTTCTGTACCTTAATGTAGTTTGAACATCTTAAAATGTTTTTGCTTGTTGATTCAGCTTAGTCTTTTTAACTTCTGACTGTATTTTTGTTACTTGGGCCATGCTTTATTCTTGCCATTATTTTTTTAACCTCTCTCTTATTGAGGGACTTCTGGGTTGTGTCATGATGTTTAATTTGATATTTTCTTTTTTCCTCCCACTTCAGATGTCCAATAAAGAAAGAGAAGAATCAAGGAGGGAAGTTGCAGTGTTGGCAAACATGAAGCATCCAAATATTGTCCAGTATAGAGAGTCATTTGAAGGTCAGATAAATTCTTCAAGAGAGTTCCAAAAGCTTGTGAACCATGTGATGACTTTTGGATATTTTCCCTATGAGGAATCTTTTTGTGAATGTATTCATAGGAAGAAAAGTATATAATTTTTGCTTCAATACATATGCATATGAGTATCAGCTTGATTCTAGGACAATATACCTCAGCATCCCTGTGTAGTTTAATAGTGACTCATGGTTACTATGATTTCTTAAAAAGAAGCAATGGGGTAAATGCAAGAATTTGGACAAAGAAGGAACAGTAATTTACATCTTTTTAAACTAAACTCCTTTTAAGTGCCACCAGCACTGCTACTGAGAAAATGTGCAGATCTTTAGAAAGTATTCTACTCATTAGTATTCTCCTGTATACCTCATTATTATAATATTGAGGTCTTTTGAAAGTGTTGTCAGGTTCTTAAAATGACATAGCTGTATTGCTGTTGTGGAAATATATATCATTATTTTTGTTAATGCAGGAACTAAGCTAAGGCAAAGCTTCTCTAAGGCAAGTCAGGGTGGCTTATTGAAATCTGATTGATGTCATTCCCATTATTATCATAAATCCCTCTAAATTATAAAACAGAAATATGATCTAGATTGAAAGTAGAAGGTAGTTTAAATGACTGTTTCAGGGTCACATCACATACCAGTTTCAGAGTCTGAATTAGAATTAAAGTATCCCTGCTCCCAGATAAACTTGGTATCTAGTAAAAGAGATCATTCTTTAAAAAATGTTTATCACTTCACACCTTATGTCATAAAGTATTCAGATTATTTATTTATTTTATTACGGCAGTGAAATGAGGATTTACACCCTGTGTGAAAGAGTACAATGTTAACCACCTCTTCCTTCCCAGGATATTTTTTTTATTTATCCTCATCTATCTTTAATTTTATTTATTTATCTTTCCCCTGGTATCTGTTGTTTTTTAATTTTTAATTTTAAAAAAAAATTATTTATTTATTTTTAGAGAGAGGGTAAGGGAGGGAGAAGGAGAGAGAGATATACCAATCTGTGGTTGCCTCTTCCATGCCCCTCTCTGGGAGCCTGGCCCGCAACCCAGCCATGTGCCCTGACTGGGAATGGAACCAGTAACCCTTTGGTTTTCAGGCCAGCACCCAATCCACTGAGCCACACCAGCCAGGGCTGTTTAGCTTTTTTTTAATCGCCAAGATTTTAATTTTTCAAGTTAAAAGACTTGAATGTATATCAACAAATACTCCAATAGATGCTTTGATTTATGTAAATGCTTCACATAGAAACATCTATATAATTCATAAGGTGTAGGACATTCTTTAAATAAAGTTTTATTATTGCTACTATTTAATTTTAAGGGAATATGTGTTCATGGGAAACATATCGAAAAAGTACAGACATGCATGAACCCTAAGTTCTTTGTTCCTCCCACTCCACCCTCATCCCTAGGGGTTAGCATTGTTAATAAAGCAGTGTTATACTTTACTGTATTGTCTGTGCCTACGTGGAACAAACATACACATAGAGCTTTTAATGGTTAAAAATGAATGGAATTGTGTGTCTGTGTTTCTGCATCTTCTTCTTTTCACTTTATATCTTACAGATATCTTTCCATGTCATTATGTTTGTTTTTTTTGAGAGTGTGCACCTCTTCTCCAGTTTGTGCTTCCAGTATGTTGCAGACTTGAGCAAGGAGAGAGGGGGCAATCCTCAATTTTAAGATTTTTTTTTTTTTAATTTTAGAGAAACAGGAGGGGAGGAAGAAAGAGAGAAAGAGAAATGTCAATGTATGGTTGCCTCTTGTGCGCCCCCTACTGGGGACCTGGCCTGCAACCCAGGCATGTGCCCTGACTGGGAATTGAACCGACAGCCCTTTGGTTCGCAGGCTGGCACTTAATCCACTGAGCCACACCAGCCAGGGCAAAATATGCATTTTTAACTTACCATATTTCCAATTTAAGATGGGTTTATTGGGACATAGCCCCATTGTAAGTCAAGGAGTATCTGTATATCTGTCTACATATTGTCTGTATTCCAGAGATGCTTGGGTCAGTGTGGACACCACTATCCAATAAGATGGTGTATTCTTGGTAGAAAAATCATTAATGATGGTGTTATTAATCCAAGTTAGTGTATAACCTGTGTGACCAGTATACCTTGACTTTGAACTCTAATTCTTTCGAGTGTGCTTCTGTTTTTGGTTTAACAGAACCCAATTAATTAATTGCCGCTTTTTAGTAAACCTTTTAGTACCTTTAATTTATCTATGCTTTTGATATACATGTTAAAAAATGGAATGTAATGCTTATATTTTGCAGAAAATGGCTCTCTGTACATAGTGATGGATTACTGTGAAGGAGGGGACCTTTTTAAACGAATAAATGCTCAGAAAGGCATTTTGTTTCAAGAGGATCAGGTGAGTTAGCACGTAGGAGATTGACTCTTTCTCCATAATGTTATTTAGAGGTAATTCAAAGTTTCTTTATGTATGTAGTTACTTATAAGTACAAATGCTAATTGTAATTACTAGGGCAGTTCAGTATCATACTCCAATATCTTAGTCACATTTCTGTTCTAATTAGCGGCCATCTCAGTTCAGTTCCCCATCACATTGACTGTCTATAATATTGTTACGTGTATAATATTCAAGGTGGAGCAAAAGTAGGTTTACAGTTGTAAGTACTTGAAACACAGAATTTATTCTTCTATTATTATTTATTAATTATTATATTACTTTCCATATGAATAACTATAAACCTACTTTTGCCCAACTTGTATATGCTCTGTGTGTGTGTATATATACATGTATACACGTATATATAAAATACATATATTTGTGTATATAACTTCATTGTGCATTATAACTGATTAATTCTAGTTCCTGTCAATCTGGCTTACTGCTGCCAGACCGTATCTTCGTAAATACGGCTTTGCTATGTAACTGGCCCTAGAAGCCCATTATTGGCAACTGCACTAATTCTAACCTGTTTTGGTTTCAAGGATCTCTAAAATATGATCCTACCCTACCTTTCTTATTTTTTCCTATTATACCCCAATGTGCACCTTTTTTCTTTTATTTAACAGATATTTATTGAACATGCATTTTGTGCTAGACCCTGGGACACATGTTTATACATCTCATTTTCCTGCGTACTTATTCTTATTATTTCTTTACGGATTTTTGGTAATACCTTACCCCTAACTCTCTCTTATTAATATTCTACATTTTTTAAGCTTTGCTTAAGTCTTATCTCCCAAGACCTTTTCCTTCTCTAAATTGCATTTCTCATTATCACCCATTCTTAGTTTTCATTGCATGCTTTTACATAAGGGAGTGGAGGAAGCACTGTGCTAGGAGTGCTGCGTTTGTTCTCTGTTTTAATTCTTATATGCCCCCACCATGAATTAGTGTAGTTTTTTCTATTTCATAGATAAGAAATCTAAGAGAAGTTTAGTAGCTTTCCCAGAATCACATCATTGATGTTTGAACATACCTCTTAACACCAAAGTTTATAAAAATTTTTAACAAATTCAAATTGTAAAGTTATTTAAAAGTTCAGAAATGGAGAGCCCTCTTTTCCACTGCTCTGTCCCTGAGATTTAGTTTGGTGCCTTCTTCCAGAACTATTTTTTTGTACTTGTACTTGTACATGTAAAAATGGAGACACATTCAGAAATAGGGTACTGTATATACCATGCTTTTATTACTTACATATTGTCTTGATTATCTTTACATGTTAGTCCAAATAGATCAATTATATTACTTTTAATAGCTGCTTTATGTTGCATTCTCGCAAGGCCTGTGCTCTTTGTTTCTTTTTACTCTTTTTATCGTCATACCATTTTCATTCCCCTCCTCTCCTTAGCTATTCCAGTGTCTAATGAATATCTCTGTATTTTTGCGAAATGTCTGTCATTGTTTTGTATAAATATTTCAAGTGCATACTTGTTGTATAATATCTTACTTAGTTTTACTTGTTTTCTAAGTGTTATGTTTCTGATTAGTCTCTTTTGCTGTGTGTGCATATGTTGCTTCTAACTGCTGTGTGATGCTCCATTGTGGTCTTCCGAGTCTCCACTTCTTTTTCCTGCATCACACACCCTTCTTAATGTACTCTAAATAATTTCACATCAGAAGTATTTTCCCAACTAGGTTGTAATGTGCTCTAGAGCACAGATCACAGTTCTTACTTATATTATGATACTTAGAAAGCTGTGTCTGTGGTAGGCACCAATTTGGCACAACTAAGCTGTTTGGCTGATAATACCATACAGGTGGGGACGTTTAGGCTCTTAATAGTAACTAGAAAATATGATAAGGTGAGATCTTGAGTTATATTTTAATTGACTATTACTAAATAAGATAATGCTATAATTCTTAAGCTTTACTTATCTCCTTTTCCACGGTTAAGCCTAGTAGACAGAGCACAGAGCTTGGGAGTAAGAAAACTTGGGTTTGAGTCCTTGTTCTACTTGTCAGCTAGTAATTGTTATGTTAACTGAGTCTTCTCATGCAGCTCTTCTAACGTTGAGCTAATTTATATGTAGTGAGAAGTAACCTGAAAATTTTTTATTTTTTTCTAAATTTAGGATCTAAACTTGGGAAGGCAAAAATCTCGAGTTGTCAGAGATTTGGTTACTTGATTAAGATACGGCAAAGTAACAAAATATTGCAGAAAATAAATGCAGATGGAGAGAATTCTGGGAATATGACAAAGTAGAAAGCGCTAGGAATCTACCTCCACCAATACAACAATTACAGTAGTAGAATCATTTTGATGTAACTAATTTGATCCCTGGAGTCTATTGAAGGTTTGTAAGTACCAGGGAAATACTTGGATAGTAAATTGTGGTTAATTTGAGCCAGTTGCAGGTCTTAGCTTTGTAGTAGCAGCTACCTACCCCCCATCTCTGAGTCCCAACGCAACCAGCAGTGCAGGCGTTCTAGGAGCAGCTTGTGGGAGCCTGGGTGGGCAGAAAGCTCCTGTTCTCCAAATATTGGGGATCTGTGCTTTGATAATTGATAGCTGCTTCTGATCTCCAAGGTACAAAGAAGCAGGCACCACCCCACCCCCGATTGTAACAAGCCCCATCCCTTCTTGTTAAAATAACTTGTAGGGGATTTAAAGGGCAAGCACCCTTTTATTTCCTGCTTCATTTCTTTCTTTTTCTTTTTGGGATCCAGACACTACAAACTAGGACATTCCAAAGCAATCACATATACAAGGGGAATTAAAAAGTCACCACGCATAGATAGGGAAGGATGCAGGCTTAGAAAACACCTCGAAAGAGTTTAAGTTTATACTTCTGGCTGATCCTCAGGTCAAAGACAGCATATGGCAATTTAAAAAACAATAATAAAAAATTCAAAACAGCAAACCCTGGGGAAGGAGAATCTTTTTTTCATAGTTACCACATAATTAGGTTCAAATGACTAGTTTTCAACAACGAAATCACAAGGGATATAAAGAGACAGGAAAGAATGACCTATTCAAAGAGAAATAAACAGAAACTGTCCCTGAAAAAGACCTGATGGTGATCTACTAGACAAAGACTTTAAAATAGCTGTTAAATATGCTAAAAAAAAAAACAAAACCCAAAAACTAAAGACATGGAGAAAGTTGAGAAAGCAATGTATGAACGAAATGTAAGTATCAGTACAGACAAAACCTAAAAAGAAAACAAAATGAAATTCTGGAGCCAAAAAGTACAGTAACTGAAATGAAAAATTCATTAGAGGGATTAAAAGGTGGATTTGAGCACGTAGAAGGAAAAATTGGTGAATTGAAACTATGACAGTGGAAATTGTTGAATCTGAGGAATGGAAAGACGAAAATTGGAAGAAAAGTATACACACCATAAGGACCCATGGAACATCACCTAGTAGACCTACATATGCACTGTGGGAGTCCCAGGGAGAGGAGAGAGAGAGAAAGGGATAAAGAGAATATTTGAAGAACTAATGCTGAAAGCTTCCCGAAGTTGTTGTCAGACGTGAATATAAACATCTAGGAAGCTCAACAAACTCTAAGTTGGTTGAACTCAAATAGACCTACACCAAGACATGATAATTAAATTGTTAAAAGGCAAAGACAAAGAGAAAAGTGACTCATGACATACACCAGTGATTTGGTAAGATTATCAGCCTACCTCTTTTTAGAAACTTTGGAGACCAGAAGACTAGGGTTGATATATTCAAGTGCTAAAAGATAAACTGTCAACCAAAAATGTTATATCTGGCAAAACTGTCCTTTGAAATGAGGGTGAAATTAAGATATTCCCCGATAAACAAAAGCTAAGGTTGTTCGTTATTGCAAGACTTGCACTGAAAGAAATGCTAAAGGGAATCTTGCACATTGAAGTGATTGAACACTGGACAGTGACTTGAAGCCATGTAAAGAAGTAGAGATCTCAGAAAAGGTAAATACACAGGCAATTATAAAAGCTATTATTATCATAATGATGTTTTGTAACTCCCCTTTTTGTTTTCTACATGATTTAAGAGACTAATGCATTTTTAAAAAGCAATTATTTGCCTAAAAGCTAGTATTACAACTTGTAACTCCCCATTTTGTTTCCTACATAATTTACGAGACTAATGGGTTTAAAAAATTATCAGTTTCTTTTCAGTCACAGGGGATGTATATAGATGTAATGTCGTGACATCAACAAGTGAAAGGAATGAGATGGAAATGTAAAGGAGCAGAATTTTTGTCACTGATGTGAAGCTGGTACAAATCCAAATTAGAGTATTATAACTAGGATAGTAAATGTAATCCCCATGGAAACTGCAAAGAAAATAGATATATAATGAATATATGCAAAAGGAAGTGAGAAATGAATTTAAATTTCACTACAAAAAAAAATCAACACAAAAGAAAGTGCAGAAAGTGAGGGACAAAAAAGCTATAAGGTATATGTAAAATAAATAGGAAAATAACAGAAATAAGTTTTTTCATATAAGTCAGTCTTAAAAAAGAAGGAAATATGCTACAACATGGATCAACCTTGAGAACATTATGCTAAGAGAAATAAGCCAGTAACAAAAAAGATGAATACTGTATGATTCCCCTTATACGAGGTATTTCAAGTTGTAAAAATTGTAGAGACAGAACTAGAAGAGCAATTTCCAGGGACCGGGGGAAAAGGGGGAACAGAGAATTATTGTATAATGTGAATAGAAATTTTCAGTTTTGCAAGATGAACGTGTACTGGAGTTGGATGGCTGGTGATGGTCAGACAAAATACCACTGAACTATACACTTAAAAATGATTCAGATGCTAAATTTTGTGTTATGTGTATTTTACTGCAATTAAAAAATTGAAAACAATACATGAAGGTTATACAATGTTAGGATCCTTAGCTTATCATAGTTGAGGAACCTTCGTGCAAAAATTAAAAAATAAATGTTACTCATAGCAGAGAAAATTATTCTAGTGGACATGGAATATCTGCTTTCTGGGCAAATTACAAAGAAGATAAATAGCAAATAAGCTGTTACCTCTTATTAGATGCTCTAAGATCATATCCTATTCTAATACAGAGAAAGCCAAGTTTATTAATATATTTTATTAATTTTTATTAATATAATATTTGACAGTGAAAGTTTCTCAAACTTTCTTTTCTTAATAAACCCATCAAAACTAAGCACTCTTTAGTAGAATTTTGACACATTTTATTGCTGTCAAAGGAACCTGAATTTTGGAGCAGGGAAGTGTATTGCAGTATTGTTTTAGTGCCTTAGGGCAATTTGTAGTAGTGGAAATAAGTTGTACACACAAAACTGTAATTCAGACAATGTATATGTAATTACCATATAGTATTTGGTTGGACTTGTTCAATATTTCATAACGTTTGAATTTGAAAGCCTTTTGAGCAAGAGAATGCCATTATCCCAGCACTGTTGTGTAAAAATATTTTTTGTTGTGAACTGATGTGTACAAGGGAGTAAAAAGGAGAGATTAGAAGTAGGGTTATAATTTCAGTGCCTCCCCTCTCCCTCAATCCCTGCTGCAAGTAATCGAGCCCTAATGTACTGAGCCTGTCCTCAGTTCTGTTGATACCTTCCATCAGAATGTAGCTCTAAAACCACATCTGTTCAACTTTTTTCATCATCTCCAGGCTGAATCGGCACTCTTCTGTGTTTCTTCAACACTCCGGTTTATTTATCTCCCTCAGTAGTCTTTGATAGGGGTTGGCAAACAGTGGCCTGTAGGACAAAGTCAGTCCACTGTCTGTGTTTGTAAACAAGTTTTAACAAGATGAGTTATGCTTATTTGTTTGCATATAACCT
The DNA here is from genome assembly GCA_004026545.1 of Mormoops blainvillei. Lineage (NCBI taxonomy): Eukaryota > Metazoa > Chordata > Mammalia > Chiroptera > Mormoopidae > Mormoops > Mormoops blainvillei. The sequence goes on along the minus strand of PVJD01002744.1, from coordinate 15,908 downwards.
GTGACTACTTTTACACCACAGTGGCAAAGTTGAATTGAGACAGTGACCATGTGGCCTGCAGAGCCTAAAATATTTACTGTCTGGCCCTTTACAGAATATGACGACCCTTCGTCCATTAGCTCCTTTAGTTACTTTTTTGTTGGTTCCTGTACCTATTAGGTACATCGCTGCTGCTGAACACTTTTGTAAAATTATAAAAGAGTCCAGGTATGGCAGATGTGGTAACGAACAACCCTATCTTTAAATTGAGGCTTGGCTGATTTCTAGATGTCTTCCAGTTCTACCGGTAGACTGCATAACAGTAACACTCAGCTGAGCTTAATTTTCGTCTTCGTTTTGTACTTGTTTCTGATCCTTCCATGGTTGAATTAATTGCTCTCAGTGTGCTTATTGCAGTTATAAAACTCGTGCTTTTTATTTAGGTATTTGTTTACATTTCTGTCACCATATGAACTTAAAGTCAAGAGAACTATACTTCATTTTTCTTCTTATACTACCTTATGTATATATGGAAAGGATTGTAAAAATTTGTGTAGTCCTTAGTGATTATGTATTGAACTGAACTGGGAGGCTTGCTTTTTTAAAGAAAATCAATTTAAAAAATTAATTTTCCGTTATTTTAATGTAATGTTTATTATTTTTAAAAATACTGAAGAGACCCCTGGCTGGCGTGGCTCAGTGGATTGAGCACCAGACTGCGAAGCAAAGGGTCACCAGTTTGATTCCCAGCCAGGGCACATCCCTGGGTTGTGGGCCCGGTCCCCAGTAGGGGGCGCTCAAGAGGCAATCACACACTGATATTTCTCTTTATCCCTCCCGTCCCCTCTCTCTAAAAAATAAATATAAATCTTAAAAAAAACTTTAAAATAAAAAATACTGGAGATAATAGTGAAAAGGGAAGCTTTTACTTACCTTTCATTCTATTTTTGGACATATTTTTTCCCTTAGGTAAGCACTGTTATCTGATTGGTAGCTATCCTTCTATATTTCCCCCTTTTATTTTTTCTTTCCTTCTTACACACACCACACACTCATATACAACTATATAGAGTTAGGTAGGTGATATACCTAAAAATGCACTTTAAAAAATAGGAGTCTACTGTGCATACTATTCTGCAACTTTCTTTTTTTCACTTAACAGTTTACATAGAACTAACTTCATTCTTTTCAGCGACTGCATAGTATTTTAGGTACAGTAATATCACAATATATTGAACCAGGCCCCTTGATGGACATTTAAGTTGTTTATATTTTTTTGCTCTGACAAACAGTGCTGGGGTAAATATCCTTCTATACACCCTTTTGTATTTGTGATACTGTAACTGTAGGATAAATTAGAAATTGCAGTTTGCTCTTTCAAAAGATATGTGAGTTTAAAATTTTTACATATTTTACAAAATGACTGTTCTTTACTTTCCTACAAATAGAGCATGCAAAGACCTATTTCCCCACATTCTGACGAACATTGTATATTATTTCATTTTTGTCAAGTTTAGATATTTTTTTATTCTTATATTTTAATTTTGAGGGCGGTTAGTATTTTGTATGTGTGTTTATTGGTGTTCTTTTCCCTCTGACATTTGCCCTTTAGTCTTCTGTCCACTTCTTGGTTTGGCTGCCCCATTTTCCTCAGTGATTTGGAAGAACTTGTGCATATTAGAGAATTAGCAGTCTATCAACTATGTTGCAGATATTTTCTCATATAATTATTAAGCGTAATATGTATTTTGTCATACAGATGTTTTAAATTTTCTAGAGTCAACTTTCTCACTCTTGTTTCTTGTGACTTGGGGGATTTTTGTCATGTTTTCAAAGTTATGCTTTAATCAGAGATTATAGAAAATTAACTTATGTTTTCTTTTATTATTGTATATAAGTTTTTTGTTTCAAAATTCCAGCTACTTAGAATTATTTTTGTATGATCTGAGGAATAAATTAAACCTTTTTACTTTTAAGTGGCCAACTCCAAAATATATTTATATATGGTAAATGTGTGGAGAGGAAAAAAGAGATGTTGTCCAAGTTTCCAACCTGTGTTTTTTTCCTTTCATGATTTTTATTGAGGTAAAAAAAAAAGCATTATAGAAAAATATATATACCTTAAAAGGAAAGTCACCCACTATCATAGTATCATAAAATGTAAATTACTTTCATTTTTTTACTTTTCTCTAGAAATTTCTTTCCATGTTTATTCTGATTTGTAAGAGATGCTTTGGTAACAGTCTCTTACATTTTAAAGTTAACATGTGCCTTGCACATGATGTGTCAGTTGGCTTGAATGTTTATGTAATGTCAGTGACTACAAATTAAAAATAAATTATAGCCTACATTTTTTTAAAGGATTTAGTTCCCTTCAACCCCAACTATTCCTGAATCCTTTTAGTGGTCAAGGAAAGAGTACCATGAAATGTAAATTTTAAAAGAAATAACAGATCTCATTCTCCTCTCCCCCTCCCCCCCAGATTTTGGACTGGTTTGTACAGATATGTTTGGCCCTGAAACATGTACATGATAGAAAAATTCTTCATCGAGACATAAAATCACAGGTATGTTTATTCTGTTAACTGATGTCTTCCTAATGAGTTATGGACATGGAACCAGCATTGCCTCAGGGCCAACTTTTTGAACCCAATTCAGTCGCATCAGATTGCGTTTTCTTCCTGCACTCTAGCCCTAGAAGCCTCCATCAGCATCTTGTGTTAGCTCCCCTGCCCACTTCCTCGTTCTTGGTTTACTTTCTCATTATTACAGAAAAACATATAAAAAATATATACGGATGGAAGGTATATTTTTTGAGGTGACATTATTCCATTCTCTTCCATGATAATTTGGGTATAAATTTCTAGGTTGAAGTTATTTCCCTACAGAATTTTGAAGATATTGCTCATTTTCTCTTGGCTTCTACTTGCTGTTTAGGAATTTAAAACCATTATTATTTCTTCTCCTTCGTTCTTCTCTCTGGAAGATTTTAGGATATTGCCTGTCTCCATTTTTGTGAAATTTCAGTGTTGCACATTAACGAGGTCCAGTTTTTATTCATTATGCTGTGTACTTTTGATCTGAGAAGGTGTATTTTCCAGGAAATGTTTTGCCATATTTTTCCAAGTATTTCTCTGTTACAGTCTTGATGGTTTTCTGGATTTTTTTCTAGACATATGGTGGAGCTTAATCTCTCCCTTCAAGTATCTTATTTGTTTCATGTTTTAATTCCTTGTCTCTCTGTTGCATTCTAAGTGATTTCCTCACCCTGCCGTTTAAATTTTGTGTAAACTAGTCCTTCATTGAATCTATTTGTTAATAATAATTTTGTTCTCTTCAAGGTTTTAAAATGGATTTTCACATCTGTTCTTATTTCTGATTAGCTCTTCCTTCACAGTGTCTTGCTTTTAAATGGATATCCCTTCATTTATCTCTGTTATTTCTTAACATCTATGGAGTTTTTGCTGGACTCTTTTTTTTTAAAAAGATTTTATTTATTTATTTTTAGGCAGAGGGAAAGGGAGAGAGAATGAGAGGGAGAGACATCACTGTGTGGCTGCCTTTCGCATGCCCCCCACTGGGGACCCTGCCTGCATCCCAGGCATGTGCCCCGATTGGAATTGAATGGGCAGCCCTTTGGTTTGTGGACCGGCACTCAATCCATTGAGCCACACCAGCCAGGGCTTTGCAAACCGTTCTACAATATTAATTGTATCTGGAGTGAATATTTGTTCTGGTGGTTTTGTGGCTATTTTTCTTTGTATTATATTTCTTCTCATGTATGGTTTGTCCCCACAACTCATTCATCTTTGCATAGAGGTTTCATGGTTGCCTCACTTAGGCTCTGTCAGTTCCAGGGTGAGGAATACAGAAGAAGTTTGTTTCCTATGTCAAGGCCCGAGTGCCTGTCTTCTTACCTCACACCTGCAGCTTCTTTATAGGCTAAGAGCCCCCAGATGGACAGTGGGAGGAAGGAGAGCTGTGGTGGAAGTTCCACATCCCATCTGTCCTGCCCCACAATGCCCTGCCACCTAGTCCCATTTCACCCCCTTTTATTCCATCCCCATCAGCCCCACTTTGTGTTGTCTTCAGCTGTGATCATGTGCCTGATTCAAGTCCCTGACTGATATTGATGGAATTTTAGTTCATGTTATTCCACAAACTCTTGACTTCACTGTTTGATAGAATGTTGGAATTCTGTGTTTATAAATGCAAAATAGTTGGGTATATTATTGGAAATTAAAAAAAATTTTAAATCCTTTTCATTAGACGATTTTTTTTTAATGTATTTTTATTTTTAGGATGGTGCCCAGGGATCTGTACTAACCCAATGAAGAATTATTTCTCTATTTCCCTATAGAAGTTTTATAGTTTTAATTCTTGAATTTATGTATAGAGTCCATTTTGAGTTAATTTTTTTTATATGATGTGAGAAAGGGGCTTACATTCATTCTTTTGCATATGCATGTTGAGTTATCTTAACATTTTTTAAAACTGCATTTATTTTTATGAAAAAGGTTGACTCGGAACTGTAATAATAATTCTGTTTTTTTCTCTCTTTTATAGAATATATTTTTAACCAAAGATGGGACAGTACAGCTTGGAGATTTTGGAATTGCTAGAGTTCTTAATAGGTAAAATAATCAGCTTTAAACCTTGTTTTGATGTCTTCAGTGAAATTTTAATTCATGTTGACGTATATTATATAATTTGTATCTTTAAGTATTTTAAGCTACTCCAATAATTCTCTTTTTGTTCCAGTACTGTAGAACTGGCTCGAACTTGCATAGGGACCCCATACTATTTGTCACCTGAAATCTGTGAAAACAAACCTTACAATAATAAAAGGTATTTAAAATATTATTACATGTATATTTTCTTTAAATCTTTATATTATACTATATTAGCCTTAAGAATATTATTCTAAATAATATACATACATGTATATGTACATACACACATTTTTTAAAAAGTCCTCACTCAAGGATATGTTTTTATTGATTTGAGAGAGAGTGAGAGAGAAAGACAGAGAGAAACACTGATTACTTACCTCCCGTATGCACCCCAACCAGGGATTGAACCTGCAACCTAGGTATGTGCCTTAACCGGGAATTGAACCCCCAGCGTTATGGTGTACAGGATGATGCTCCAACCAAGTGAGCCACCTGACCAGAGCCACACACATTGTTTTACTATATGATGAGGGGAATTGTAAAGAAGCTGTTTCACTAGCATGCTAAAGGAACTGTATAAAAAAAAAAAACACACTTTATTATTTAAATTATATTTGGAAATAGCTTTCTTTGGTCTTTTTCTTTGTAACAGCAACTTCTTATTGAATTATAATAGTTAATATTTATTAAAGATTTTCTCTACAGTGGGCACTGTTTTATATGCTTTCTGTGTGTTAACTCTTAATCTTCACAGTAACCTTGGAAATTGTATGTATTAATTATTCCTCCTTTCCTTATAAGGAAATCAGATGCAGAGAGACCTAAAGTCACTTCAAAGTACCAGGCATCTGGCTTCCAACTTCAATTTTCTGATTACTGAGCTGTACTGTGGTTACCAGATTATTTATGTTGGTTGGAAGAGTAATTCTGCCACTGAAATCCAATTATCCTTTATTTTCTCTTACTCATTGTAATAGAAGGATGCCAACCAAAAAACATTGGTTTTAATTTTGAAAGTACTCATTGAAGCTAAAAGGGAGAAAGTGGTAGCTGGCCATAATGCATGTATTTATGGTTGCTATCTGTCCTCCCTCTCCCCCGTATTTATTTATTTATTTGAGAATGAGGAGGTGACTATCTTTCAAACTTTAACAGTAGAGACTGAGAACATCATCCCAGCAATGTATTTTTAAAAGTAACATGTATTACAGTGATGAGTCTAGATCATGGAATATATTAGTAGTTATTCAAAAAGATAACAGCATTTTCTTTGAGCTAAAGTAAGTTCACATTTTAATGTTACTTCTGGGTCTTGTGGATAAATCAACTGTAAAAAAATCAATCTTTAAGAATTGATTTAATCATGCTTTAAAAATGTAATGGATGAGCATCATTGATTGTACTTCAAAATTCATATTTTTATAAATGTATTTTAAAGTATTTTATTAATTGGATCATTAGTTTAATGTTTTTTTGTTTATACTGTTTAATTGTAACATGCACAAGTTTCTAAGTAGCTTAATTACATTTACATTCTTTTCCTAGCTGAATCTAGAAATTAAATAGAAAATAAGGATTACAAGTTTATATTTGTAGATTTTTATGAGACTCCTGGTAAAGATAACCTTAGGATTTCAATAATGGGTTTTGTTCTTTTCCAATAAGTTCAACTTTCAAGAGCTGTGGTTTTTGCTTTTGTTGACTTCTAAGGACCACTGTAACTCTGAACTATGAGTATTTTTTTTTAATAGAGGTAATTTTTTTTAATTATAAAAATACCTGCTTAAGATAGAAGAGATAATGTATAAAGAAGATAGTATAACTAAGTCTTTAATTTTAGAATAAAATCAATGATTATATTCACTCTTACATAATATTTCACTTGGCTGTCACAGGTTTATTTGAGACATGATTTTAGTAAATTAATATTTTCTTCATGTTTTTTAAAGTAGTATTTTGCTTTTATATTTTTACAGTAATAGGATTTCGCAAATAATTGATAAAGCTATTTGACTTGTGAAATAAAATAACAGCGGAATATCTATAAAATTTACTGATTTTATTTTTTTAATATTAAATTTCTTTAATAAAACCAAAATAATTGCTTGGACAGCCATTGTTTTTCTTATCTGAGATAGCTGCTTTCATCACTGGGTTATGGTTGGAATTTACGTTTTAAAGGACATGTTTTATGGAACACATTTTTGCAAAACATTTTCATATTTGTATTTTTTCTTTAAATGAAAAGAAAATTAAGTAAAATCTGATATAAAAATTTTTTTATTCATCTATTTTCCAGTGACATTTGGGCTCTGGGATGTGTCCTTTATGAGATGTGCACTCTTAAACATGCAGTGAGTATTAGTTCCTGAAATATTTTTAAAATTATGTCAAAAATGACTATTAGATTTTTATTTTTTAAAAGTCATATGCATCTTTCAGATGACCCCATTGTACTAGAAATTCTGTGTCAGTTTTCAAATTTCTCAAGTTCTCTGAAGTATAAATTTTAATTTATTTCCCCTTAATACGTATGCCCATTTTACACATTACATGTTATATATTTATTATAATACATATATTACACTTTTTTCTAGAAAATCATTTCTAAAGACAGAAATAAATTTGCTGTCTTTTTAATATTAAATTCATATATGAGTTTGATATTTTAGCTTAAGAAATGTTATTAGTTTCATTTTAGCAATTACTTTCAAAACACCTAAATTATTTGAGTTTGGAATTGAAATTATCTAAGGAACATTTTTCAACGTATTTATCAAGGGATGTTATCATTTAAGTACTCTTTAATTCAGAGTTCTTAAAATTTTCACTTTTGAGATTCTATTGCGATGGCACATCCCACACCAAAAAGGGGAAGTTCTTGTCCGTAATTGGTTGATTTTTATTCACTTTCCATTAAAGAATTTGCTCTTTAAAAAGTCTTCTCCCATCGATCAAACAGTAGTGTATTTTCATTACAGAAAACTTAAGAAAATGCGTAAAAGTGAGTAAATATCAAAAGAAATTCTTTCAACCAGTAATGACTACTTGTAATGTTTTATCATTTTCTTCTAGGCTTTATTCCAAAATAATTTATAAAATGAGTTTTGTTCTGTTTCGTTTTTCCCCTCAAAAGTTTGATTACATTGTATAAACAGTATTATAGCTTGTTTTTTATTACATGATATTACTTGAGCAGTATTTTTCTTCGTTGTGTATTTTTTTCATGTTTGCATACTCTCCTACTGTGTTGCTTTAGATTTTATTTTTATTTCTTAAGGGAAAATTATAGACTGCCAGATAATGTGCAATAGTGGGTATTAGATCTGCATTTGAAAGAATTGGCCAGTTTTTCCGTGACAGTCATTTTAAGTGTAAATTAGAGTTTTGTTTTGTTTTTAAATATTTAACGGTCACCATTGCTTCTGTATTTTGGAATTGTTTACTCTTAAGTAAACATATGCAGTTAAGTAATTCACTAAACTTTATTTATGAAGAGTTTGTCAGCTGAGAAGTAAATGAAAATTCTTTGTAGTGAAGTAACATATCTTTCTGCATTTAAGATTTCTTCTTACATACACAGATATTTCTAGACAATCGACTTGTATTCACATTTTAATAAACTGAATGACATATTTTAAATGTGCTAGGAGAATTCAACATTTAACAGAACTATTTTATAATTGGTATAATCACCAATGCCTAATTTATAGCATGCTTTGTTTTCCTAATGTATATACAGAGTAAGGCAAAAGTAGGTTTACAGTTGTGAGAACATGAAAGTTTTCTTGTTATTATTTATTAATTATTGTATTATTTTCCACAGAAACAACTACTTTTGTCCCACCCTGTATTAAGAACACATTGATAGTGTACAACTGTCCTATACCATTTTACCCTGAGATGTCAAATGTTCATTTTACCTACTCCCCAAATGATACCTGCTGTAGATTTTAAACCACCCCACTTCTGGTTTTGCTTTTTATTTCAGTTAGAGCTTATATTGTGTTTAATCCTAAAATATATAGTGTTCCCATTGATATGACTTATATTCCCCTTTGGAATATTTACCACATTGTTGATTCCATGGCTTTTAGGAACATCACCTGATAATAACAACAACAACAACAAACAACAACAACAACAATGAACAGTGTTTAAAAGGAAAATAATTAGTACTTTTATTTATTATATTTTCCCAAAATACTTTTAGTTCGGCAATTGATTTCTTGTTGTAGATACTACAATAGGAGCATAGGAAGGTAGGTCTTAAATAAACATCACCGGGTTTTTTTGTTTTACTATCTTTTTTTTATTGTTGTTCAGGTACAACTGTCCTGCCTTTTCCCCATTGCTCTCCCCCACCTCGTCCCCGCACTCCCACTGTCAGTCCCCCCCGTCTGTACCCATGAACCCTCTATTCGTGTTCCTTTGCTTGCCCCTTCCTTTCTTTCCTGTTTGTTTTACCATCTTTATTGTTATGTTTTTTATAAAGTCTTTAATTATTCCCTATATCCCACCTCTTAGTGTTTTGATTAAGTAAAAATCTTATAGCAAGTTATATTATGAGGACTGGTATTCGCTTTTAAATATGTTTATAAATTACCAAGTGGAAAAAAAAAAACCAAGAGACCCATGCTCTAGAGAACATATGCTGATTAAAATATTTGGAAGATGACTATATTTCTGTTCTATATCAATAGGAAATGAACTATTTGTCATTGTTGATATTCCCATTTTCAGTTTATATATGTTCTATCTATGTTCATTTATTTCTTTGAATTTTAGTTTGAAGCTGGCAATATGAAAAACTTGGTCCTGAAGATAATATCTGGATCTTTTCCACCTGTGTCTTTGCATTATTCTTATGATCTCCGCTGTTTACTCTCTCAGTTATTTAAAAGAAATCCTAGGGATAGACCATCAGTCAACTCCATATTGGAGAAAGGTTTTATAGCAAAACGCATTGAAAAGTTTCTTTCACCTCAGGTATGTATTTTCACGTTAGAATTAAATTAAACAGTGGGATTATGGGACTTAACTAGAACATACCCTCCTCTGTTTTGAGGAGAGCAGGCACATCAGAACTTTGGGGGAATGAAGTGCTTTTTTCAAACCATACTGGAGTCACCATCCTTTCCATTCCTGTGTAACTTCCCCTCCTAATTTGCTTCTCAGTTGTCAGTCTGTAGGAGGGGAAACGTTCCTTCTGTGTTTCCTCTTAATACTTAATCCTTGACTTCTGATCACAGATTGTGTGGTAGCTTTCCCCAACACCAGGCAATTCTGTGATACCAGCTGGATGTCCTACAATACAGTTCAGTTCTACCACTGTCTAAATATATGTTTACAGTTACATGTTCATGAGTGCAAACTCATTGGAGATGTTGAGAAGATTCAGAGTAAAGCTAAGATAACTGAGAGGTTAATCTGAGAAGGGGATAATGAAGTAATTCTTGATCAATTTTGACGTGAATAAAGGACATGGATACATATAGACTATAGAGGTTGTTTCAGATAGGAGGTAGTTGTGTTAAATCACCGAGATACACCATAGGTGAGCAGTGATGGTGGGGGAGGTGCCCTCTGTGGTGCATTAGGCTAATTTGAAAAGAAAGTTTGTTTGGAGAAATCATAAAAATAAATTGGGAAGATTGGGAGGAAGGTAGTATGAGGGGAATTTCTGTGAACAGATTATTTGGATTTAATAAGTATAGTTTATTTGGCAGCATAATTGTGACTGAGAGAGAAAAAAATGTATTCTGATTAATGGGTAAGTTTTTTATTTTGGAAATTAACATGTTTTCTAACTCTTTTTCCCTCTTTCAATCTAAGCTTATTGCAGAAGAATTTTGTCTAAAAACATTTTCCAAGTTTGGAGCACAGCTTATACCAGGTAAATGAATCCTTTCACCTGTTTACCGTAATTAATATACTAATTATGCTAATTAGTAAAACATTATACTAGCAATATATGTAGATATAAGTTGGGATAATTGTAGATAAATTTAATACAGACAAAATGCATTTTTAAATTATAATATGACAAAATATAACACTTTCTGATGAATTAATAATAAAATTTCCATTTCTTGTCTACCTTAGTTAAATGAAGTCTGTCTTAGACATGAATTATAGCACAGGGAATGTAGTCAATAATATAATAATTGTGTATGGTGCCAGGTGGGTACAGATTTATTGGGGCAACCACTTTGTAAGTTATACATATGTCTAACTATCAGAATAAACACCTGAAACTAATATAATACTGTTCATACACTGTAACTGAAAAAGAAAATAATTTTTTTTAAGACTTAATAAAATGATAGTGGAGGAGGAGAAAGTTAGGAGTCACTTTATAACGTGGCACTCTGCCAGTGCTGCACTGTCAGCTCCCAAACAGAAGCTGAGCCTTTGGGTGTCAGTCTCAGGGCATCCAGGACTGGTGTGCGGACATGGTAAACTCACTCAGGTGTGGCCTTCAGCCAAGTGTTTCCAGTCGGTCCCTGTTTGTAGGCAGTGTCCATCTTCTTTTGTCAGCGTGTTGCTCCAGCTACGCATGGTGGTCTGATGACCACATATTGGGCTGTAAGAAATGCTATCCATGGCGATGTATTAAAAATTTCTAGGAAATTGAAGGTGGTCCTGGCGTTTAAGAAATGCCTGTAGATAAACAAATAAAACTTGATCAGTGCTTTGTTATACTTCACGACCAAAAAAACCAAAAAGCTGCTTTAAGACAGTGTACTGAAATTCTGTTGGGGAATTGGTTAATATGCATTAAACGCAGACTTATTTTAATGATTACTTTTCCGTGGTAGATTCTGTTCCTTCTCTGGTTGTCATTTGGTGATGGGTTTGCTTTCCATTAGTGTAGAGCTTTTATAGACCAGCACATCTCTACTGAGTGAAACCTGCAGTGAGGCCAAGGGACACATGATGTGATGGATCTGGACAGAAGGCCTTTTGTTACGTTTCACTGTCTGTCTGGAATGAATAGTCTGTCTTGAAATTTTTTATCTTTATCAAATACTGAAGTGATATTCTGAAAATATTGTCATAGAATGTCATAAAATGTCTTAGCTAAGTGTGTACACCTTTATGTAAAATATTTTTCTTTGAGAAATCCTTCATATTCTTTAATTAAAAATAAATTAATGTGAAGTTAGGTGCCTTACCAAGGATAATTTTTTTTTAATGTGTCCATCAATAGTAGAATATTTGTAGCATTGGGGGCATGGTTTTTATACCACGTAGATGTATATGACTATATTTGTGTGAGAGGGAAATTATATTTTTTTCTACATAGAATAACTTCAGAATGGATTTCTAAATTCAGTGGACGTTATTTAAGATTTGAAGAGTATGTTGTTTTTCAAGCATGCTCTTTTTCAAACATAGCGTTTTTCATGTTCTACTCCATTATGAGTTTGAGTTAATAAAAATAAATACTATATCATGAAACCGAGTTTCTGTAAACCGGAAATGGACTGGCAGTACATTCGCAGGAAGGCCGCTACACTTAGCTCTTCTTAAAGACTCCTTAGACTCACCCTGTCAGCGCAAGAGACTGTCAGTTCCCAGAAAATCAGTTCACTCTAAATAAAACCCACGAGGACAGATGCAGCGGCATCAGCTTGTCTCTCTTGGTAGTCAGAGTCTAGTCTCATGAGGAGTCAAACCTTAGTTAAAAGCCTCATTGTCACAAAGACCAGAAATACCCCATGTCAGCACATTCTTTCCACATGGGTAAGCCTGTGTAGGAATTAGAAAATTATTTTGTTGTAAGAGTTGGATAGATGAAATGTTTAATGGCATGGGCTTAAATAAGAGTTGTATCACTGATGGGCCGGTGAATATTTTGTGGACTCCAACTCCCTATATTAAACTTCATCCTACTGGTAGCCTTGTCTCTGAGCAAGAGAAATGCTCAAAAATCAGTTAAGTAATTCTTGTTCTTCTCTAGAAAGTGAATGGAAACTACTCATATAGTTTCTTGGGACTCTTCATTTTTATGCTTTTGAGACTCTTGCCCCTTTTCTGGCATACAGAGTATTTCTTGGGTTATGTTGATACATGTATCCAGGTTACACTGTTGTGACTTTGTATATCTGCAGTCTGGATTAATACAGTTGAACTCTCACAGGGAAATTTTTTTCACATTCTCTAGTTCCTGTCAGGATACAGTTGGAGTATGTGTTTGGAAAATCTTACAGTGACATACTTATATCTTCAACCTAAATTACTTAGGAATCTCTAAACTACCAGTCAAATGGATAATATTATTTTTTATTTTTATAAGAATTTACCAAGTTATATAACTAATACATATTCATTTTAAAAATTAAAAGAAGAAAATAAAAATTACCTCTAATTTTAACACTTTTTTTTTTCTGTGATAGCACATTATAACAATTCAAAATTGGGGTAGTGTTATAAACAATGGCTTGTTTCTTTTAACACAACATTATATGATGATTATTTTCTAATACACCTAAATGTTTTTTGAAGAACTGAGTTTAATGGTGGTATTTCGTGTGAACTACCAGTTAATTTTTTTCTTCTTCCCCTTCCTAAAAAGGAAGAATACTTGTTGGAAAAGATTGAATTAAATTGATTTAGCACATGATAAAATCCTGAGATAGCAGGCTGGAAGATGCAGAAAGAAAGCCGCTACTTAGGCTATGAGCCAGGTTGAGCCAGAGGTACCTTAGCAGATGTGGAAAATAGTTAGAGGAAAGAGGGTTTTGGTAAGCGTTGATAGAGACTCTACTTTTTCACCTCCTTTAATGTCTTTGAAAGATGTAAATAGTAGGCTTTCCTTTTAGGTACTTTAGTTTAACCGTTTTTTTCCTGAATGTATCATTGTCCTAAGACTGAACCTTGTCTAGGCTTCAGTAAGAGTTTAATACATAATGCTACAGGGTTTATCCTTGTGTATACATTTTTGTTTCTTGATTATTTCTTTAAAATCAATTCATAAACATTGTTCTTGATATAGATGACCCTCTAGAAAGTGATTAATTTATATCCCCACCAGGAGTATATAAAGAACCTATGTCTTGGGATCCTTACTTATAATGACTGTTTAAAGTGTTTGTTCTTCAGTAAGTGTACAGTGTAGACCTTCAGACTATTTATAAAGAATATATTAAGCTGCTCATAGTGATGGAATTAATGTTTAACAGTTCTTGAAGTTTATGTTCTGATTTTGAAAGTAATTTCTAAAACAGTGAATGTTTTTTTTAAAATTTATCTTTAACCGTTTTATTGAGACGCTAATTCACATACCATTCAATTCACCCCTTTGAAGCCCTCAGTATAGTGCTTTCTAGCATATTCACAGATACGTGCAGTCACTACTCCCAGTCAATTTCAGCAATCTTTTTTTTTATATGAGAAATTTCAGCACCTTAAAGGAGTGTGGCTTTTGCTTCTTTCAAGAAGTGGCTTTAGCCCCAGCTGGTGTGGCCCAGTGGATTAAGTGCCAGCCTGCAAACCAAAGGGTCACCAGTTCACTTCCCAGTCAGGTCACCATGCCTGGGTTGTGGGCCGGGTCCCCATTGAGGGGCGCCTGAGAGGCAACCAGACATTGATCTTTCTCTCCGTCTCTTTCTCCCATCCCTCCCCTCTCTCTAAAAATAAATAAAATCTTTAAAAAAAGAAAAGAAGTGGCTTTAGTAAAATAGTTATAATGAAGGCATTGACGTATGCTAAGGAATGAGTAATATGTTTAATGAAAAGTTTCAAACTCAATGCTGTCAAACTAAAAAGTGCTATCTTGAAGAATTTTAAAATTTAAGATTTAAAAAAGAGCCCTGGAAAAAATTCTTTTTATCTTTTCGTGTAGCTAAAAGACCAGCCTCGGGACAAAGCTTGGCTTCTATTATGTCTGCTCAGAAAATTACAAAGCCTGCTGCTAAATACGGAGTGCCTTTAACATATAAGAAATATGGAGATAAAAAACTACATGAAAAGAAACCACTCCAAAAACATAAACAGGTATGATAATGTTACACAGTGTGTCATTAGTAATAAATTTACTTTGACCTCATTTTATTGCAGCTCAATTCAGTTACCTTGATGTTCGTAGGATCGCTTTTATTTAGTTACTAAAGAACATTGGTGTTCTCTACTTCACCAATCTTCCAAAACGAAGAAGACTTGACAGAAGCCATAAGTATTAAGTAGATATATTAAATAAAGTGGTTGGTACAAAAAAGAAAGCGATGTTATAAATGAAATCATTTTTTAACAACCTAAGCAGAGCCATTTCTTTTTGTGCATAAAACAAGTAAATATCTGTGATACACTTGATAAAAATATGGAAAATTTTTATATTTGAGAATTCACAAGCACACAGATATATCCACAAAGCACACTTATAGTATGTTGTCAGCAAAATCCCTTGCATTCTAGACTTCTATAGATTGTCCTCAATGTTTTTGTGTGAAGCCTGGCTTATCACTCATTGTTCAGGAGCTCTCGCACTTGGTGACTGTTTTCTTTCTAATCCATTAATACCACCGAGTCAGGGATGGAGTGAGGTAGGTGGCTTCCTTCTCATTGCCAGACTCTTTCTAGCTCTCTAACCCGCTGCCCCTTCCTCACGCTCTGACACTAGACTGAATCACCTGTCATCCCTCCACATTAGGGTCATCTGCACTGTCGCTCTTCTCAACACTGCCTTAATTCTTGGTGATTTCAATATCAAAAAAAGATAGCCCTTCCCATAGTACATGGCCTTTTATTTTCTTGATTGTTCTCTGCCAGTGATATTGTCTCCCTCCATACCTTAGAACTCTCACCCGTAGTAAATATGCCATTAAATTTGATATTATCAGTAAGAGCAACTATTCTGTAGTCTCCATTATAAACACCCTACCCCCTGACCACTGCTTTCTGTGTTTCCTGCTCATTCCTCAGTGGCTCTGACTCCAGAACTTTTCTTATTTGGCACATGGAACTTACTGGTTTTTCATTGTCCATTTCCTCCTAGTTTATATTTTCCTTTTCTAGCTTAAATTCCATGTTCTCACATTATAATAATTTCCAAAACCTCAGCTCTCTTGCCCCTATTCAAACTGTTCTCACTTTAAATTTATAACCAACAATTTCAAATGAGTATGTTCTGGCTCCCCTATTATATTTCCTCAGTCCATTGACTCTCCTATTTTCTAGATGATTGTTTTTTACCCCCTTTTTTGTTTTTCTCCTCAAGCTAATGGCCTTGCTTCTTACTTCACTAAGAAAATA